>JAIVFI010000003.1:600000-1154631 GCA_025558095.1 Hyaloraphidium curvatum | reverse complement strand
TACCTAACCTAACCTACCTAACCTAACCTAACCTAACCTAACCTAACCTAACCTAACCTAACCTAACCTAACCTAACCTAACCTAACCTAACCTAACCTAACCTAACCTAACCTAACCTAACCTAACCTAACCTAACCTAACCTAACCTAACCTAACCCTAAAGTGCGAGGAGCCGGTCCGGGGAGAAGTCCCACGCGCACAATCCGGTCAGGGCGCCTGCCACCGCCGGAGCCCACGCGCTGGTATCCAAAAAGCACGGGGGGCGCGCCAGGGCGCGGCAGGACGGCGAGGGAGAGTGCCACGGGCGTGGCCATGTCGGTCCGCTTCACGGGGTCGGCGCCGGTGCCCAAATGGTCCTGGGACCCCGCGACGCCGCATGGTTGGAAAGGCGCTTATTGCGTCGAGTTGACGGGAAGGTCAAGGTCGGGAGAGGAAGGGCAGGGGAACGGGCGGCGGCGCCGCGAGGGGGTCCCGGGACGAGGGTACCCTCCAAGCGAGGCAGGCCCACCCCTCCGGGAAATGACCTCGAATCGGCTCCTCCGGCCACGGGCTAGTCCGCCACGCGGCATGTATTCAGCGCTTGGGTCGAGCGGCCGGCGGACGTGGAAGCGACGGACCTCCACCAGGCGGACCACGACCTCCGGGCTCCTTTCTCGCCGGCGTCCGCGCACTACACCCTCTCCCGGGCTAGCAGCCTACTGGTGGATAGCGCCGGAGCTGGCGGTGTCGGCAGTGCCCAGGAGACCCGTTTCTACGCCGAATTGTGGGCAGGGTTGCGTTCCGCAGCTGTGGGGGACGGAGGTGACGCCTAGAAACGCCGTTTCTGGGAGTCGCCACCCGGCTGGTGACTTGTGGCGACTCGTAGAAACGCCGTTTCTACGCCCAACAGGGTACTAGGTTGCTGCTGGGCTTGGAGTTGTCGAACGACAGCGAGCATCTGCTGGTTGAACTGGTGCTGCTGTTGGATCTGCGTCGCCATCTGGGCGAGCATCTCGTTGGGGTCCATGGTCGGGTCGGGATGTCGGGTGTCGGGGTGAACGTTCGGATAATGTCAGGAGAGGCCGTGGGAGGCCGGTCCTGGCCTGCGGGATCGGGAGGACGGGTAGACGGGGTACGGGGGCTTGTAACTCTATCTGAACGTTCGGGTTGTACAGGCAAAGATCTATCGGTTTATATAGTCCGGTCCGCGCAAGCGTGAGGCGTAGGTGCGTGTGGCGGAGCCAGGAAGAGTCCGGGAAAGCCTCAGAACGTTCTAGGGTGGCGTAGTCCCTGACATGCGTGGCGGACCTCGCGATCGGGCTGTGGCTTGATCCTTGCGATCTGGATGCTTTGGAGCTGGCTCCAGACCCGGCTTCGGCTCTTCGGGAAGCAATCGTGAGCGGCCCGGCGCCCAACATCCTCGACCTCTGCCGCCCCGCTATGCCTTCTGGATCCACGACACCGGTGCGGAAGATCGTGCAGCTTCTGTTGCTCGCTGCCGCTGGCTTTCGGCAGGGTCGGGAGGACGTTTTGGACGGCCGTAGTGTCACCGAGGCTGTCGTAGCCTTCTGCGCTTGGAAGCACCCCAGGTGCGCCCTGGCCACCTCGGAACTCTTTGCTACCGCGCCGTTTTCGATCCCGCCCCTTCCCGCGACATTCAACGTCTTGCTTGCTGATGCCTGCGATCGTAGGGACGCCGTTTCGGGCGAGGCGATCCTCAAGCGCATGCGGCAACGGGGGGGGAAGCCGCATCTGGAGATGTTCAATATCATTATCCTTTTCTACGGGCGCACGGGGTGGCTCGAGCTGGCGAGGGAGACCCTGAAGGAGATGGCTGGCGCGGGCCACAAACCAACCGCGGTGACTGGGATGGCGCTGCTGGAGGGCATCCTCAGGCCGAAGGTGACGGTCGAGGTGGTGGAGCACGCAATGAAGGTGCTTGCCTCGGCAGGTATCGAGGTGAACGTGCAGCACTGGGACAAGGCCCTCCGGCATTTCGCGAAGCAGCGGGATCTGCAAGGGCTCATGCGCCTTTATCGTGTTATGACCGTGCCTCCAAACGAGGTGACCGTGGCACTGGTGGCCAAGGCGGTCGCCAATCTTTGGGGCACGAGCCAGATGATCGACTTCCTGAAGAGCGTTCCGCCGCATTTGATTGGGACATCGCCAACGTGGAGCACCGCCATCGCATCATTCGCTAGGGAGTGGGCGTCTTCCGGGGACTTTGTTTTCCGGGACACCGCCTTCGCCCTGTCATGTGCGGCGCTGGACCACGCACAGCTGACCACGGAATCCCTGCCGACAGCCCTCCGCGAGCTACCTTTCGTGGACTTGCGCCCGCCCGTCCCCGAACCGGGGCTCACGCTGGTCATTTTCGACCTCGCCACGCGGCTTCGCGGGGAGCAGCTGCGGATCATCTCGGACAAGGGCAGGGGCTACCTCATCAGGAGCGGGTACCGCGTTCCTGACGGCGCCAACGCCCGGGAGATGCTGGCGATGCTCCTGCGGTCTGCAGCACGCACGCAGGGTTAGTTCGCGCCGCGGGGTGACGCGCGCGACCTTGAATGAACCGCCTCTCGATCCTCGGCCGTCGGAAAATGACCCGGCTTCGGCACTGCGCTGTAGCCACCCGAATACATCGAGCGCTCATCAGATCTGTATCACAGGCGTTGCGCGCCCCCCAACCCTGATACATCACGTCACGCCATATTCGGGGAAAGAGGGGAGAGGTTAGATGTCCACCGAGCTACCGAGTACAGGCCTCCTTGAACCTGTTCACCATCAAACCATCCGATAGAAATGCATTCGGGGTCCTAGTCCGGTAGCGACCTTGAGGCAGGATCCTGCCCGTGCCGGTACGTGGCGCGATCTTCGATCGGCCCGACTCCCAACCGCTCGCCCGAAACCTCCCCGCATCCCGCGCGATGGCCGCCGCCGAGACGCGCATCCCGTTCCTCTGCCTGCCGATCGTGGGCCGCGTGCTGTTCGGCGCGACCGGCACGCCCCGCGGCGTGCTGCCCGTCGTGCTCAAAGTGGACTATCCGTCGCACGGCCCGCCGCGCGTCTCCCTGGAAGACGACTCGCAGCGCGAGCTCGCCGATAAGGCGCAGCTGTTTGTGGGGCCCTTTTCCGGGTCGGCCAACGTGCGGCCCGCCGAGACGGTCGATGCGGTTCTGGACGCGTTCCCGCACGTCCGCCGCGTGCACATCGCGCAGGTCGGCCTCGAACACGTCATGACCGCCAATTATCTGCGAAAGGGGAACCAGAGGGACGTCATTTTGACGAATGCGAGGGGCGCCAACGCGGCGCCCATCGCCGAGTTCGTCCTAATGGTGCGGGGACGACACGCGCTCCTGGACGAACTGCTAACCGGCACACCTTCTGCGCCCAAAGTTCATGCTCGCCAAGGCCAAGCTCGCGCGGCACTACCTCTCCCTCCCCGCCCCCGACCCCTCCGGCCCCGCCCCCGACCCCTATTCTCCCGAACCCCTCGACGTCCGCGAGCGCACCGACTTCTGGAAGGGCAAGTCCCGCCAGATGGAAATGTCCGAGCTCCTCGGCCGCACCGTCTTTGTGATCGGGCTGGGGAGCATCGGCGCCGAGGTCGCGCGGCGGTGCGCCGCCGGATTCGGGATGCGGGTGTGGGGCTCGAAGCAGACGCCCGGGGCGGTGCCGCACGTCGAAAATGTGTTTGGGGACCGAGATTGGAAGGTGCCCGAGGTGCTCGGGGAGGTGGACTTTCTGGTGTGCGCTGCGCCACTGACCGAGGGCACGCGGGAGGTGGTGGACGACGCCGTGCTGGGGATGCTCAAAAAGGGGGCATACGTCATCAACGTTGGGTACGTCCGACCCGTTTTCCGGGTCCTTCCTCTCCCGCTGACCTTTTTCCCTCTAGCCGCGGCGCGCTCATCTCCACGCCCGCCCTCCTCCGCGCCCTCGACTCTTCCAACATCTCCGGCGCCGCCCTGGACGTGCACGACCCCGACGAGCCCCCGTCGACCTACTCCCCGCTGTGGAAATACCACCCCGACCGGGTATGGATGACGCCGCACGTGGCGTGGTCGGGCGAGGGCACGCTGCCCAGGACAGCGGAGGGCGTGGCGAGGGAGGTGTTGGCGGCCGCGAGGGGGGAACCGCCGATCAACCCGGTGCCGCTCGGCTGACCATCACCGGAAACGGAGACGGTGTGCGGTGCGGGAGAGTCGGATGCCCTGGATTGTTGCGCGAGCGCGGGTAGAGAAATAGAAGCGGGAGAACCGAACGTCCTTGCGGGCCGCCAACGGGCAGGCCGCTTTGTACACCAGAATCGCTCGTGCACAGTGCATGTGCCGTCTGAGGGCTATAGTGGCGTGGCGGCACGCCCTACACGATGCGCGCTGACGCGCGCCCCGCCCGTGCCACCCCTTCCGCCGACGCCTCCTCACTTCTTCTTGTCCTTCTCCCCCTTGTCCTTCTTCTCCTTGCCCTCCTTCTTGGCGGCCTTCTTGGCCTCCTTCTCCGCCTTCTTTGCGGCCTTCTTTGCCGCCTTCTCCGGGTCGTCCTTGTCGCTGTCGCTGCCGCTGCCGCTCGACTCCGAGTCCGAGCCGGCGGGCTTGGCGGCGCTGTCGGCGGGATGGCGTCAGCCGGCAGTGCGCGCCCGATCGACAGCGGCGTTCGCACCCCGCGGCGTCGGGAACGGCGGGAACGGCGGGCGCGGCGGGGTCGACGGCGGCGGGCGCGGCGGTTTCCTGCGATCCGTCAGCGGCCGCGCAGAGCAAGCGGGTGCGGCACGTACGGCGGCGGCTTCGGCCATCCTGTTGCTGTCTTGTCGGTTTCGCGGGCGGGAGACGGGGAGCGGGGATTCAGGGTGGGGTCCGTCAGGGTCTGTCTGACCCGCGCCCGCCGTCCGCAACGTCACTTCGAGGCGGGCCTGTATGGCGGCGCAAGCAAAACTGGCTAGCTGGGCGTCTACCTGGATTCAGTCCGGGGCGATTTCGACGGGTACGTTCGCAGCTCCGACCGTCCGCATCTCACCCAAGTCGATTTACCCCTGACTAGCTACGCTCTCTCCCTACGATCGTTCATCCGCCCATCCCGTGCATGTCCCCCGCGTCCCCTTGCCTCCCCCCCCGAACCCCCTAGCTGTAGACAAACACCGACGAGCTGCTCGCCCACCAGCCCAACCTCCTCGTCTCCTCCGCCGAAAACAGCTCCCCCTGCCCGGGCACGTACCCCCCCTCCATGATCCTCCCCGCCGCGTCGCACAGCACCCCGTACGCGGCGCGCATGCTGCCCCACGCGGGGCCGTGCTCCGCCATCCCCTCGAGGCCGGCCAGCACGCCCGCCATCCGAGCCCTCAGCGCGGCCATGCCGTCCGCGGCCTCGGGGTCGCCTGCCAGCAGGGAATCGCGGAGCTGCCGCGCGCGCATGCAGTGCACCCACGCGGTCCGCGAGACGGCGTAGGACCAGATCGGCACGAGCAGCTTGGCCCGCTCGGCGCGGAGCTCCCTGGCCGTGAGCTCGCCCGCGCCGCCGCCGGGGGCGCGCGGGCGCAGGACGGCGAGGACGAGGTCCGAGACCGCGTCGGCTTCCGCCAGCGCGCGGGGGAAGGAGGGCGAGCGCGGCCAGTCGGGGTCGGGGTGCTCCAGCTGGGCGGCGCAGTCGTCGGGGGAGTGCAGGAGGACGAGGATGAGGTGGCTGAAGAAGAGCATCGGCGCGCTGCCAAAGGGCGGAAGGTCAGCATCTGCGCTGGGTCGACGTCCCGCGACGGTCGAACCCACATGCGGAACCTCCTCGCCTTGCCCCACCACCTGGCCCCGACCTCGTGCCAGTCCCCCTTGTCCCCCTGCCTGGCATCGAACTCCCTCATCTCCGCCGGCAAATTGGCAAAGAACTCGTCCGCTGCCTCCACCAGCCCCGCCCTCGCCTGTGCCACCTCCCCCCCGGCGGGCGGCGCGTACACCCTCAGCCCCGCCCGGCGGAACGCCTCGCAGACCACCAGCGCCCGCGCCCACAGGTCGTTGACCACCGGCATCCCCGCGTTCATCCCGTTGCGGAGCATCCCGCCGACGGCGGCGCGCAGCACGGCGTCGCGCTCGGGGTGGCCGCGGGGGAGGTCGGGCCAGGTGACGGCGCCGCGGAGCGGGGGCGGGCGCACGGGGTCGAGGATGCCGCCCGAGGCGCGGTCCCGCCGGGACCACTCGTCCCACTCCGCGGGGGTGCTGGGCGAGGGGGGCAGGGATTCGAAGACCAGGTCGGGGGCGGGGGCGGGCATGTCGAGCCAGGGCTGGTCGGCCCCCTGGCGCGCCGGCAGCAGCCGCGAGACGGTGCGCGTCGAGGCGGCGCGGGCGACGTCGGCGACGAGGAAGACGGCGTTGGCGCGGCACCGCTCCTCGGCGGCGATCCAGGCGGCGAGGTTGCGCGGGTCCCGGGCGCCGGGGCGGTCCTCCGGCAGCAAGCCCAGCCGCGCGAGGGGGAACAGCTCGTCGATCGAGAGGGTGATTTCCACGAGGGCGGCGACGTGGTTCTTGAGCGAGATGACGGGCCGGGCGAACGTCAGGGCCTGCAGGACGTCCAGGACGGCGGCCGGCTCCGGGGGCTCGCCGCGCTCGGCGGCCACGGCGAACGCCTCGGTACGCGCGCGCAGCAGCCTGAGGCACTCGGCCTCGATCTCGTCCGGGGTCGCCGCGAGCGCGTCCAGCGGGTCGTCGTCGGCAAAGGGGGCGATGTCGCCCGACGACGCGGGGCGGCGGTCCAGCTCGACGACGTGCGCGCCGCTGTACATGACCGCGAGCAGCAGCGCCGGGTCGGCGGTGCCCAGGCCGATGCGGTGCTTCAGGGTCGGGAAGTGGAGGAAGTTCCAGAAGGTGTTGCGGTACTCGAGGTGCAGGTCCGCGAGGGCGAGCACCGTGCGCAGCGGGGGCAAGATGCCGGGGGCCACGGCGGGGTACAGGTCCGCGATCGGGCGCCGCGCGTCGGGCGCGGGGGAGTTGGAGGCGTTCCCGGGCGAGGGGGCGTTTGCGGGCGACGGGGTGCCCAGGGCCGGAGCCGGGGAAGGCATGCCAGCTGCGGCCGGTGACGGGGCCGTTTCCGCAGGCGAGGGCTCCGCATCAGGCGCCACAACGGGCCTGGCCTGCTCGAACAGCCTGTCCGTCCACGAGGGCCTCCGCTCCAGGTTGGCGTCGGCGTCGCCCCACGACGGCCGCCTGTCGCCCCCCGTCTGCGGGTACCCGTAGCCGGCGGCCTGCTGGGGCGCCAGTTGCTGCTGCGACAGCGACTGCTGGATCGGCGGCAGCGGTTGCGGCTGCTGCGGGTAGGGGGCCGGCCAGCGCGTGTTTGCCACCGCGGGGTCCATGTGCACGGCGGCCAGCAGCGAGTCCATCGGGCGCGAGGGGAAGGCGGGGTAGGCCGGCGGCTGCGGCGAGGCGTAGGGGGGGTACGGCGGCCTGTGGGGCGGGGCGTTGGCCGGCTGCCCGGGGTTCCACGCCCCGTCGGCTCGCCACCCGCCGTCCCTCCACGCGGCGTCGTAGGGCGGGTAGGCCGGATAACCTGCGGGCTGGCCGTAGCTGGGGGCGGGCTGGCCGTAGCCGGCATACGGCCACCCGGGGGCCGGCGGCCCCTGGCCCGCCGCCGCCGCCCTGGGCACCGCAGGGTGCCGTATCTGCGCCCGCCGCGTCTGCGGGTAAACACACTGCAGCCCCCGCGACATGCAGAAGGGGCAGGCAGAGGCCCCGTCGCCGCCGCATCGCGTCTTCCGCGTCCGGCACGCCTGGCACGACACCGCGGTGTGGGCGCGCACCGGCCGCGGCGCGTCGGGCGGGACTTCGCCGGACATCTCCGCCGGTGCGCCGTGCCGCGGAGGCGTCCTCTGCCGCGCCCCCCGCGAAACGACCCGCGTCGGCGACCGCCCGCCGCCCCGAGGCACTTTCGCCGCAGCGAGGCCCTGGCAGCGGACCCCGGCACCCGGCCTGCCGATGCACACAGCTGGTCGGGCGCCTCCGCTCTCAATTTGCCTGCACCCGCAATGCCTATCGCCGGGGCTGCGGGGGTTCGGCGGCGCGCCCAGGCGGGGTTCCAGCACCGGGGCTCCGGGGCTTCAATCGCCGCCCCAGCCGCCGGCCCGATTCGGACCCCATCACCCGCGGCGCCGCGGGCAGGCTGCGGGGCAAATGCGTGCGGCAAACTACCGGTTCGCAACCGCGTCCTCGCGTCCGGGCGCCTGCCCGACCGGGGGCGGATGGCGCCCCGAAAGCTCCCCATATCAAGGCGGCCGACGGGGCCGAGACCCGCCAAACGGCCAACCCCGGGATCCGTCGGACGCCCCCTGGATCGCATCCGTGCGCCCTCGATCCGGTCCGGCGGGACCGTTCCGAAACCGGTCCCCCGATCGCGGCCGCCGTTCCGGCCAAAAGAGCCTTGGGACCGGCTCCGGCGCGGCGCTTACCAAGCCGCATGCGGGAAACGCGGCGCGGCGCGGCGCGGCGCCCCAGCCCCGACTCCGATCCCGATGCCGAGCGCGGCGGCGGGATGACGCCTGAAACAAAGGTCTTGAGACAGTGTAAACGATGCGGAGTGTCTGCTGCCGTGGGGACGGCGCGTTCCCGTTGGGCCCGTGAGGTTGTTCGCGGCGGGCGGCCGCCAGGCACCTGGGGACCCAACGAACCACCGCCGACCGCGCACTGCTTCCCGGGCTCCGCAACGGGTCGGCCCGGCTCCTCTTGGGATGGAACAACAGAGTGGGCCATCTAGGGGCGCGACGGGTGCTGACAGGGGCTTGGCGGACCCCGGACGCAGGCACAGCCGTGCGGAATTCCATTTCCCGGCCGGTAGCACGATGCATCCCCATGCGGGATGCGGTGCCCTGTTTGAATTGATAGCGCAGAACGGGAATAGGAGCTGAACGGCACGCGTTTGCTGATGCGACGGGGGTCCCCGGTGGCCAAGCGCTTTGACCCGCAGTGCTGGCCCGGACGCGACCCGGAGCCGCCCCCAAGCTCGGAAGCGGCAAGTATGAGATCGGGAGACCTGAGCGAAACCGGTTTCGGGCGGTTGGACAATTTTTATTGGGGACCCCGCGAAGTGGCCGGTATCCTCGGGGATGGCGCCATCTCCGGCCGCTCCCCCGCAGCCCCTCCCCCTCGGGGTGCCTTCCATCCAAAATCGTCCTGGCTGTCCATCCGACGCCTTCGTTGCAGTCCGTTTGCCTCCTCGGCCAACCCCTGGCCCCGGCTGCGGATAGCGAGAACCGGTTGACGCGCCGCGAGCTCCCGACCGACCGAACCCCCGATTTCCCGACCCGCCCGCAACTGTCTCCCTCTCCAACCGACCTGCGATGGACGCCCTCGCGCGGCTCCCCCGCCCCGCCCGCGCCGTGCTCTTCGCGCTGTCTGCGGTGCTCGCCCTCCGCGGCGCCGCGTCGCTGTGGCGCGTGCAGGACGCGCTGCTGCGGGCGTTTGCGCGCGCGGGGGCGCTGCGCGTGGCGGCGGGGGCCCGGCGGTGGTTCGGGCTGGCGGAAGGCGAGGGGATCGACGACGCGGAGGCGCGGAAGAGGCAGTTTGCGGTGGTGCTCGTGGGCACGGCGAGCCCGCTGGTGCATCCGCGCAGGGCAAAGAGCTGCACCGGCGTCGTCGGTGGGTTGCCAAAACGCCCGCGCCGATCATCCGTCCCCTGATCGATCGCCCTCCCCGGGTATGTGCTCGCCAGCGGGGGGCAAGCTGTGGCTCGTCGACACCGGCCCCATGGTCTCCAACTCGCTGTCCCTGCTCCGCGCGCCCTTTGCCCACGTCGCCGGAGTCCTCTTCACGCACTACCACTCGGACCACATCGCCGACCTGGGCGAGGTGAACCTGATGACGTGGGTCGGCGGGCGGCCGGGCACGCTGGACGTCCACGGCCCGCCGGGGGTCGACCGGGTCGTCGCGGGGTACAACGAGGCGTACGCGCTGGACAGGGGCTACAGGACGGCGCACCACGGCGCCGCGGTGGCGGATCCGGAAAGGGGGACCATGGTCGCGAGGCCGTTTGCGCTCGACGGCGACGCCGAGGTCACCGTGCTCAAGGACGCCGAGACGGGGCTCGAGATCACCGCCTTCCCGGTCTCGCACCACCCCGCCGACCCCGCCGTGGGCTACCGCTTCCGCTACCTCGGCCGCACCATCGTCATCTCGGGGGACTGCTCCGCCGACTCGCCGTCGCTCGCCCGCGCCGCAGAAAACTGCGACGTGCTGGTGCACGAGGCGCAGGCGAACCACATCCTCGCCGCCGCCCGCGGCGCGCTCGAGGGCATCGCCGCCGCCGACCCCGGCGCGCTGGCGCCCGCGCAGCGCAACGGCGCCCGCATCCTCAACGACATCGTTTCCTACCACACCACCCCGCTCGAGGCCGCCAGGGTGGCCAACGCGTGCGGCGCGCGACTGCTTGTGTTCACGCACCTCATCCCTGCGCCGCCGAACGCGTTCCTGGAGCGGGTGTTTGTCAGGGAGGTGCACGCGGAGAGGCCGAGGCGGGCGGGGTGGTTTGGGCTGGGGAGGGAGACGTGGGTGCTGGGGGACGACGGGATGGGGTGGGAGCTGCCGGCGGCGCCCAGCAGCGAGATCCGGGCCTTCAGGTTGTGAGGTGTGTGTGGCGGGGAGCGGGGATCAAGGCACGCGGGCGCCGGCTGTGGGGCTCGGAACAGCCACGGGACCACGCAGGGACGCGGAGCCCAAGCAGTGGAGCCGTAGATATAGCTGATCATTCCCCGCGTGTGACGAAATCATTGCTGTCTAGCTTGGTGTCCTCGGTGCCCAGCCCCAGGTCCGCCCTACGGGTCCGGCTCGGGGCTCACCCCGCCGCCGGGCATGAACGCCGCCTCGAGCACCGCGGTCCTCTCCGCGTTGGCTTCCCTCCTCTCGGCGTCGAGCTCCTGCGGGTTGGTCGGGCCGTGCTTGAGCCCCGGAATCTGGCCCGTCCGCTTGGCCGCCTCGAGCTCCACGCCGTACTGCTTGACCTCGGCCTGCCCCAACGTCAGCCATCCCATCGCTTCCCCGCCACGCGCGCAACGCACCCCCGCGGCGGCCGCCTGCTTCTCGGCCTGCCTGATCTCCCTCTCGAGGTCCCAGTCGGCCTTGAGATCCCCCGGTCCGCCCAGCGACGCCTTGACCCGCGCGAGGTCGGCCTCGGCGGCGTCGACGGACGATGCGGGCGGGGGGCCGGCGGCGGGGGGGCGGGCGGCGTCCATCTCGTGGGGATGAGCGGGGACGGGGGTTCGGGGTGGCGGGCCCTGGGGCGGGCGGGAATGCGCCACCTCGCCCAGTTCCCCAGGCACTTCCCCGCTACGGGTTCCGTTCTAGAGCGGTCATCTATGGCAGAGAATGCTGAAGGATTCTTCAACCCGCTGGTCGAATCAAGGTATACGTCGATTCGCGGGGCTGGCCCCTTTGAGGGCGATCTCCGGTGGGGGGCGATCCCCGGTGGGAGGCGATGATCGTAGCCCCCCTTCTCCACCAGTCGCAAAACAAAGTGACATACTCCACCGAAGACGCGCGGTTCCTCGATCCGTAGGGGGCGCCAGTCTTGGCGCGGTCGGCCAAACAATCCCTTGCCCTAGGACCCACTGTCGCCATCCGTCCCCCGACCGCAAACAGAACCGACCGCCACACCGCCATGGGCAACACGATGTGCGCCATCTGCGGGGATACCACGGAGACGAGTGGGGTTCCGCAGGCCGGCGCCGCGCCGCAGAGCGGGGTCGCTGACCGCCCCTCGGCCCCCGGCGCAATCTGCAGACCACACCGGCCCGAGGGGCTACAACTCGTTCGCGGAGGGTGCGTCACGGCCGCTTCAGCGCCGCCCTTTCGGCTGACGGCGCCCACACTTACGTCCGCAGGCCAGCCCACCGGCCCCGACCAGTCCGTCGAGCAGCAGCGCAAGGCGGCGCAGGACGCGCTGCGGATCGAGCAGGAGATCGCAAACACGCAGGGGTCGCTGGGTGGGTGCTCCGCTTTCGATGGGGTGCCGAGAGCGCGGCTGACCGGGCGCGGACAGCGGGGCACCCGGCGCCGGCGCCGCCCGCCGCGGCAAAGTAGGGAGGACTAGGGCCATGCAGCAGGACTTCGGCATGTTCAATCCTCGATATATTCGGCCGCCTTTGCTGTGGATTTCGGTGTCTTTGTTTGCGTCCAGCGTTGCGGCCGATCAGGAGCGGTCGTCTCCGGCCACCTGATCTGTCTGCCGGGGAAGGGGAGCTGGAAGGCTAACAACACAGCCGGCAGCTTCAATTGGATCGCACGACGAAGAGCAGCTAGCGGCCGTTTCGGAAGCCGGGAAAGGTGCGGAGAAACAGAGCAGGAAGGATCACGGGCCGGATCAGTCTCTGATCTCACGGGGGGCAGCGCTCACGGGACCCCGGGCCATTGCCTGTAGGAAGCATGGGATCCTCTCGTGGTCGCTCGGAACGGTATTGTTCTCGGAATCCTTCAGGGATCAGCCCAAGCCTCGGCCGCAGAAGCGCAATCCCTTCGCCGATCCCCCGCAAGCAAGTGAGCCTCCGCAGCGATGGGCCAGACCATGTGCCGCATCTGCGGCGACACCACGGAAGTCGGTGCGTTCGCGGGAGCGCTCTTTCCGGATCGATGCGCGGGCAGGACGCGGGGCTGACCTCTTCTTCGCCGCCCGCGGACGGCAGACAAGACCGGGCCGAGGGGGTACAATTCGTTCCAGGAGGGTGCGTCGACGTTATTGCCGCGCTGCAAACACCCGTGCCGACGCGCTGCCGCCCCGCAGGCCAGGCGCTCGGACCGGACATGCCGCTGGAGCAGCAGCGCAAGGCGGCGCAGGAGGGTCTCAGGATCTCGCAGGAGATTGCGAGGGAGCAGGGAGGGCTCGGTGGGTCTGCGTACGCGCTTTGGGTCGTTGCCGACTTCTGACGAGTGGTTCGCGGGGGCAGCTACGGCGCCGGCGCCCGCAGCGCCCGCCTTCGTCGGGCAGGAGGCGGCCAAGGCGTAGAGGAGGGCAGCGAGCGGATTGACGTGTTTATTCCTCGATGTATTCGGGTGGCTACATTGCAATTCAAAAGCAGGGTCATTTTCCGACGGCCGAGGATCGAGAGACGATTCGTTCAGGGTCGCTCGCGTCACCCCGCGGCGCGAACTAACCCCGCGTGCGTGCTGCAGACCGCAGGAGCATCGCCAGCATCTCCCGGGCGTTGGCGCAGTCAGGAACGCGGTACCCGCTCCTGATGAGGTAGCCCCTGCCCTTGTCCGAGATGATCCGCAGCTGCTCCCCGCGAAGCCGCGTGGCGAGGTCGAAAATGACCAGCGTGAGACCCGGTTCGGGGACGGGCGGGCGCATGCCCACGAAAGGTAGCTCGCGGAGGGCTGTCGGCAGGGATTCCGTGGTCCCGTAGAAGAGGATAATGGTATTGAACATCTCCAGATGAGGCTTAACGCCCCGTTGCCGCATGCGCTCGAGGATCGCCTCGCCCGAAACGGCGTCCCTACGATCGCAGGCATCAGCAAGCAAGACGTTGAATGTCGCGGGAAGGGGCGGGATCGAAAACGGCGCGGTAGCAAAGAGTTCCGAGGTGGCCAGGGCGCACCTGGGGTGCTTCCAAGCGCAGAAGGCTACGACAGCCTCGGTGACACTACGGCCGTCCAAAACGTCCTCCCGACCCTGCCGAAAGCCAGCGGCAGCGAGCGACAGAAGCTGCACGATCTTCCGCACCGGTGTCGTGGATCCAGAAGGCATAGCGGGGCGGCAGAGGTCGAGGATGTTGGGCGCCGGGCCGCTCACGATTGCTTCCCGAAGAGCCGAAGCCGGGTCTGGAGACAGTTCTGAAGCATCCAGATCGCGAGAATACAGGCTCGCAGTCCGGACCACGGGTTGGTCCTTCGTCAGAGCCCACAGCGGGATCGCGAGGTCGGCCACGCTGCCCTGTCGGCGCGGATACTCCGCCAGATCCTCCGACGTCAGGGGCGAAGCTTTAGCGACGGCAGCCAGATAGAGGTTGAGGATGTACGAGTGCACAACTAGATCGGGATTCCCGGTCAGCTCCTCATAGAGGAGCCGGAGGAACGCGGTGTAATTGCCGCGGTGCGCAACGTTGCGCAGCAACGCGCTCAACGTGCGCTGGTTCGGCGTGACGCGGAACCTCAAATGCAGAACGTCGACCACCCTCCGGCATTCCGCGTACGGCCTGCCGACACAGAACGTCAGAGCTCCTGGCTCCAAGGTGCCCCGCCTCTCTCTACTCACCCCAGGTGGCGATCCTTCAGCTGGACGAATCTCGTCACGGCGGACGGCGTAATGGCAATGCCAGCTTCGGTGGCATCCACGAAGAGCCGGGCCATCCGCTCCGAAGCCTGGTCCAGCGAGGCCCAGGCGCGGTCCCGGTGTCCTGACCCCGCGTTGCCCCGCAACCCGGCCTGAAGCTCCACGGCATGGGCCGCCAAATGACGTGCCACGCCTCCAATCGTGTAGCTGTCCAGTCCCCGGGCGGATCCGAGCGCGGAATAGGCCTCCCAGACCCTGTCGGCGGCGCGACGGGGCGGGATCCGGCCGCTCCCTGCGCTCTGCAGAACCTTCCGGAGCCGTCCTAGGGGATCTTCCACTCGAGGAACACCGGAAGAAAAGCATCGCGTAGGCGAGGGGGCCCGAGAGGGGGCATTCCGGGGCAGAGCCGGCAGTAGGCACCGGGCGACACGTTCTGCCGTCCGTGACCCGACGGCGCGTGCAGACGGCGCCCAGGCAGGAAATCCGGGCCCGGGCGCACGAGCCACGTGGCCCGGAAATACCGGGGCATCGCGAAAGAGGCAGAATAGTCGCCGGCGGACGTGCATCGCCGGGCGGTTCGCCGGTTGTTTTTCCAGCGTCGAGGCGCTACACTGTCACCGTGCTCTCCCGCTCGCCATCCTTCCGCCGATCAAGCTGTACCATATACTTCAATTCTTCAAACGAGAGAGGTTCATGCCTGCGTTGATCATCCCGGTCTCCGCCAACCGTCGCCATCCCACGTCCTGGACAACCCGCCCCGGCACTACGCCCCGGCCAGCACCCGGTCGCACCTGTCCCTCAGCTCGGCGACCGCGAGCACCACCGTCCTCGTCCTCTCCATCTCGGCCCACACCGCGAACATCCCCAGCGCCTCGCCGTCCCCGGCACCCCGCATCCCGCTCCTGATCCCCGCCATCCCGGCCGCCAGGGAGGCCAGCGCGCCCGCGAGGGGATCCGGATCCGGGGCCGCGGACTCTGCCGGTTCCCCGCGTGCTTGGAGGGCGAACTTGCCCGAGAGGCGGCGCAGCTCGGAGCAGGAGGCGAGCATCGCGCGTTCGATCGCGGCGCGCTGCGTGGGGAGCGAGGAGAGGGAGGCGGGGATGCCGAGGGCGAGGAGGTGGCCGTCGTCGGCGGAGGGAGCGGAGGGCGGATTGTCAGGAGGGGGGGCGGTCGCCTTGTCCGGGTCCGTTGGGCCGGGTGGGAGGGCATCCATGGGGGTTGCGTCGCCGTCCGCGTCCGACTGTTCCTTGGAATCCGGATCCGCGGGCGGTGCTGCCGCGTCCTCCGATCCCACCTTACCCGCGGCCTCGGCGGCCCCGACTGGTATCGATGCCGCCCCCTCGAGGTCCAGAAACGCCAGCGCCGACAGCTTCCCAAAGTACATACCCGCGAGGCAGCCGTATGCCAGCCTCGCCCCCCTGAGCACCTCGAGCGCCGGCCGCTTGTCGACCCTGTGCGGCCGCGCGGGGGTCAGCTCGAACGCGAAGGAACCCTCGACGAGGGTGCGCAAGGACTCGAGGGTGTTGCGCGCCTTGTCGAGCAGCGGCCTCCCGCGGGCGGAGAGCGCGGCGCGGCGGGGGGGAGGGTTGCGAGCGGCGAAGTCCTCGAGCACCGTGCCGCCGATCGTCAGCTCGGCCGTCCCCGCCAGGCTCTCGAGCACCGCAGCCATCCCCGACGAAAACTTGTGCCGCGCCTTGGGGGAGAGAAGAAGACCAAACACGACGCAGATACCGACGCCTATGAGGATGCCGATGCTCCGGCCGACGGCGTAGAACATGACCAGGTTCACCTGCTCCCCGCTGTCGTGGACCAGTTCGAGGTAGGCCGTGTTGCCGACGATGCAGACCGTCAGGAGCACGTAGAGGAAACAGTAGTCGTAGTCGACGTGGCGCGTCTTGAGGAACACGCAGCCGTAGGAAAGGAACGCAAAGACGACCGCGTAGACGTAGGGCTTCCATTCGCAGCCGATGCAGCCGACTGGTGGCGTGTGCCACAGGCCCAGGATCAGAGCCACCGAGATCCCCACCCCAAGCAGAGTCCCCATGATCCGGAGCAGCCCAAACTTGACCACGGAACCGAACACTCCGCGGTCAGCGATCATGACACATGTTATGACGACCCAGTCCGCTCCCGTCGGAATGGCGGTCCAGGAGCCGAGCACGGGGACGAGCACGAACAGCTGGCCGACGAGGAAGATGAAGGCGCACGAGAGCGCGTAGGCATCGATTCGAAGGGCGGCCAAGGCATCGTTCAGGAGGACGGTGAAGGGCCGCATTCCCCAGGCTCGCTCCTTCGCGTCCCCTCTGCTGTTCGAATGCTAGAGGAGTTCCCTCGCCGCGCCCGTCTCTATAGTGGAAGCGCGGAATCCGCTCGCGAACCTCCCCGGCATCGCCGATCAGCGTCGATCGCCGCCCTCTTCTGGCACCATCAACAAAGCGCTCCCCGCCATGCCGGACTTCCCGGCCTTCCTCGCCTCGCGCGAAGTTGTCCTGGACGGCGGCTTTGCCACGCTCCTCGAGTCGCACGGCCACGACCTCCGCGACGCGCTGTGGTCCGCGCGGCTCCTGCGCGACGACCCGCCGGCCGTCGTCCGCGCGCACGCGGAGTTCTTCGCCGCCGGCGCCGACGTGGCGATCACCGCGTCGTACCACGCGAGCTATGCCGGGTTCGCCAGCAAGGGGTTCTCGCGGGAGGAGACGGCCAGGCTGCTGAAGCTGAGCGTGGAGCTGGCGAGGGAGGCCCAGCCGAAGGACAGGGAGACCTTTGTCGCCGCCTCGGTCGGGCCGTACGCCGTGGTGCTGGCCGACGGGTCCGAGTACACCGGGGACTACAAGTCGACCGCGGACGGCGAGATACGCAAGGAGCAGGCGGCGCGGATCGCCACGCTCTGCGAGGCGAAGCCGGACCTGCTCGCGATAGAGACGATACCCAACGGGCGCGAGGCCGCCGTCCTCGGCGAGATCCTCGAAGGCGTGGAGGTGCCGGCATGGGTCACCTTTGCCTGCAAGGACGGGAAGCACATCTCGGACGGGACGCCGCTCGCCGACGCCATTAGGGCGGTCACGGCGCGCAAGCCGAAGTGCCTGGTGGCGGTGGGGATCAACTGCACGCCGCCGCAGCACGTGTCGTCGCTGCTGGACGAGGCGAGGTCGGCGACGGACCTGCCGCTGGTCGTCTACGCCAACTGGTGGGTCGACGCCGCCGTTGCCGCTCCCGGCGCATCCCGCTCATGCACCCGCTTCGCCCAGGGGACGGGTGTGGGACGGCACGACCTACGAATGGCACGGCGCCGGCGTCGAGGGCTTCAGCCGGACGCTGCTGGAGGAGTGGAAGCGCAAGGGTGCGCGGGCCATTGGCGGCTGCTGCGGCATCGGCGTCGACGGCATCCGCGACGTGCGGAACTGGGCGGACGCGGCATGAACGGTGTAGGGTCCGTCTATTCCCCATCCAAATCTTGGCCCCGGGCCCCCGTTACTCGTCGTCCTCCTCCCCCTTGCCTCCCCTGCCCTTCTTGACCTTCTTCACGGGCAGGAACACCTCGCTCCTCGTCCCGTACCCGTACCTCGCCAGCCACGCGCTGCCCACCGCCTCGAACCCCTTCCCGATCCTGCCCCTCAGCTCGGCCTCGGCCTCCTCGAACGCGTCGGGGGTCACCCAGTACCCCGGGATGGGCGCCACGGCGGCCTTCCACTTGGCCACCGTCCCGACGGATATCTCGGCGTCGGTGGGCACGGGGACGCGGGGCAGGCCCTGCGGGAGCGGGCGGCGGACCTGCGTCGCGTCGTCGCCGGCCTTCTTCTTGGACGAGAACAAGGGCGAGGTGGCGGGGAGCAGCCAGCACTCGCCCGTCTCGGTGTCGTTGTTGGCGCCGTACCAGTAAGCCGTAAGCTTGCCCACCGCGTCGCCGGGCGGATAGACGACCGAGCCGCCGGGGAGCGAGACTGTGGCGAGGGTGAGGTTCCTGTAGAGGCGGATCTCGTGGCCGGTGCCGTTGGCGATCACGGTGTAAGGGGGCGAGGGGTCGGTGGGGGGGCCGGGGTACCCGCCGCCGGGCTGGCCGGGTTGACCGGGTTGGCCGGGGTACGGGTTGCCGGGTTGCCCGGGTTGCCCGGGTTGCCCGGGCTGACCAGGTTGGCCTGGGTAGGGGTTGCCAGGCTGGCCGGGCTGACCGGGCTGGCCGGGCTGACCGGGATAGCCGCCGCCGGGGTTGCCAGGGTAGCCAGGGTAGCCGCCTCCCGGGTTGCCGGGCTGGCCGCCGCCCGGAGCGCCCGGGTAGCCGCCGCCGGGTGCACCGGGGTAGCCGGGGTAGCCCTTGCCGGGCTCGCCGGGGTACTTGAGGCCGGAAACGGTGTTCTAACGGCACACAAATGAGTCGGATGCGCACGATCACGCGCTGCAAGGACGACGCACCAGGAAGTCGGGTTCGCCGTTCTCGGAGCCCTCGACGGGCGCCTTCTTGCACGTCTTGCCGCCGCCACCGTCGCCGGGCGGGGGCTGCTTGGGCTCCTTGGGCTTCTTCTTGCCGCCTTTGCCGCCCTTGGCCAGGATGGCCGGGAGGAACCACACGACGGCCGCCTCGCTGCTGCCGGCCGCCGCCACATCGGAGCCCGACGGCGCGCCGAAGTCTGCCGGCACAATCAGCACCGAATCGCAGTTATTGCAATGGGTGAAAACAGTACCAGCGATTGCCGCCGCGATTATCCACGCGAGAATGCCGACGGCCGCGATGCGCGTTCCCCAGCGGCGGCGGCGGTCGCCCTCGGCGTGCAGCGCGTCGACGCGCGCCTCGAGCGCTGACAGCCGCGCGTCGGAAGCCGGGGCGGGCGCCTTGTCGGCCATCGCGGCGGCGGGGATGGCTCTATCTGAACCCTCAAAGGTGGCGATGGGAGACCCTGCGGGTGCCGCCCGTTGCTCCTGCTGAACACTCCCGATCGCCAGACGCCAAGGCAGAGAGACAAATCTATCGTGAATCAAGATCCATCAGCAATGTCCAAGATCCGCCAGAGCCCAGTTTTCGCCTCCAAGTTGCCACCCGCCCCCGCCGATCCGCGATCACACCTCGTATCTCCCGATGCAGAACCCCCTCTTGCCAAAGTCCAGCGGGTAGCACGCCATCTCCCTCACCAGCCCCTCCCTCTTCACATCCTCCCACGCGCGCTTGGGGCCCTCGCAGTAGTGCTCCGCGCATTCGACGTCGTCGATCACCACGAGGTTCCTCTCGGCCGCCATCCGCGCAAAGTTGCGCAGGTCCGCGGTCGCGAGCTCGTACGAGTGCCCGCCGTCGACGCTGATGAAGTCGCACCTGTGGTCGGGGTGCTCCGCGGCGAATGCGGGGACGGTGGCGGCCGAGTCGCCGCCGATGACTCGGAGGCGCCCGGGGAAGAGGGCCGAGACGGCCTCGCGCGCGGCGAGGGAGTAGCCGTGGCCGAGGTAGTCGAACGAGTACAGCTCGGCGTTCGGGTTCGACGAGAGGAAGGTGACGGCGCTGTGCCCTGTGGGAATGGATTCAAAGCACGGACGTCAGAACGCGGACGCTCTGACCGTGAGCACCGACGATTCCCACCGGCATTGAACCCCGTCTCGCATATCCTCCTTATCCACCCCTCCCTCGCCATCACCGTCGCGTAGTACACCGTCTGCTCCACGCTCTGCCCCGAATGCCCCTCGAACACCAGCTCCCCCTCCGAAACGTTCATCGCCCCGGCCAGCTGCGAACGCAGCGAGTGCAGCGCGGTGATGTACGACGGGAGGACGGTGGCGCCGTGTTCCGCGGGGGAGGGGAGCGAAGCGGGCTGCTGAGCCCGCGGGCGGGCGGAGAACAGGGCGGCGGCGCAGGCGAGGGCGAGCAGGGCGGTCGCGGGGAGGACGAGGAAGGGGCGGAGGGGGAGGGTGCGGGTGTGGCGCGGGGCGCCGAGGGGGGAGTAGGCGCTCATGGCGGTTGGAGGTTGGGGCGGAAAGCCACGTGGCGGCGGGAGTCGACCGCCGATTCAAGTGATTCACCTCGGCTGCCCCAACCACGCCAAGCCAATGAGCAGCGAATAGAATTGACGAACGCCATAACACATTCGACGTTCAATAGTATGGCGGCGGCTGCACCTTCTCCGGCCCCCTCTTCAGCCTCCTCCTCCTCAGCTGCACCGACTTGGCATAGCAGCACTCGCAGTCCAGCATCCCCATCACCCCCAGCAGCACCAGCGTGAACAGCATGATCCCCGCGCACACGAGCCAGATGGTCTGCGAGCCGCCGGGGATCTCGAGCTCGGGGAAGTACACGAGGTTCTGGCCAAAGAAGCCCGTGAGGAAGGTGCAGGGGACAAAGACGACCGAGACGATGGCGAGAATGCGCATGTTGTCGTTGGTGTTGGTCGCAATCTGCGGGCGGGCGCAACGGTGGGCGAATGGAGAGGCGGTGGCCGGGAGGAACCCACGGTGTTGAAGATGAGGTCGATCAGATCCCCCGCGCTCCTCTCGAGCAGGTCCACCACGTCCAGCACCGTGCTCAGGTGATCCAGCACGTCCCCCAGAAACAGCTTGCTCAGCGGGCTCACCAGATCCGGCCCCAGCATCTGCGCCGCCCCGGCCCCGCTCGCCACGTCCTCGGTCCCGAACGCGCCTGCCGTCAGCGCGTACGCGAACCCGAGCCCCGTGCCCGTGGGCGCCTTTTCCACCCCGGGGCGGTCGTCGGCGGGGCTGTAGAGCTCTTCCACCCCTCCCGCCGCCGCGTCCGCATCCTCCTCCCTCGCCTCCTTCCTCCCCCTCCGCCTCCCCCCTCCCTTCCTGACGGTCCGCAGCTGCGCCACCACCCCCCTCAGCGGGCTCGCCGCGATCCGGATCCCCTGGATCTCCCCCCGCAGGAACTGCAGGTCCTTGGTGTACAAGCTCAGCGCGCGCCGGAACACGGCGGCCTCGAGCTCCGCCATGCGGGCTTGGTAGCTCCGCACCAGGACGACGGCGTGGTCGACGATGCAGTCCAGGAGGGCGTACAGGAGGAAGCTCGGGTCGCCCGAGGTGCGGAGGAGGGTGGACGGGTTGCGCAGCCGGCTGACGATGGGGGCGGCGAGGGGGCGGGAGGAATGCTGGCAGAACATGACGAGGGTGTCGGAGGGCGGGGGGGTGAGGATGAGGAAGATCTGGGTGGAGGCGGTGTCGGAAAGGTCGGAAAGGGGAGGGGGGGAGTGCCACGTGCGGGGGTCGTAGAGCTTGAACGGGGTGGGAGCTGGTGGGGCGGGAGGGGCGTCGGGGGAGTCGCCAAAGATCTGGTCGGCAAAGCCGATGAGGTGCACGCTCACGAACGTGAAGTTTTCGTCTGCAGGAGGGTGGGGAGCGGGCGTGGGCTTCCTGCTCGGAGGCCAGCAACCAACCGCAGCGGAACCCACAGTAATCGACCTTGACCCTCTGCGGCAGGTGAAAAATGTCCTCGACCGCCAGCGGATGCAGCTGCAGCCTCTCCGCGACCGCATGCACCGCGTCCGCCGAAATCCCGTCCACCGCAATAAACCTCGCCGCCGCCCACGCCGGCTTCGGATGGAGGTCCAGCGCCTCCCCGAACGCCGCGGCGCCGTCGCACACGGGGAGCGAGCGGATACGCGACGGGGAGTAGTCGATGATGCGGACCTCGGAGGTGGGGGAGAGCTGCGAGCGGAGTTGCGCGCTGAGGCCGAAGGCGGAGAGGCCGCGCGGGCCGGGGGGCCGGGAGGAGGAGGAGGAGCGGCGCGTGGGGGGGAGGGTGACGGAGGGGGGTTGGGCGACGATGGGCGGGGGCTTGATTTCGGCGGAGGAGCGCCGCCGGGTGGGGAGGATACCGGGCTCCGCGCCTACGGCGTGGACGGGCTCGACGACGTCGAACGGGATGCCGTCCGAGACGTCCGTGTCGAAGTCACGCTCTGTATCCCAGTCGTGGAGCGAGCCAAGGTCGTCCCCACCGGACCCCGGCGGGTGGACGAGCGTGCTGATGGCGTTGACCTTTGTCCTCAGCGAGGTCCACCGCGACAGCTGCTGGCGCCGGGCTTCCTGCGCCTCCCGGAGCTTGGCCGCGTCCTCAGGCGCCAGCAGGATCGTCTTGGAGAGGGCGTCGAGGTGCTGGGTGTTTGTGCGCCGGGGGGCGGGGGGTGAGTGTTCGACGACGGGCTCGGATTGGCTCCGCGCCGGGGGCGATTGGGGTGCCGCGACGTCGATGATTGTGTCGGTGGGTGGCACAGCGGCTGCAGCTGACTCGGCAGACAGGGCTCCATTCGATGCCGTCAAGGAGATTTCGGGGCCCGGGGTGCCTTCCGCAGGTCGGTTGTCGTGCTCGGGTTCATCCAGCTCGCTGTCGTCGGCGAACGTCACCGCTCGCGGGTCGTACCGCTCCGCCGCGGCCTGCGCCCCCGAGTCCATCTGGCTGGAAGAAGACACGGGGCTGCGGGACGTCCGACGCGTCCGCGCCGCGTGCAGCATTTCAGACGGCGCTCGGGGAGCGGAAGACGCGTCGGCCGTGGCAGCCCCGGCAGCACACGGGTGCTTAAAGCGCCGGCTAGAGGCAGATAGGGAAACACGGATCCAGTTCGAACGGCGGCGGCGACCAAACCCTTTCGTTGCCGCTGTAGCCTTCGGCCGCGGGCGCCCATCACCGCGCTCGGCGGACCGTGCGGAGCCCGCCGGCACGCGTCCGCGGTCGCCGACGATGCATCGGCCGCGGTGACGCGTCGGGCCGCCGGCGCGGGCCCGGATGACGCGGCGCAGCCCTTTGTTTTCTCTCCTTCTGGTCGCCGTCTTTTGCGTGCTGGCGATGGCCCAGGCCGGGCATCCTGGGGCTCGCGCTGGCTCTGAAAATGCAGTGCAATCCGCCAAGGCACCTCTGCTGCTCCCGCCGGCCTCGTACTTCCACCGCCTCGACTTCCACGCCGGAGCTTCAACAAAGTACAGGTTCACCATCGCCGGCCGCCCGATCTTCCTGTTTCCCGACCCCGATCTCGCCGAACACGTTTCCCCCGACAACGCGGGACTGGCCCCAGAGGACCACGCGGCACGCACGGGGACGTCGCTGTGGGATTGCGCCGTGGTGCTGGCAAAGTTCCTCGAGCACGCCACGCACCACCCGGATCCGGCCTACCGGGCGCGGTTCAGCGTCGAGGGGAAGCGCGTCGTCGAGCTGGTCAGTAGCCGCGCCTTTTGTTGCTTTGGAACCGCACTCAGGCTTGCCACGTGTGCATTGCAGGGCTCGGGCCTCGGCCTCCTCGGCATCGCTGCCTTCCACCTGCCCACCGCCCACGTCACTCTCACCGACCTCCCCCCCCTCGTCTCTCTCCTCCCCCCCATCCTCGCGCTCAACTCCATTCCCCCCTCCTCCCCCCGCGTCGCCCTGGAACCGCTGGACTGGACCTCCTTCCCCACCACGCACCCCCTCCTCCTTCCGGACCGCATGCCGGATGTGCTGCTCGCCGCGGATGTCGTCTGGCTGCCGCACCTCGTCGCCCCGCTGCTGGACGTGGTCGACCGGTTGCTCGGGCGGGAGGGGAGGATGCTGATGGGATACCAGGAGCGCAGCGCGCGGACGACGGACCTTTTTCTTCGGGGCTTGGAGGAGAGGGGGTTGACGAGGGAGTTGGTGCGATGGGAGGGGATGGAAGCGGGCGGGGAGTGGGAGAGGCCGGGGATCGAGATATGGGAGATCCGGCGCGGCGAGACGGGGCCGGACTGAGCGGCCTTCCCGGACATCCATCGGACACCATCGATTCACGGCGTCGTGGACATTGGGACGGCCTTGGCTCAAGATCAACGGTGAGTCCCCACGTTCCCGCACAGGCGGGACGGTCGCGGCGGTGATGCTCTATACTATCAAATATCGAGCCCGGCAAGGCCGGCCGATGAGAACAAACATAATTACCACGGTTTCTGAGCCGATACGACACGGCGGCGTTGTTTCGGGGCGGGAGCGAGCGGGGGCTGACGCGTTTCCTCCGACGCAGGGGCACAAGGCCGTGCAAGCTCATCGGAGTTCCTGCCGTGGCCGCGCTCCAAACACGATGCTCGGCGAATTGATCTGAGCAGGGCGGGGCATGGCGGCTGCCGTCTTCGGGGGCACGGGGGCTGCTTGTCGGCCTCGCATTCTCGCATGTCGGGCCGTGTGTTATAGTTGATGAAGAGTAGAATCGTTTGCTCGACGTATGCAGATCCTGGCCTTCCGCCACTTGCGTTCCTCCGTTTTCCTTGTGTCCCGCCGACGCCACGTAAACAAGCCCTCCACACGAACTGCCCGGCGATGCAAGGCCACCGGCGTCTATTCCGCCTCTTGAACTATCCCTTGACGGTTCGAGGGCATGTGGCTCTGGCGACCGAGCCCGGACTTCCTGCCTGGGCGCCGTCTGCACGCGCCGCCTGGTCACGGAAGGCGGAACGCGTCCGCCCTCGCGTGCCGCCCCTGGCCTCGTCCCCGGCCCTCCTCTCGACGCGGTGCTTCTCTTCCGGTGTTTCTCGAGGGAGCGATCCCCTAGGACGGTTGAGAGAGGTCCTGCAGATCGCGAAGAACGGGCGGATCCCTCCGCACCAGGCCGCGGACAGGGTCTGGGAGGCCTATACCGCGCTCGGAACCGCCCGCGGACTCGACAGCTACCTCGTTGCGGGTGTGGCACATCATTTGGCATCCCATGCGGTTGAGCAGCAGGCCGGGTTGCGGGGCAAGGGCAGGACAGGGCACCGGGAACGCGCCTGGGCCTCGCTGGACCAGGCGGCGGAGCGGATGGTTCAGCTTTTCGCGGATGCTACCGAAGCTGGCATCGACATTTCGCCGCCCGCCGTGACCAGATTCGTCCAGCTGAAGGATCGCCACCTGGGGTGAGTCGCGAGCGCCCGCGCACCTCGGAGCGAGGACCTCTGACGTTCCGTGTCCGCAGGTCGTACGCGGAATGCCGGAAGGTGGTCGACTTTCTGCGGTTGAGGTGCCGCGTCGCGCTGAACAAGCACCTGTTGAGCGCGTTGCTGCGCAACGTGGCGCACCGCGGCAACTACACGGCTTTCCTCAAGCTCCTCCACGAAGAGCTGACGGCCAATCCCGACCTAGTTGTGCACTCGTACATCCTCAACCTCTATCTGGCTGCCGTCGCTAAAGCTTCGCCCCTGACGTCGGAGGATCTGGCGGAGTATCCGCGCCGACAGGGCAGCGTGGCCGACCTCGCGATCCCGCTCTGGGCTGTGACGAAGGACCAGCGCGTCGTCCGGACTGCGATCCTTGATCCTCGCGATCTGGATGCTTCGGAATCGGCTCCAGACCCGGCTTCGGCTCTTCGGGAAGCAATCATGAGTGGCCCGGCGCCGGACATTCGCGAACTCTGCCGCCCGGCGATGCCAGCTGGATCCACGACACCGGTGCGGAAGATTGTGCAGCTTCTGTCGCTCGCTGCCGCTGGCTTTCGGCAGGGTCGGGAGGACGTGCTGGACGGCCACGTCGTCACTGGGGCTGTCGAAGCCTTCTGCGCTTGGAAGCACCCCAGGTGCGCCCTGGCCACCTCGGAACTCTTCTCAACCGCGCCGTTTCCGATTCCGCCCCGTCCCGACACATTCAACGTCTTGCTTACCGACGCCTGCGATCGCCGGGACGCTGTTTCGGGCGAGGCGATCCTCAAGCGCATGCGGCAGCTGGGCGTGAAGCCGAATCTGGAGTTGTTCACTACCATGATCCTTTTCTACGGGCGCACGGGGGGGCTCGAGCTGGGAAAGGAGACCCTGAAGGAGATGGTCGCCGCAGGCTACAAGCCCAACGCGGTGACCGGGATGGCGGTGCTGGAGGGCATCCTCGGGCCGAACGCGACGGTCGAGGACGTGGGGCACGCCATGAAGGTGCTTGCCTCGGTAGGCATCGACGTGGACGTGCACCACTGGACGAAAGCGCTGCGCTGTTTTGCACAGCAACAGGATCTGCAAGGGCTCATGCGGGTTTACGGGTCGATGACCGTGCCACCAAACGAGGTGACCGTGTCGTTGATGGCAAAGGCGCTCGCCGATCTTGGGGGCACGAGCCAGATGATCGACTTCCTGAAGAGCGTTCCGCCGCATTTGATCGGGATATCCGCAACCTGGAGCACTGCCATCGCATCATTCGCCAGGGAGTGGGCGTCGTCCGGGGACTTTGTTTTTCGGGACGCCGCCTTCGCCCTGTCATGTGCGGCGCTGGACCACGCACAACTCACCAAGGAATCCCTGCCGACAGCCCTCCGCGAGCTACCTTTCGTGGACATGCGCCCGCCCGTCCCTGAAGCGGGGCTCACGCTGGTGATATTCGATCTGGCCACGCGGCTACAGGGGGAGCAGCTGCAGATGCTGACGGACAAAGGGCGGGCCTATCTGGTTCGGAACGGATACGCGGTTTGGGGTGGCGCGGACGCGAGGGCGATGCATGCAATACTCCAGGCCGAGGCGGGAAGGAGGAGTGGACCAAGGGTGGGGAAAAAGGCGGGCGGGGTCGGTCGTTACTGAACTGCGCTGCTTTTCCGGAGGGCGCCAATCGGTCTCGCACATGGCAATCATGACGAAGCAACCCAAATATATAATATATCACAGGCGCCTCCCGAATTCGCCCGGGGGCGAACTATGCTTCCGAGGTAGCCTAGTGGCCTTGGTAAGCGTAATTCTTACGCGCTGAGTTGCTCGGCGAGCCACAGAGCCGGCTCGTGAACGACATGTGTTTTTCCTGTTGATCCAGAACTGCAGCGTGCCGTTTCTGCGGCCGTGCGTGCCCAGGGCGACGTTCAGCACGCGCAGCCGCCCCTCCAGCACGGCGTCCACCCGCCGCCATGCACCCGCACCGCCCGCGGATCCTCGAAGAACCGGTCGTCAGCTAAACACTTCATATGGCTGCAATCCGCGGGGTCCGAACAAAGCGATTGCATTTGGCGTGGAGAGAGACGGGTTGGAGCACAGCAGCGGACTCTCAAGCCCAAGGCTCGCCACCCTCATCGGGCGGAGTCCACATGAACGGGAGTGAGCACGGGGACGGGAGGGGAAGCGATCCGACTTCAAGGCTAGATGCACATCCAACTGGGCCGGGAAGGGGTCTGCGTTGCGCCGCGGTCCACGGGGATGCGGCGGGCAACGAACTCGGGCCTCCTCGGGACGCCAGACACCGTCGCACGCGTCCAACAATGAAATAAACTTGAATAAAGAACGAAGCAGTCCTCTCTCGCGGGATTAGAGTGGTCCCTCCGCCCGGGAAGCGCGTCCCACTTGTTCCACCTCGCCCGTTGTGCTCCCTCCCGCGTCCATGTCCCCCCACCCGCCCAACAACCCCAAGACGCGTCCAATGAATCCTTCCGATCGCCGAAGGGTGCGGGCCGCGGCTCAGCTCCCCGGCCCCTCCCGCCCCTCCGCCGCCGCCCGCTCGTCCGCCCGCCGTATATCGTCCATCAGCTGCGCGCCCCGCCCCCTCTCCCCCTTCTCGGTATTTGCAGACCGCGCGTCCATCTCGGCGAGCACCTCCAGCGAGTCCTCGGAACCCGCGGCGTCCTCCCCTTCGCGGTCGAGCGGGGGTTCGGCCGCGGGGTCCGCGGCGTCGGGCGAGGCGCCGGTGGGGAACGGCGGGATGTCGAGCGCCGAGTCGGGGAGCGCGTCGGCGGGCGCGCCGTTGGCGGACATGGCGCGCGGGGCGGATGGCGGCGCGGGGTTCGAGGTGCGTGGTTGGCCTGACGCAGCGCCTCCCATTCCTCCTGAGGGAAGGACCAGATGCTGAAGCAATCATCTCCGTATTCGCCTGCACTTTCTAAGAACAGCCATCGGAGCAAACCGATAATTCCCGCCACGAGTCGCCCCGTCTGCGGAGGCCGACCTCCAATCATCCTGCTTGTCACCTGAAGGACCGCCCCATAAGTGCCACATCGCTCGGGTACCTGCGCGGAACATCATGTTGCCCCGCTTCTTTTTCATTCGGAATGGAGCTTGCATTCCGGCGCCTGTCAAGCCGCCCTGGGTAGCTTCGCCCGAGCTCTAGAACGCTCCGCCGGGGACGCACGCCCTTGACAGACGCCGGGAAGCTTCGTCGCGCGGAACAGCATGATTCCACGCTTCCTTTTCATTCCGAATGGAGCTTGCATTCCGGCCCTGTCAAGCCGCCCTGGCCAGCTTCGCCCAAGCGCTCGAGCGCTCCACCTTCGTTTCGAAGAACAGCATGAGTCCACGCTGCTTCTTCTTTCCGGATGCAGCGTGCATTCTGTCCGGCCTCGTCCTGGAAAGTGCCTGTAAGCTTCCTCGCGAGGAACAGCACCTTTCCATGCCTCTCTATCCTGCGAGAATGAGCGTGTCGACAGGCGCCTGTCAAGCCGCCCTGGCCTGCTTTGCCCTCGCGCTGACGACCAAACTGTTCAAGGACGCGGGGGAAAGCTCCCGCGGGCGAGAAATGCCGCTCTCGAAAGTCGCATGGACCGAGCCAGGAACGCCCTTTCCGGCGCTTATCAACCCTCCCCGGGGGCGTGAAGACCCATCCTGGGTACTGATACACAAGGACAAATGCAAAGGCGTAAAGGAGGGCAGGCGACCCGGATCGACGTGCTAATAATTGATATATTCGTGTCTTCGAGGCCGTTTCCAACGGTGGAGACGTAGATATCAAGGCGCTTTTTGCGGCCACGAACGGGGCCGTCCGCCGTCGGAGCTCAGCGCAATAGAGACCGCCTAAGCCTCGCGAGCATTGTCCGTGCATCCGCACCGTCCGGCAGCGCATGCCCATTCCGTTGCAGGTACGCCCTCCCCTTGTCTGTGATGATTCGCAGCTGCTCCCCACGAAGCCGCGTGGCAAGCTCAAAAATGACCAGCATGAGGCCGAATTCTGGGACGGGCGGGCGCATGCCAACGAAAGGTAGCTCGCGGACTGATGCCGGCAGTGATTCCTTGCTCGGTGGTGTGTGGTCCACCGCGGCACACGAGAGAGCAAAGGCAGCGTCCCGACAAATCGAGTCCCCGGAAGATGTCCACCGCCTTGCGAAGGCTGTTATGGCGGCGCTCCAAGTTGCGGATCTTCCGACCAGATGCGGTGGAACGCTGATCAGGAAGTCGATCATCTGGCCCGTATCCCCAAGATCCGCGAGCGCCTTTGCCACCAAGGACACCGTTACGGGACTTGGCTGCACCGTCATCAACCCGTAAACCCGCATGAGCCCTTGCAGATCCCGCTGCTGCGCGAAGTGCCGGAGAGCCTTGTTCCAGTTGGGCGCATCCACGTCGATACCCACCGATGTGAGCGCGTCCATTGCGCGCTCCACGTCCTCGACCGTCGCCTTTGGCCCGAGAATGCCCTCCAGCACCGCCATCCCGGTCAGCGGGCTGGGCTTATAGCCTGCGGTGACCATCTCCTTCAGGGTCTCCTTTGCAAGCTTGAGCCTCCCCGTGCGCCCGTAGAAAAGGATCATGGTATTGAACAACTCCAGATCCGGCTTCAAGCCCACCTGCCGAATGCGCTCGAGGATCGCGTCGCCCGAAACGGCGTCCCGGCGATCGCAGGCATCGGCAAGCAAGATGTTGAACGTCTGGGGACGGGGCGCAATAGGAAATGGCGCCATTGTGAAGAATTCCGAGGTGGCCAGTGCGCACCTGGGGTGCTTCCAAGCGCAGAAGGCTTCGACAGCCGCCACGACGACGTGGCCGTCCAGCACGTCCTCCCGACCCTGCCGAAAGCCAGCGGCCGCGAGCGACAGAAGCTGCACAATCTTCCGCACCGGTGTCGTGGATCCAGCCGGTATCGTCGGGCGGCAGAGGTCGAGGATGCTGGGCGCCGGGCCGCTCACGATTGCTTCCCGAAGAGCCGAAGCAGGGTCTGGAGCCAGCTCCAAAGCATCCAGATCGCGAGGATCAAGGCTTCTAGTCCGAGCGAAGGGCTCGTTCTTCGTCAGAGCCCACAGCGGGATTGCGAGGTCCGCCACGCAGGTCTGTCGGCGCGCATACTCTGCCAAATCCTCCGACGTCAGGGGTGACGCCTCGACGACCGCCTTGAGAAAAAGATTGATTATGAACCCGTCGATGGAGATGCCGGGGCTGGCCGTCAGCTCCTCGTACAGGAGCCGGAGGAACGCGGTGTAGTTGCCGCGGTGGGCGACGTTGCGCAGCAACGCGCTTAACATGAGATGGTTCAGCGTGACACGGCACTTCAACCGCAGAAAGTCGACGACCTTCCGGCACTCCGCGTACGACCTGGGCACAAGGATCTTCAGAAAGCCCGAGAGTAGCCTGCCCTTCCGCGACCTACCCCAGGTGGCGATCCTTAAGCTGGACGAATCTCGTCACGGCAGACGACGAGATGGCAATGCCTGCTTCGGTGGCGTCCGCGAGAAGCCGAACCATCCGTTCCGCCGCCTGGTCCAGCGAGGCATCGGCGTGGTCCCGGTTTCCGGCCCTGCCCTTCCCGCGGAGGCTGGCCTGCACCTGGACCGCATGGGCGGCCAAATGATGTGCCACGCCCGCAACGAGGTAGCTCTCGAGTCCGCGGGCGGTTCCGAGCGCGGTATAGGCCTCCCAGACCCTGTCCGCAGCCTGCCTAGGCGCGATCCGGCCGCTCGATGCGCTCTCGAGGACGTTCAGCAGCCGTTCCTTCGGGTCGCTCCCATGCGGCATATTGGAAGAAAAGCACCGTTTCGGTACGAGAGAGGCAACACCCGGAAGAGGCGGCACGCGGCCGCCGCAGGCGCGTTCCTCCGTCCGTGACCCGGCGGCGCGTGCACACGGCAACCAGGAATGAGACCCGGGCCCGGGCGCACGAGGCACTTGCCCTGGAAAGACCGCGGCATCGCGAAAGAGGCAGAATAGTCGCCGGCGAACGTGCATCGCCGGACGGTTCGTGGGTTGTTTATAAGGCGTCGCTGTCCGTGTGTGCTCTCCGGCTATCCGTCCTTCCGCCGACGACATCAAGCTGTACCATCTCTGTCGTTCCTTCAACAAGCACGCCCTCGGCACCAGCTCTTCTCAAAAATCGGACACGCCTTGAGCGCAACGCAGGGCCTGCTAAAGAATCTACTGATACTGATGCGAATGCTACGGTTCGAATCCACCGTCCACCAACCCTGTCAAAGATAGCATCCGTGGCACCATCCGTCCGCGCGCAAACCTCAGGGGCGGCCATCCTCGGATGAGGTTTGCCGGCCGCCCCGTCATGGCGCTCGAACGTCGTCGTCCGCGGGGCTTGTGTCAAGTCCTCACCCAGCACTCGAAATCACGCCACCTGTCCGCTCTCCCCGAGCCTCTCGCGCAGCCAGCACCCCAGCGTGGCCACGTCGATCTCCGCCCCCACGGGCTCCGACACGAACTCGGCGCGCCCGTCCTGCAGCACGAAGAACCTGATGGGCCAGGGCGCGTAGGCGGCGTCGAACGCGTCGTCCATCCCATCGAGCAGGATCGGCACGCGGAACCCGAACGCGTCCCTGAACCCCGCCGCCGCCCTCGCCCTGTCGTTCAAGCTCACGTGCGCTCGCACCTCGACGGGCTTCCCGTCCCGCGCGAACCGCGCGCTGCGGATGGGCCACTCGTCGCTCGCGTGCGCCTCGCGGATGTACACGGCGAGCAGGTCTGCCCTTCCCGCGAGCTCGTCCCGCAGCGAGTGCAGGGCGGGGACGAGCCCGCGGAACGGAGGTCAGGAGTGGCTGCCGGCGACGACGACGAGGGGGATGCCGGGGCGCTGCTGGGCCAGGAGGGTGGTGGCGGTGCCTTCGAGGGTGTACAGGGCGACGTCGGGGGCCGAGCACGGGGGGTGGAGGGTGCCGCGGCGGGCGCGTTGGAAGCGCACGTAGACGGGGATCTTGGCGAGCTCGGGATCGGCGTCGGGGCCGGCGACGGCGGCGCGGAACTGGGCGAGGGCGCGGGCCTCGTTGGCGGGGCGCACGCCGAGCGAGCGGAGCACCTCGCGCTGGATGAGGTCGGCCTCCGTCATCCTGGAAGGACGGAAAATGGGGTTGCGGCGATTGCGAGCGAGTTCCAATAAAACAACATTGCAAAGATCAAGCAGGAAATCGGGGCAAGGCGAAGGGGAACCGGGAGTCAGAAAGGGGGGCAAGTCGAGTCCGAGCAGTGCACGCACCAGTCCGTGTCCTCCCTCCTCTCCGCCTCCGCAAACCGCCTCTGGCCCTCCTCCCCCATCCTGATATCATTCTCCATCCTCAGCGCCCTCTCCAGCGTCGCCCGGTCCAGCGGCGGCCCGGGCACTCCGGCCTCCTCCGCCTCGTCGAGCCGCGCGAGCTCCTTCTCCGCCTCGGCCAACATGCGCCGCGCAGCGTCCGCGCGCTGCCGCGCCGCCAGGACGGCGGCGGACGGCCCCACGGAGGGCATCGCGATGAAGTTGAGAGTGACGCCCCCTTGCTGAGAGGTGTCAGTGGGCGCGCGTATCTCCCTCCTCGTCATCGCAGATCTTGATCGCTGATGCCCTGGCTTCGGCCGCTTCCATGCTCTCGGCGCACCCAGGCCATCCTCCGTGGGAAATCCCAGCTGCAACCGCCGTGCCGAGCTTGCAGCTGCCGCCTGCGCCGCCCCGCACAACCCCCGGCACGCCGCCGGCACCAACGGCCGGGGGGGGGCAGAGCTCCTCGGAAGTATCCACTCCGACGCGCACCTTGCCTCCTTGGTATGCTCACACGGAGCCCGGTTCGCCGGCGCACCTCGAATGGCCAGGTTCCGAGCTCCTCGATGACGGCGGCCGTGACGCTATCGGTGACGCGTGGTCGGCGCTTGCGGCCTGGCACAGGGCGGGGGGCGACCTGACCGAGTCACAGGAGGTTTGGATGCGGACACATGCGCTCGACGATTGGGAGATCTCGTCGGACAAGGCACCGTCCGCGGTAGCTGATCCTGGCGGCGGGACACCGGCATCGCCGCCGCCACCGTATTCGCCATGAGCCGCACGCCGCTCCTGCCTTACAGCTGCCACGGCTGCGCGGCAGCTTTCGCCAACATCGGAGCTCTATCTCATCATCACCAATCTTGCATCGACGGCGATGTGCCGATGGCGGAGGCGCCTGCTGAACCCGGCCTCCATGCGTGCCCGGTTGATGGTTGCCGCTTCCAGCCAACTCCAAACAAAAACAAACGGGACGGTCATCTTCGGGTCACACGGAGCCCGGAGCACTGGTTGGCGATGCAGCGCCTGTCTGCCGATGCGTTGCGCGCCATGGGGCTAGCGCGGTGCGGGGGTTGCCGGCGTCCCTACGCCGCAAACGCCTCTGGTGCCGGTGTTTCTGGACAGCACACCTCGTGCAACCCGGACGCAGCTAACCCGCCACTCGGCGTCTCTTTAGCTTCGCTTCCACCCGATCTCGTCGAGTTCCTCGACCGCGTGCGTGCCGCGCGGGCGGCTGCTACGGGACGCGCGGAGGGACCGGCGTCACCGGCGGCATCGTCGGCATCTCCCCGTGCTTCGCCACCCGCGCCCGCGCTGCTGGCGGCCCTTGCGGCCGCCCGGGTTGCGGCCGACGCCCCGCAGGACGGCCAGGCGCAACGGGCGGCGCTGGCGGCGGCGGCGGCGGCGGCGCGTGCCGCCCCGGACGGCGGTGATCCCCCAGGCGGCGACGGCGCGCCGGGCGGCAACGCCGCGGCTGGCGGGCACGGCAACGGCGGTGATCCGGGCGACCCGGGCGACGGTGGTCCACCCGGGGGTCCCGGGCCTGATCCGCCGCCGGGCGGGGGCGCGGGGGCGCCGCCGCCGGAGCCGCTGAAGCACCGCTACCGGACCACCACCTGGAGCACGCTCGCCTTCCGGGCCAGCGAGTCTTTCCAACGGGCCTACGAGGACCCGGCGGCACCGGAAACTGACCTGCACCGCACTCTCACCGCCTACCTTGCTTTTGGCGGCTACGTCATGTCGGGGGACTACATGTACGAGCAGAACTACTTCGCCGCCCGTCAGGTCAACCGGGGCGCGCGGCGGGACGGGCTGCGGCCGCTCAACTACCAGCTCTTCAAGGCCATCGTGCTTGCCGCCTTGAAGGGCGCTCCTGGTGCTGCGTCCGCGGCCCTCTCGGGGGAGGCCGTGCCGGCTGGCTTCACGCCCACGCTGCAGGCGGAACTGGAGGAGCTGTACCCGGGGCCGCGGGAGGGAGAGCCGCTGTGTCGGCTGTCTCTGCCCCCCAACGCGCCCGCGCCCTGCCCTGCCTACACGGACGCGGCTTTCCTGGAGGACATCTGGGCCAGGTTGCGCCGGAAGAAGGACGGCGTGGGGGCCGGCATGTCGGGTTTCAGCATGGCCAAACTTTTCATCGTGCACAACTGCGAGAACGACGCGACGCGGCGGAAGCTCCGCCCGCTGGCGGCCATGGTGCACGGCGTGTGCACTGGCCGACTCGACACCCCCATGCTCCGGCCGCTCCTCACGGATCAAATCCTCGTCCCTCTGCTCAAGCCGGAGGGGGGGCTCCGGCCGATTGGCATTATGGAGGGCATCACGCGGCTCGCGGGCTCGTACCTGGCCGTGCGGCACAAGGCTCTTCTGAGGAAGCTCCAACAGCAGGAGGACCTGGGTCACGGGGTGGACGGGGGCGCGGAGGCGACCGCCCACGCGGTGAATGCGTGGCTGGCGGCCTTCCCCGACCACGTCGTCATGAAGGTCGACTCTAGGAACGCCTTCAATACGCTGCGCCGCCTCTTCGCGCGCGAGGTGGTCCGCCAGGTGCCTCAGCTTATCCCGTACTACAACCTCGTTTACTCGCGCCCTTCCCACGCCTACTTCCGCGACCGGCGCTCGGCGGAGCTCCTTTTCCGGATCACCATGTACGAGGGCAACATCCAGGGCGACCCGCTGTCGTCTGCCATCTTCTCCTGCGCCATGAGCCGCATGCTGCGGCCCATCCGCTCTGGGCACCCCGACTGCCTCATCCTTGGGTACCTCGACGACCTCACCGTGGTCGGGCCGCTCAACTCGGTCATGGCCGTCCTGGGAGAGGTGCGTGACGGCCTTGCTTCCCTCGGCATGACCCACCGCCCGGACAAGAGCTACCTGCTTTCGCTCTCGACGGACCCGGCCGTGCTGGAGCGGGTGCGCGCGGCCGGTGCGGCCCACAACATCCGCGTCGCTGGCTTCCCGCCTCACGAGGCCGACCCCGAGGTGCATGCCACGGCGTCGGCCCCGGGCTCGCCTGACTTCGCTCGCTCGTGCGGCCTCAAGGTGGTCGGTGCCCCGGTCGGCACCCCTGCCTATGTGGAGTCGTTCCTCGCGGCCAAGATCGACTCCATTGCCGCTCTTCTCGATGAAATCGAGCGCGCTGCGCTCGGCTACGCCATGCCGGCCGACATCCCCTCCCTCCAGGGCCTGTACTCCCTCCTCCGTCTCTGTGTGACCCAGCTCTTCTCGTTTTGGCTCCGCATTCTCCCCCCCTCGGTTACCCAACCCTTTGCTCGACGTCTTGACAACGCGCTTTTCACCACCTTCTTGCGCTTGCTGGGAGATCGGGCCGAGGATCTGGATCCGCTGTCGGTGGAGGGTCGGACTGTGCGGGAGCAGGTATTCTTGGGTCTGCACTACTCGGGGATGGGGCTTCTGTCATCGGAGAAGGTGGCCTCGGCGGCTTACCTGTCTTCATTCAACCTCACGGCGGGCCCCTTGGACGCCATGCTTGGTCTTCGAACCTCGGCCCGGGGTGTGGGCGTGGAGCACGTGCGGGAACTGGTTCCCATCATCGAGGCCCTCCGCCCTGCCTTTGAGCGTGTCGAGGATGACACGGCCGCAGCGTACGCCGAGGCTGCGCGTGCTGGGCAACCGGTGGGCGCCGCGCCCGTCCGCCGTACGCTCCCTGCGGACGCCAGTTTCTTCGCTCAGCCGGTCTGGCACGGCCTGCAGAGCGACCTTACGCGTCTCGAGGACCAGCGCCGCCTCGCGGCTCTGATTGCCTTGCAACCCGACACTTCCGCTGGTCTGGAGCGCCGCAAGCGGCTCGTCCAGGCGCAGGACGGCCTGTCGGCTTTCCTGACTGCCTCTCCCGCGCTGCTTGCCAACCACATTCGCAACTACTTTTTCCGCTTACTTGTACGCTTCCGGCTTTGCCTCCCGCTCCTGCACGAGGCCGACTACCCTGGTCTTTCCTTGCCCTGCCGGCGGGGATGCAAGCGATCGGCCATGTCGCTGACGGGGGAGCACGCGTTCTCGGGCTGCTATGGCCGGGATCTCTTCAGACCTGGTCACGACGACATTTGCGCGGCCATCCGCGCGGCGCTTCGCTCCATCCCGCTCCTCCGCGTGCACCCCATGCCGCCAAACCTCCTTGCACATGGCTACGAGACTGTCACCCCGCCCACGCCTGCGGATGCTGGCCGCCTTGGAGACGTTCTCATCACGCACCGCGAAACCCGGAAACGGTGGTTGCTCGAGATCAAGACCCTCACCTCTATGGCCCATTTGCACACGGGCCTGGTCTTCTCGGTCCCGGGCCACGCAGTCGAACGGCGGGTCGAGGCCGCCAGGAAGGACTACTCCCATTTCGTCTTCAACGCCAACTTCTACCCTCTGATCGTGATTGCTTTTGATTCGTACAGCGCTGTCTCTGACACTTTCTCGCGCTTCTCCTCGGAGATGGGGCGCATCCAGTATCCCGGGATCGTCGGCCGCGATGGGCAGCCCGTGGACCTCGATGGCCTTTACTCTCGTTTTGTGCGGCGCTTCCGCGAACGGATCGCGGTGGCCTGGGCTCTTGGCGTCGCGGCCCAACTCCAACACTGGCTTCAGCTGTGCACCGAAGCCGCCGCTGTCAACGCTCCGGCCCCCGCGCCGGTCGCTTTTGGTTTGAATGTCGATGAGGAGCTGATTCTTGGGGCGTAGGGGGATTTCTAAGTGTACGGTGGGATTGCTAGCTCCTCATTACACACTCTCTGGGCGCGCGTGCACCACGACGTGACCGTTTGATTGCACATGGATTTGAGTTACCTTATTCCAAGCAGACTGCAGCTTCGAATTGATGGACTGGCACATCATCACGGGCCGCCGTCGATCTCGTTGGATTTGCGATCGGCAGCGGTTAGCGGGTCCAATTCCAAAGCATGCAGGTCGCGCGAGTCCACACGTGCGGTGCGAGAGATGAGCTTCTCTTCCTTGTTCAAGGCCCAAAGCGGCACTGCGAGGTCGCCGACGCAGCTCTGTCGGCAGGGATACCCTGCGAGATCCTCCGAAGACAACGGCGTCGCCTCCGCGATGACCTTCAGACAGAGGTTCCAGATGAGGGCGCTCACCACGAGCGTGGGGTTCGCGATCAGTTCCTCGTGTAGTAGCCGCAAGAAACGCTGTGCCAGGCTGCGCACCAACGCGCACAGGTTCTTCTCATTCAGAGTCATGCGGCACTTCGCCCGCAGGAAATCGGCCACCTTCCGACACTCTGCGTAAGAGCTGGTGACACTCCGCGTGAGCTGAAGCAGCTGAATGGAACCGCCTTCGCAACCCACCCCAGGCGGTGATCCTTCACTTGAATGTACCGGGTGGCAGGAGCACTGAAAATGAGAACACCGGCATCGGTAGCATAGGCTAGAACGCGTTCCACCCGTTCCGATGCCGTGTCGAGCAGGACGTCTGTGGCTTTACGGTGCCCGGGCGGCGACTGGTTTCCTTTGTGCCGTAGCCTTGCCTGTTCCTTGACCGCACGGGCAGTCACGTGGTCCACGATGCTCCAAACAGCCCGTTCGTCGAGTCCCTGGACAGATCCGAGCGCGGAGTAGGCCTCCCAGACCCGATCTGCAACGTCCCGGGGCGCGATTCGGCCGTCCGTCGCGCTCTCCAGGACCTTCAGGAGCCGGCCCCTGGAATCTTCGCCTCGCGGCACATTCGAAGCGAAGAATCGCGTCGGCAGGACAGGCGCAACGATGTCCTGCGTGGACTGGGAGCGCTCGTCCCGCCTGTCCGTCCGAACAGCGGGCGAGCAGTTCCGCCAAGCCACGCCTTGTAGAGCTAAACGCGCTCTCATGGTGCCCTAGACCCGCCGCAATGCCCAAAGAGGGCCGGCGAGGGCTGAAACGGCGGTGCATGCCAGACGCGTCCCGTGTTTACCGTCGCGTCATCAAACACCAACACCACATCGCATCGCGCAGCCGGGGTGGCCAACGCGACACCAACCATGGCGAAGCATTCCCGAACGTTCTACGAGCTCCCGTCTTCTTCGGAGCTGAAGCGGTTCCTGGTCAGTGCGGTCCGACTCCTCCCGCGACGCCCCCCGACTGGCACCTCGCCCGCCGCAGAGGGACGCCGGCGAGAATGAGGTCACCAGGAGGAAGACGAGGCGTCTCAAGAGCGCACTAAGGGTTGGTCGACGTACTGTGCCGCCGCTGCATTGCGCTGAAGCTCCGCGATCCGCAGGAGCTGCCCCTCCTGATCGTTGGCGGACCGCTCGGCCCGGTCTTCGTCGCCTACGTGCTCCGCAGCAGGGACTACGACGCCGAGGCCGCCGTCGAAGCCTGTCTGGAAGCCGCGGACGAGAAGCGGGCCGCCAACGACAAGGTTCGTCGGGGACGCACCGCCAGATCATCGCACGCGCTGAAGCCACCTGCCCGCCAGGCGCTGGGCCCGCCGTCGTCGCTCGGATTCGCCGCGCTCCTCCGCGCCGCAAAGCGCAAGCGGGACTCCTCGGACTCGTCGTCGTCGTCCTCCGACGACGACCCGACCTCTGCGACGCCCCAGAAGAAGAAGAGGAGGGCCGCACGTTCCCCGCCCGCCTCCATCATCGTGCCCCCCGACGAAAACACCCTCGTCTCGGTGCGATACGAAGGGCGCCTCCCCTTCCGCCTCCCCAACACCGCCCCCCGCCTCGCCGTGCGCCGCACCCCCGGCCTGCGCATCGAGCCGCGCGTCGTGTGCGGAAACTGCGGCCGCGCGCGGATCCGCCCGTACAACGAGGTCGTCGGGGAGACGGAGGACTGCGTGCGGCTGCTGCTGAACGTGTGCGCGGACGCGGCGTGCGGGGCGCCGCTGGTGCTCGAGGGGTGCACGCTGGCGGGGAAGAGGGTCGAGTTCGTCGCGGGGCGGAGGCTGATCGTGCGGAAGGACAAGGAGGCGGCGGAGGAGGACGACGAGGATGCGTGATGGGGACACGGAGGATAGTCACGTTGGTCGAATACGAATGAAGTATCAGTTGCCTGCCGCAACCCACGTCTCCGCCGCAAAGTGTTCATCGTCATCCGCCACCACCGTGTCCACCCAGCCCATGTCGTCCTGCTCTTCACCTTCCGGCACAGCCACGGGCTCGGGGTCCGTGTCCAACGGACCGCGCGGCCGGACGTCGATCTCCCAGCTTCCGTCCGGCGCCCGGTCGGCCTTGCCCCTCCTCGCGACCCGAAGCGCCAGCTCGGGAGGCGGGCAGCCGTTCCCCGTCCTTCGCGCTGCAAAGTTGTCGGTCGCGGCGCGCGCCTCGGCACCGTGCACGTCCCACTCGATGCAGGCGTCCACGACGACGCGGCCGAGCAGGGGGCGCGCACCGGGCCGGGAACGAGCGGCAAAAAACCGCTGCATCAGGATGTGGGAGGTCTGGTCCTCGGTCACGACCGGGATCGGGCTCTGCAGGCCGAGCGACAGCTCGCGGAGGGAGGGCAGTGTGCCGCTGGGGTCGCCGTCCCCTTTCGGGAGGACGAGCAGCCAGCTCCCCTGCACGGTCAGCTTCCATTGCTCTTGATCCCCGTGATCTGGATTCTCTGGAAGCGGCGCCAAACCCGACGTCGGCTCTCCGCCACGCAGTCATGGACGGGGTGGCGCCGAGCATTCTGGACCTGTGCCGGCCGGGGATGCCGGTCGGTTCGCTGTCGCCGGCACGGAAGATCGTGCAACTTCTATCGTACACCGCCGCGGGCTTTTGTCGCGGTCGGCAGGACGTGCTCGACAGCCATGTAGTCGCGGCGGCCATCGAAGCGTTCGCTGCCTGGAAGCACCGCCGATGCGCCCGCGCCTCGCTAGAGCTCTTCACTTCGGAACCATTTGCTCTGGAGCCCGTTGCACAGAGTTTTACCCCGCTCCTTGCGGATGCGTGCCGCAGCCAGGACCCGGAGGCAGGAGACGCTGTTCTGGAGAAGATGCGACTATGGTGTGTGAAACCGGACAAATTTTTGTTCACCAGCATGATTGGGTTCCACGGAATGGCGGGAAGGCTTGATCGTGTTAAGGAGACGTTGCAGGAGATGGACGCCGCCGGTTTTAAGCCCGATAGGGTGACCACATTGCTGCTCCTGGGGGAGATTTTGTCAACGCAGACAACCGTGGAAAAGTTGGAGGAGACAATGGCGGTGCTTGCATCTTCAGGTGTCGTAGTGGACGTTGCTCATTGGACGACTGCGCTCCGTCACTTCCGTCAACATGGGGACTTTGCGGGCCTGGTTCGGGTCTGGAAAGCGATGTCCGTACCGCCGGACGACATCGCAGTGACCCTCATGGTGAAGGCCTACGCCGATTTCGGGAACGCCAGCCAGCTACTGGAGTTTCTGAAGGACATTCCGCAGGACCTCCTGGGGCAGTCGTCGACTTGGAGCGCGGTTATCTCGGCTTTTTCAAGGCAGTGGGGTTGGGGTTCCGATGGGGACCTCGATTCTCGGGACGCTGCTTTCGGGCTCTCGTGCGCTGTGCTGGATCAGGTACCTGTCAAGGCGGAGGCCCTGCCAGCTGCTTTGCGCGAGGAGTTCCCTTTCGTGGGGCTGCGTCCACCCATCCCGGAGGCCGGTCTCATGCTGGTCATTTTCGACCTTGCCACAAGATTGCGAGGCGAGCGAGGGCAGATCATCACGGAGAAGGGGAGGGGCTACCTTGTTCGGAACGGGCACCGCGTGCCGGACGGCGCCGATGCGCGAGCGATGCTGGCAACCGTTAAGCTATCCTTGCCAGGCTCGAGACCCCGCCAGCGCCGGAGATAGCTCGATGCGGGATCCCGCGGCGACTCCACGGAATACCGCGCTATCGCTGGCATCCTGAGCGGTGGTTTGACTTAGAGTGAATCAGATAGAGACCGACGAACGGACGATCCTCCGAATCGCATCGCATCGTCGTTGAGTGATCCATCCCGCCTTCGCCACTTTCGGTTTCGCCGTCCCGTCTCCCAAACCCGAAACCACCGCCGTCTCCCACCGACGCCGCCCGCCATGTCGCGCATCGTCACCACGCACTCGGGCAGCCTGCCCAAGCCCAAGTCGCTCGTCTCGCTGCACGCCAGGCTGTCGCGCGGGGAGCCCGTGGACGCCGGCGAGATGGCGCGCGATATCGACGCGGCGGTCGAGGCCGTCGTCGCGAAGCAGGTCGCGGCGGGCATCGACATCGGGAACGACGGCGAGATGGGCAGGGAGAGCTTCTTCACCTACGTCAGGCTGCGCATGACGGGCTTCGGCGGTCAGGGCTCCCCGCGCGGGTTCGCGGACATGTTCGAGTTAGTCGCGCCTCCATTTCCACCTCGTCACTTGAATCTCATTCGCGACATTTCAGGTACGAAGGATTCATGGAGAAGCTCCTGCAGACGCACTTTGCCAGCGACGCCGTCAGCCTCGTCGCCCCGCCCGCCTGCACCGGCGAGGTCACGTACCCGAGCACCGCGGCGGTGGACGCCGAGATCGCCCGGCTGCAGGATGTCCTGGCGCGGCGCAGGGAGCGCGGGGAAAAGGTGTTCCAGGACGCGTTCATGAGCTCCGCGTCTCCGGGGATCGTGGCGGCTGGGATGGAGAACAAGTTCTACCCCGACATGAAGAGCTACATTCAGGCGCTGGGGAAGGCGCTGGCGGTCGAGTGGGTGTCTGCCATGAAACTGGTTCGGGTCTGCCGGATAAGCATGGCTGACGGCAGGCGCCCACAGGTACAAGGCCATCACCGACGCCGGCCTCGTCCTGCAGATCGATGCGCCCGACCTGGCCATGGAGCGCCACACCCTCTTCCGCGACAAGCCGCTGGAGGAGTTCGTCGCCTTTGCCGCGACCGTCGTGGACGCCATCAACGCCGCCATCGAGCCGCTGCCCAAGGACCGCGTGCGGCTGCACGTCTGCTACGGGAACTACGTGGGTGGTCCTTCGTCTGTCCGGCCCCCGCGAAGCTCACGCGCTCGTTCCCGTTGTAGAACGGCCCGCACGACCTCGACGTCGCCCTCGCCGACATCTGGCCCACGATTGCCAAGTGCACCGCCGGCGCCATCCTGCTCTCGCTCGCCAACCCTCGGCACTCGCACGAGTGGCGCGTCCTCCCCGGCTCGTACAAGGGCACGATCGTGGTCGGCGCCATCGACACCACGACGAGCTACGTGGAGCACCCCGAGGTGGTGGCGGATTCGCTGGAGCGCGCGGCGAGCAAGGTCGGGAGGGACAAGGTGATGGCTGGGACCGACTGCGGGTTCGAGACGTCCGCGGGCTTCGGGCCGGTGGTGGAGGGGATCGTGTGGGCCAAGCTGAAGGCGCTGGCGGAGGGGGCAAAGGTGGCCAGCAAGCGGCTGTGGGGCGGGGAGGCGTCGGCCGTCCTGTGACGCAAGCGGGCTTTGCTTTCGCCTCTCTTTTTGTGCTCGATGCGAGAAGCACGTCGTGTTTCATCGAGCTTCGTCAGAGACCGGAAGGCAAAGACGGGGTCTCCGCCGCGTCCTGCTCTTGGAGTGTCGAGCGGTCGGGCGTGATGTCATCCACGGCGGCACCCCGTGCCGGAGGGCGCGGGCGCGCGGGCGCGCGGGAGATGCTGGCGATGCTCAGGCGGTCGGCACACGGGCGGGGCTAGGCCGGGCTGCGAAAGGACAGCTTCGTTGATGTCCATCTCAAGACGTACCGCGCGGCCGGCCGGCCCGGTTCTGAGATCCTTCGCGGAGTTGTCGGCAAAACGACCTCGTTTCCGGCCTCTGCTGCCTCGGGATGTACTTCAAAAAGCTCGTCGTCGAGCCCTCGCCGGCCTCCCTCCCCGTGCCGCGCCGCACGCCGCCGCCGCCGCGCACGCCCTCCCCCCGCCCGCCGTCCCCCCTCCCGCGGTCGCGCTCCCACGACGACGACGAGCGCCCCGGCGGCGACGGCCCCGAGCGGCACATCCTCGTGGGGATCGACTCGTCGCCGGCGTCGATCGACGCGCTCGAGTTTGTGTTTGAGCACATCGTGCGCCCGCCGCCGCCCGGCGCGCGGCCCGACCACCTGACGTGCCTCTGCGTGCTGCGCGAGCCGCTGCTGTCGCTGGACGACATCGCCGCGGGCAAGACGCTGCGGGACCTGCAGCGGGCCGTGGAGAAGCGGTTCGTGGCGGGCCTCAAGAGGCTGCTGACCTCGCTGAGGGACGGCAAGCGGCAGCGGGCGCGGATGACCATCAAGCTCGCGTGGGCGGACGAGCCGCGGTCGGCGATCGACGAGATCGCGCGGGCGCTGCGGCCGGACCTGCTCGTGCTGGGCACGCGGGGGCTCACGGGCTCCGTGGGCGGCGCCTTCCTGGGGTCGTGCAGCGGCTACCTGCTCCACCGCTGCCCGGCCGAGACGGTGGTGTGCCGGACGAGCACGCGGGAGAGCCTGAGGCGGGAGGAGGAGCGGTGCAGGGTCGTGGGGTACGAACACGCGGCGGAGGTGCTGGCCGGGGCCGGCGAGGCGGCCGACAAGTTGGCCGTGGGCGGGGACTGGGAGATGGCCTTGGACGGGTCGCGGGACGGGAGCGGGGCAACGGCGAGCCCGGCAACCGCGCGCACGGCGAGCCCGGCAACGCCGGCGGGCCAACCCACGCCACCCGGCCAGCTCCTGGTGCCCTTGGCCGTCGAGGGAGGGGCCGAAGCACCGCGCCAGGCGCGGCCGCGGCGGTCGAGCTTCATCGGGAGCTTGTTCGGGAGGGCGTGATGGACTGGGGGGGCTATTCATGGAGTCTGATGCCCGGAGGTGTGCCATGGATGAGGTGGACATCGGGGAGCGGAGCGTCGCTAAGTGGCGGGACTGGTCGGTCGTCTCTGGTACGCGGGAGTTGCCGCCAAGCGCCGCCAGATGTACTGGCAGTGCCCTGGGAATGATACATTGGTCAGGGACGTCGGGTTCGTTCGAGTCCCCGCGTCGGAGGTCCCTGGGGATGGGAGTGAGGCGGGCGGGGTCCCCCAATCCCTGCCCGCTAGCTGCGTCCCATCCAACAGACTCGGCGGCAGCTACCGGAACAAACGGCCATATTCGCGGCACTTCTTCCGCAACTCGGTTCATCCGCCGACCTGTTTTTTCCCCCGTGCGGGCCGCGGGACGCAGTGCAGTGCCGAGGGCCCTTGCGCTCGGCAGCTGCCGAGGGCGAGTGAGTGCGTCGGCCTTCTCCCGCCCTCCGCTCCCGCGCCCCGCTCCCCGACGGCCGCGCTTCCCCCGCGACCTCCCCGGCGGCCGTCGCGCCGCAGACCTCTCAGCACCGCGCGCTTGTTCCGCCCGCGGCGGCCGCGCAAACGCGAGGTGGGCACCGCGGGGCAACCGGATCCGCCGACCGCGGCCTCACCTCCGATCGCCGTTTCCGCCCTTAAACCGCCCTCGGTCAGCCTACGGAGCTCGCCGAAGCAACTCCGATCGTCAATTCAGCGAGTCCGCCCCCCGCAGCCATGCTGGGCCTGCTGCTCTCCCCCTGGCTCCTCGTCCCCCTGGCCGCGCTGGCCGTGCTGCTCTACCTGTACCCCAACACCGTGCTCGGCTCGCGCGTGCGCAGGGACGTGCCCGTGGCCGACGGCGCGTGGCCGCTGATCGGGCACCAGCTGGCGCTGCGCAGGTTCGTCGGCCGCAGGCTGGAGCGCGCCGTGGAGGTCGCAGAGCGGTTCGGGGAGGTCGTCAGGTCGACCTTCTACTCGCCCATCAACGGGGTCATGGAGATTTACTTTTTGACCAACGTGCAGGACGTCGGTGGGTTGCCTGTGGAGGCCGCAACCACGAGGAACTCTGATCGACATCCCCCCGTTCAGAGTTCGTGTACCGCGACCCGTGGCGCTTCATCAAGGGCCCTGGCGTGCAGGCCACCACGCGCGAGTTCCTCGGCCACGGCATCTTCGCCTCGGACGGCGACCAGTGGAAGGGGCAGAGGAAGACGGCCAGCAACATCTTCAACGCCCGCAACTTCCGCGAGGTCTTTTCCCCCGTCTTCACCCGCGACGCGGACCACATCGTCACGCACCTCGCGCGCGCCGCCGATCTGGGCCTGGTCGTGGACATGCAGGAGATCCTGCTCCTCTCGACCGCCGACACGTTCGCGCAGGTCGCCCTGGGCAAGGACATCGGCGCGCTCGAGGTGCCCCACACGGTCGAGGAAGCCGTCGACGCCCGCGGTAACAAGTACAGGCGGTACCACCTGCCCTCGGTCCCGTTCGCGGACGCGCTGGACGAGGCGACGCACATAACTGCCTCGCGCGGGCAGAACCCGTTCTGGCAGACGACCGAGGCGCGCGACGGGACGAGGGAAAGGTACAAGGCCGCCGTGGGGGGGCTGGACAGGTTCGCGAGGGAGGTGATCGCCAAGAAGCGCAAGGAGGGGAACAAGAGCGGGAAGGAGAGCGACATGGTGGGTCGAAGCCGCTGCCGTTCGTGCCCGAGGCTCTAACGGAACAAACGAAGGTGGACCTCTTCATGAACCTTCGTGACGACAACGGAAACGAGTTCTCGGACGACTTCCTGCGCGACGTCGTCGTCAACATGGGTGGGTTGCCGATGCCGGACCGCCGCCGCGCCCCCCACCCCTTCCACCGAGCCGACCCTGACTTTCTTCCTCCCAAGTCCTCGCCGGCCGCGACACCACCGCGCAGACCCTCACCTGGACCTTCTGGGAGCTCTCGCGCAACCCCGAGGTGGAGCGCAAGCTCCGCGAGGAGATCCTGGCCGTGTGCGGGCGCGACGGCGAGATCACGTACGAGCACACGCGCGACATGAAGTACGCCACCGCGGTGTTCAACGGTTCGTCTCTATCTGCGGCTGTGGGTTCGCGGGAACGTGCTGACCTTGCCCGGTGTCGCCATGCAGAGACCCTCCGCCTGCACGCCAACGTCCCCGTGCAGAACCGCGTGGTCACCGAGGACTGCGTGCTCCCCGGCACCGGCACGCGGGTGTACAAGGGCGACTTCATGCAGGTCTCGTCGTTCGCGATGGGGTACCTGGAGCGGATCTGGGGCCCCGACGCCAAGGTGTTCAGGCCCGAGAGGTGGTTCGACGACAAGGGACAGCTGGTCAAGGAGAACCAGTTCAAGTGGCCGGTCTTCAACGCGGGGCCGCGGATCTGCCTGGGCATGAACAGTGCGCTCCCCCGCCCGCCGCGCTCCCCTCGTTCGCCTGACCCGCTCCCCGCCGCCCGCAGTGGCCACCCAGGAGGCCGTCGTCTTCCTCGCCGCCGTCCTGCGGCGCTTCTCCCTGCGCGTGGTGCACGAGGACCGCCCGGGAAAGTACTCGCTGCCCGAGACCAAGGAGGGCAGGTACATCCTCGGGCTGACGCTGGGCCTGCGGGAGGGGCTCGAGTGCGAGGTGGTCAAGGTCTAGCGTGGAGGATGGGTGGCGCCGGCGTCGCGTGCTTGATTTGTCGGGGAGGCGGATGGGGCGCGCGGTTGCGCCGCGAGCTAGAATAAGGGACATCGTGCCGCGGCGATGCCATCCTTGCCTCAAGTGCGGGGCCCGGGCCTGCCCGGATTCCGAAATGCCGCAGTGCCGCACGGCGGCCGTCGCAACCCCGCCCGCCCAGGCCGCGGACCCGGCCGCTCCCGATTCCCGCGGACACACCGCCCGTCCCCGCGCCGGCCCGTCCGATTGCCGTCCGGGGAAGGAGAGCGGGCCCTTGGCGGCGTCACATGCCGCCGGCGGAGCGGCGGTCGGGGGTCCGAGGGGGAAATCGGTTCCGGGGCATCCCGCTGACGCCCAGCCATGACGCCGAAACCGGCCCGGCCGCCTTGTTCCGCGCGGCCGTTTTCGAGGCGGCAGGTCGGGCCGCCGCGTCCCGAGGGATGCGCCGGTGGGGAGGAGCGGCTGTTCGGGTTTTCGCTCCAGAACCCGGAGCTCTGGCGAAACCCTACGGCGGATTTCGAGGCGTCCCAAGTCGTTGAGCCAAAGCCGGTGGGTGGCCAATGGGGTCGCGGAAGATGCACGGCGGACCACCAGAATTCAGCATAGGAAGCTCCTTGACACCAAAATGCTATCGGCTGAGGCCGGCGTGGTTTCCCGTGACCAGGATGCGCGTTGCATCCCGCTGTTTGGGGCGGCGGCGGGTCGGCGGCGGGGTTCCAGAATCAAAGACACGTCAGGTCCGCCCCCCCGCCGGCCAGCTTGCAAGCAAATTTCCGCAGCGTCCCACATGCCCGCACGGCCCGCCCGCCTCATGGCGACCGCGGACCGGAAGGGCGGCGGCGCGGGGGAGCCCGGCCCGGAACAGCCCGGCTGCCGCCCGACGCCCGCCGCCGAAGACGCGCTCGTGCGCGCCGTCTACGACGCCATCCCCACCGGCTGGTCGCCGTTCCAGCGCGGCACCTTCTTGGACGTGCTGAGAGCGAGGAGGGCGGCGGCCACCGGGGGATGGCCGCCCCCGGGCGGCCCCACGCCGCTGTCCTCGCTCGGCTCGACGGACTCCAACGCCACGGCCACCAACTATATGGAGGACGCCCGGGGCAATTTTCCCGGCGACCCACGCTGGCTGACTTTCTACGGCTCCGACGTCATGGTGTCGGTGTTCTTCTGGGGCGGCGCGTGCATCCTGCTGGACCGCGGCGCCGACCCCGAGGACGCCTCGTTCTGCGCCGCCGGCCGCCCGCTGCGGGAGCTGGCCGACAGCATGCAGGTCGAGTACGAGACGCAGCTGCGGGGGCTCGTCGGCCGCTTCTGGCTCGCCGCCGACGCGGTCGACGCCGGCGCCGACCCCGCCGCGCTGCACTCGCTCGACTTCCTCGCCCTGTCCTACTCGATCGTGCTGGCCATCACCATCGCCGACCTGCAGCTGGCCCGCATGGCCACCGCAAAATCGCTCAGCCGCCAGCTGGTGGCCATCTGGAAGCGCGCCGGCATCCCCCCGACGCGCCCGCCCCCGGGCGCCACCTGGGGCCTGGACGACCTACTCTTTGGCCAGCACTGGGCGGCCAGCTTCTTCATCCCCCTCATCCAGGAGTTCTGGACCGCAGCCGCCACGCGCCAGCCCCCGGCCGTGGACGTCCTGCAGGACTTTGGCTCCGTCGTCATCCGCATCCCCGCCCACGCCCTGGCCGCACTGCCCGCGGCCTCGGAGCGGCCCCCCAATGGCCCCATCCCGCCCGAGTTACTAGCCTACCCCGCTTTCCAGTGCAGGCAGTATCTCGGCTGGTTGGACCCCATGGCCGCCCCCGATGCCGTGGCGGCACGCGGCGAGGTGCTCGCCGCCGTGGTCACGGACCTGCACCGCGTGGGCATCATCTACCTCGGCGCCATCCTCAGCTTCGCCGCGGCCAAGATCGCCGAGTACAATTCGTGGCTCCGCGAGGCGGCCAACCTGAGCGTGCTGGACGTGCTCATCGCCGGCGAGCTGCTCGGCCGCGCGCCCGAGGACAGGCCGTTGGGCGGCGCCGCGGCGCGCTACGCCGAGCGGCTGCTGCGCAACCAGGTCATACACGAGGCCATCCGCCGCCGGCAGTTTCTGCAGGACGCCGTGGACGCGATCCTGGCCGCGCTGCCGGACCGCATCGCCACGGCCTACGGCGAGGCCGACTTTGACGCGCTGCTGGCCGAGGTCTCGTACATGCCCCAGCGCCGGGCGTTCCTCCTCGTCGGGTACCTGGCGCACCTGCGGCAGATGCTGATGGTGCTCGTGAGCCCCGAGCCGTTCGAGGAGCTGGACGCCTCGGGGCGCCGACGGGCCAGGAAGGGCGGCGGCGGGGGCCGGCGGGGCACAGCGGCGGCCGTGGCGCATCCCACGCCGGGGGGCGTGCGCACCTTCCCGCTGGGCCTGACCGGGATGGCGGTGCCCGCGACGCGCGCGCCGTCGGACGAGAACGTGGGCGAATCCGGTGCGGACGGGTCCGACGACGCCTCGGACCTGTCGGCGAGCTCGGCCGACTCGTCGATCTTGGAGCTCGACCACGCCGAGGACCGCGACGGCGAGGACCCGCTGCTCGAGCTGTGGTTCCTCTCACCCTCCTTCGCGGCCGCCACGCGCAACGCCATGATCATCTCCCGGTCCAGCCGCGCATCCGTCGCGCGGTTCGGCGCCGCCGGCATCGGCGGCAACATCTTCGCGCCGATCGCGTGCTACGCCGCCACGCAGGCCGCGTGGCTGCACCTGCTCACGCTGCGGCGGTTCGCGCGGCTGGCGGCGGCGTCGACGCACGCGCAGCAGGCGCGGGCCGCGGACCTGCACGGGTCGGTGGTGCGCGACGTCGAGGCGTGCCTGGAGCTGCTGGCCGCGGCGGGGCGGCCGGCGCAGCAAGGCGCCAGGCTGCTGCTGCAGGGCATGCTGGACGGCGAGGTGCGCGCGCTGACGGGCCGCGAGATGGGCATCCTGCGGCTGGCGAGGGAGGTCGCGGCGCGGTGCCCGCACACGGCGGCCGGGTTCGCGGGCCCGCGCGAGGGGCGGTGCTGGATCTGCGCCGCCGAGGGCGCCGGCGGCATGTCGGGCGACGACGAGGCGGACGAGGACGAGGACGAGGCGCTGGGCATGCCGGCGCCCAGGCTCGTGCGTTCGACCACCGCGGGATCCAACCCCGGGGCGCTGGGCCACGAGGGGCCCCGCCGCGTGCGGTTCGCGGACCGCGTGTCCGTGCACGACACGTGGACAAAGGACGAGTACAGGGCAAGGTCGATGCTGGCGCCCTACGACCCGGAGCTGGACGCCGTGCCTCCGCCTGGGCCTCCGGTTACGCTGGCGGCGATCATCGGGCCCAGGTTGGCGGGCGAAGGCAGTTGAGGGATACTACAAATGGATCGTCATGGATGGTGGAACGCGGGTGTAGCTTACAAGGATGCACGGGATGCACGGGGTAATGGACAAGGTTGGAAGGCTTTTCGCAATCGGCCCGAACCAACGTCGACTCTCCACAACTTCTCTTCACTTCCCCGCGCCACACGTCGAATGTACAGCATCACGCGTCCGTCCATCCCTGCCCCCGCTCGCCGCCCTCGCGCAGCAGCCCACCCAGCCCCGCCTTCCCCCCGATCCCGTCCCCGAGCCCCAGCTCGCGCTCCCACTCGCCCAGCGCCAGCACCAAGCCGAGATTGGGCATAACCCTCCTGCGCGCGCGCACCTCGGCGTAGGCTTCCGACAGCGGGACGCGGGAGAGAAGCATCAGCGCGCCGATGGCGAAGGCCGCGGAGCGGGAGATGCCGCGGGCGCAGTGCAGGTAGACCACGGCGTCCGGGTCTCGGAGCACTCGCTCTGCCATTGTGGGGTCAGACAGGTACCGGAAGCAGCACCCCGGCGAACGTACCGATCCACGCGACCCCGTCGCGCAGCTCCCTCCCGCAATCCACCCCCGCCGAATCCGGCACCCCCACCTTCCTCCCCACCGTCCCGGGCGGCAAGACGTCGTCCACCTCCACGGCGACGTTGAGCACGTGCGTCGCGCGCATCTCGGCCAGCATGCCCCAGCCCGCGGGCGCGCACGGCTCGTCGGTGCCGAGGTACAGCCGCTCGCGGATGCGGGTGTAGGGCGGGGGAGGGGAGCCGGGGGAGGGGGAGCCGGATGCGGAGCGGGCGGCGGAGCCGGGGGAGTTGGGGAGCGAGTCCGACGGCGGGGGCTTGAGGGGCGTGTTCCCGCGGGAGGAGGAGGCGTGGCCGGCGGGGGTGAGGTCCCGCGAGCCGAGGGTGGTGAGCTCGCCCGAGCCGCGGAGGGTGGCGGGGGAGTCGCGAGGGCGGCTGCGGAGGGAGCGGGAGCGCCGCGCGCGGGGGCCGTCGGTGTTGATGGTGAGCGAGGAGCCGCCGCGGCGGCCGGAGAAGGAGCTGGAGCGCTCCAGGCCATCGCCTGCGGGGCCCGGAGTGGCTGGGAGGGTGGTGGAGGAGAGGGGCGTCGGGGGTTCCTCCTCGACGTAGTCTTCGTCGGTTGGCGAGAGGATGGCCGAGGCCAGAGGGTGCGCGAGGATTGCCTCGAAGCCGGGATTCAGGAAGACAAAGCGGAGAGGGGAAGTGGTGGTGTCTGCGCGGGTGATTTCAACCCGGGGAGGCCCGTCGACGCTGCCTCCCGTAGAGCTCCTCTCGGGGCTCAGCGACGACACCCTCGAGATAGGCAGCCTCGGCAGCGGCGTCGAGCCGCGCATGTTGCGCTGCAGGAGCAGCGCCAGCGTCCAGCCGTCGCATTCGAGGCTGGGCGACGACATGTCCTCGTCGACGAGCAGCACGGTCGGCTGGCCAAGGCAGCCCTCCCGGACTCGCTCGCGCCAGGCGTCAAGCACGTCCCTGTCCTCGGGCGAGACGAAGCTGTCGAGTGCAAACTTGGTCGCGCGGGGATTGCGCCGGATGCGCCGCGAAAACAGGGGCGGCAGGGCCACCGAGACGCTCCCGGCCAACCTTTGGCGGGCAAAGGCGTCCCGCGGGCGCACGTCCAGGACGAGCAGCGAGTCCGCCGTGGCACCGTCCAGCGGCGACGGCAAAGGAGGTTCCGATTCCAGCTTCAGGCCGGCCATGCCGATTACGAGGCCCTCCGCGCGGGCGAGGAAGGCGGCGACCTGGTCTGCGCTGGCCGGCTGCACCGCCGCCGCGGCCTCGGCCATCAGCTCGTCAGCGTCGTCCAGCAACGAGCCATCCGAGGCCGCGGAGTCGCGGTGCACGGGGACCCGCTCGGGGGAAGGCGAGCCGCGGTCCTTCTCCAGGAGCAGGCGCCGCTCCGGGGAGGGCACCCGCTGCTCGGCCGGGCCGGGCTCATTGAAGAGCCGGCCGCCGGGCAGCAAAGGCGTGGGGGCGGAGAGAGAGAGTGGCATGGGTAGTGGGGAGGGTGTACGCCCCGGCACGCCCGGGCCGGGGTTGCCGTCCATGTCGGAAGTTGCTGAGGATGGGGCTATGCCAGGAGTGGCTGCGAGCCGCAGGCCGGCTTCTCAGGCTCCTCCAAAAAAAAAACAGAGGCCAGTCCAAGTCGCTAGAGAGAGCTCCCAAGTCCTCGTAGCCGTGCCTGACCAGGCGCGTTGTCCTTGTTGTCCGTTGTTGTGGGACACCCAGTCACCCGCGGTCCGCTGCCGTCCAGCCGCACCGCCGTGGCCCGCAACGGGCTAACATGCACTCAAAAAGGTATCTGCGCCGTCCGGCGTCGGTCCGGCCGGCGTCTGGGCTCGCAGGCCAACTCCGCCGTGCGCGGCCCGAGTCACCTCCCCGGCCTCCCCGGACGACCGACGGCCACACCGGTGTCGAGGAACTCCGTGCACCGGGTTTTCACAGCACACGCAAGCAAACCCCGGTCGTCCCGTGGCCCGGTCCGGCCGGCGGAGTGTGCGTGCGCGGGGACAGTGTTTGGCGGTTTAGCGTGCCCGCCAAGCGCAGGGGTCCCACTCGCAAACGGACCCCCGCGCCAGATCCCCCGCGCAGGGGACCTTGGGGGCCCGTGGCAAAGCGCTAAGCCGCTGACGGAAAGCAGACGATAAGGCCGGGGGTCTTAGTGGGCCACCAATAGGACGACTATGCAGGTCATCGAGGACATCGCATCCAAACATGATCTAATGCCACAAGTGGCAAAGAGGCGACCGATCGGCCCGTTTTCCACCGCTCAGCCCTTCTACGGAATGTCGAACAGCTTCTCTGCCCTCCAGCCCTCTACTCGTGGCCTTCCCTCCCGGCGCCAGGCCCTGTTGCATGCCTCAATTGACGGCCCGAGGTCCGCCCGGTCCGTACTATAGGAATCAGGTTCGGCCGTGCTCCCGCCTCCGTCTGAGACGCCCAGGATCCTCGTGCCCGGCCTGCCCGACTGCCTAAGCATCGTTACCATGTCTTCCGCACAGTCCGGAACGATGTGCCCATGCGGACGAGGAAGTCTCCGCCCTTGCCCGTGATGAGGGCACCGAGCGGATCGATGTGCTTATTCCTCGATGAATTCGGGTGGCTACATTGCAGTGCAAGGGCATGATCATTTTGTGGCGGCCGAAGATCTAGAGGCCGTTCGTTCAGGGTCGCTCGGCGTCTCATCCCGCGCGCATCCCTGCTAACCGCTGAAGCCTCGCGAGCATCGTTCGTGCTTCCGCATCGTCCGGCACCGCGTGTCCATTCCGTCGCAGGTACGCCCTCCCCTTGTCCGTGATGATTCCCAGCTGCTCCCCGCGAAGCCGCGTGGCAAGCACAAAAATGACCAGGATGAGCCCCGGTGCGGGGACGGGCGGGTGCATGTCCACGAAAGGTAGCTCGCGGAACGCTGCCGGCAGGGATTCCGTGGTGAGTTGTGTGTGGTCCAGCACCGCACATGACAGGGCGAAGGCGGTGTCCCGAAAAACGAAGTCCCCGGAAGACGCCCACTCCCTGGTAAATGATGTGATGGCGGCGCTCCACGTTTCCGATGTCCCAATCAAATGCGGCGGAACGCTCTTCAGGAAGTCGGTCATCTGTCTCGCACCCCCAAGATCGGCGAGCGCTTTTGCCATCAACGACACTGTTACGCGATCCGGCGGCACCGTCATCGCCCCGTAAACCCGCATGAGTCCCGACAAATCCTGTTGCTGTGCAAAACAGCGCAGAGCTTTCGTCCAGTGCTGCACGTACACCTCGATACCCACCGATAGGAGCACGTCCATTGCGCGCTCCACGTCCTCCGCCTTCGGCCCGAGGATGCCCTCCAGCACCGCCATCCCGGTCAGCGGGCTGGGCTTATAGCCTGCGGTGACCATCTCCTTCAGGGTCTCCTTTGCAAGCTTGAGCCTCCCCGTGCGCCCGTAGAAAAGGATCATGGTATTGAACAACTCCAGATCCGGCTTCAAGCCCACCTGCCGAATGCACTCGAGGATCGCCTCGCCCGAAACAGCGTCCCGGCGATCGCACGCATCGGCAAGCAAGACGTTGAATGTCGCGGGACGGGGTGCAATCGGAAACGGCGGCGTTGCCAACAGTTCCGAGGTGGCCAGGACGCACCTGGGATGCTTCCAAGCGCAGAAGGCTTCGACAGCCACCGTGACGACGCGGTCGTTCAGCACGTCCTCCCGACCCTGCCGAAAGCCAGCGGCCGCGAGCGACAGAAGCTGCACGATTTTCCGCACCGGTGTCGTGGATCGGGTCGCTCATGATTGCTTCCCGAAGAGACGAAGCCGGGTCTGGAGCCAGCTCCGAAGCATACAGATCGCGAGGATCAAGGCTCCTAGTCCGGACGATGGGCTGGTCCTTGGTCAGAGCCCACAGCGGGATTGCGAGGTCCGCCACACAGGTCTGTCGGCGTGGATACCCTGCCAGGTCTTCTTAAGTCAATGGCGACGCCTCGACGACAGCCTTGAGAAAAAGGTTGATTATGAACGCGTCGATGGAGATGCCGGGGCTGGCCGTCAGCTCCTCGTACAGGAGCCGGAGGAACGCGGTGTAGTTGCCGCGGTGCGCAACGTTGCGCAGCGACGCGCTCAACGTGCGCTGGGTCAGCGTGACGCGGCATCTCAACCGCAGAAAGTCGACCACATTCCGGCATTCCGCGTACGACCTGCGGTCACGGAACGTCAGAGCTCCTCGCTCCAAGGTGCCCAGCCGCTCGCGAGTCACCCCAGGTGGCGATCATTCAGCTGGACGAATCTGGTCACGGCGAACGGCGAAATGGCAATGCCAGCTTCGGTGACATCCGTGAAAAGACGAGCCATCCGTTCCGCCGCCTGGTCCAGCGATGCCTCGGCGCGGTCCCGGTTTCCGGCCTTGCCCTTCCCGCGGAGGCTGGCCTGCACCTGGACCGCATGGGCGGCCAAATGATGTGCCACACCCGCGGCAAGGTAGCTGTCGAGTCCGCGGGCGCTTCCGAGCGCGGTATAGGCCTCCCAGACCCTGTCGGCGGCGTCGCGGGGCGGGATGCGGCCGCTCCTTGCGCTCTGCAGGACCTTCCGCAGCCGCCCTAGGGGATCCTCGCCTCGCAAAACGTCCGACGAAAAGCACCGCGTCGGCAGGAGCGTCGCGGGGGAGGAATACCGCAAGAGAGGCGACGCGCCGCGTTCGCAGGTCCCCGACGCGATTCCGGGCCAGAACGGCGACCGCGGCTCCGCTGCAGCCCATCGGGCGGAAAGCCCGCGCAGATGAGATGCCGGTGAGCCGATGAGAGGCGTTCGGAGGGCCCAAAAGGCCCGCATCGAGGCACGCGTGAATACGACCTCGATGTTTATGCCGCAGGCTCGTCGCGTCGTCTCGCTTTTCGATCGCACTGCTATCGAGGCGGTTTGACAGGCGCCGGAAACCAAGCTCTGTCTCGAAGGGACAAGCATCAAAGCAGCAACTTTTCCGCTGAACGGATTTTCCCGGCACCTGTCATGGAGCTGCGTCCCCCGGCGGAAGCTTCCTCGCGCCGGCACTTCTCAATCCCCATCCGTGCGGCCTGGCCCTTCGTGGCCGAGTCGGGGAGCACCCAATAAAATACGCGTGGTGGCCAGAATCTCCAGGCGGCAGCTGGGGATGCTGGGAAGCGTCGCTGAGATCGAGCGCTGTGACCGCCTTCCTCTGCTTGGAGTTAGCCGCGGACATGAAGGGCGCCGGAAGACGAGCCTCATGGACGACGGAAGGGCGGCACGATGATAGCACCTTCTGACCATGGGAGCTTCTCAGCGCCTGTCACATGCGCGCATTCGTATGGGGTGAGGCTGCTTACCGCCAGTCACGGGGTACCGACCGCCACACTGACACAGATCCCGACAGCCGGCGTCCTTTGGATAGATCGGAGGGGCGGCCCATGATTGGAATCTACCAAGCAAACTGTTCGTTCTCAAGGTAATCGATGGTCTGCTTGAAACCCCCGCCGATATCGGCAAGGCGGCTTGCCACAGCGGTTCAGCCATGACCGTTGCACCCCTGCTCACGAGTGCGTGCGGCTCTGGCCTCGCTACAGCCGCGCAAGGATTCATACCGGACCGCATTCGAATGTCCTGCAGTGCGCGACGCGTACCATGCGAAATTTTGCTGGTCCCCCGTTTGACTCGTTGGGCGACCGCACCGCCGTCCCGCCGATTCGTCAACGCCACCCCGATCCCTCGCCGTCCCTCGCAAACCCCCAACGCACCATCGCGATGCCGCGCCTTCCCGCTGCCGTTGCGCTGTTCGCCCTCGCGTTTCTTGCTGCCGCACGCGGCGCCGATGCCGAGCTTTACGAGAGCTCGGCGTTTTTCGCGTCCAAGGACTGCTCGGTGCGCGTCCCTCGCGGGACCGCGGACTGCACTGACCGACTTTCCTCCCGTCGTCCTCGCACGACGCCCGTCAAAACTCGATGTCGGTGACCTCGCCGTCGCCAGGGCCCCGTCGAATGTGGGACGGCCACCCGTTCTTCGTCCTCCCTGACTCACGCCACTCCTCCCCTCGCCAGACCTCGTCGTCGGCGCCATGACCGACGCCGGCAACGCCACCACCTGCGCCGAACACGAAGCCGTGCACGTCCCAAAGTGCGCGGCCGACGCTGACGGCCACTCGGTCTTCGTCAGCTGCACTGACAGCCTCCAGCCCGTGCTCCCCAAGGGATACGCGGCCGAGTTCATGGTCGGCACGCTGTTTGATGGGCCGGGTTGCGGGGATGGGACCGCGGAGGAAATCCACGCGCTGCCCGCCGGAGCGTGCACCGCGCTCGAGGGTGCCACGGCCGAGGGCAACTTCTATGGTGGGCCAAACCGGCTTTGAAGCTTCCGTCTCCAACCAAGCCCACCTTCTCCGCGGCAGCGAGGGCCAACTGCGCTTCCGAATCCATCGCCTTCTACACCGACGCCGCTTGCACCAAGCCCACGGGCAACATCACCACGCTGGCCGCCAACGGGACCTGCGCCCCCTTCCCCCTGGTGCACGCCAACGACTCGATCCAGTTTGGTGAGACGACGAAGCGGTGGCGAGCGCGGACTGAGCTGACCCGCGACCGCAAAAAGAGTGCAGGACCCTAGGGGCCAAGCTCTACGAGAACACGGTGTTCTACAACGGCAAGAACTGCACGGTATAGATCGTTCTTTGCAATTGCTCGGCCGGAAGATCTGACCCCGCTCCGCCCTTGTACTAATCAGGGCAATATCGAACGTGGGCTTTGCAGCTGTCACCTGACGCACGCAGCTGGGTTGATCTGATCCAATACTCCACCCGCAGTGATCTACGTCAACGCCATGACCGACGGGGGCAACGCCACCACCTGCGCCGAGCACGACACGGTCCACCCCTCGACCTGCGAACCCGACGCCGACGGCCACAGCTCCCGCACCACCTGCACCCAGGACCTCGAGCTGGTCGTCCCCGCGGGGGCCTCTGGGCAGTTCGCCGTCGGCACGCTGTACGAGGGACGCTCCTGCCCCGAGGGCGGGGCGGAGCAGGTGATGGCGCTGCCGAGCGGGGCGTGCACCGCGCTCGGGGACAACAGCATCGCGGCCAACGGGTTCTACGGTGGGTATCCTGCGGCGCAGGCTCATTGCGGGCAAAAGCTTAAGATCCCGCAGCCAAGGCCGACTGCGCCGCTGGGACCGTCGCCGTGTTCACCAACTCCGCCTGCACCGTGCCCGTCGGCAACGTCTCTGCGGTCCCGACCACCGACGTCTGCACGGGCTTCCCGCTCTTCCACTCGGACGACGCGATCAGGTTCGGTGGGTGCCGTCGCAAGTCGATGAGTCCTTCGGGGACCTAACGCAGCGCAGTGTGCCGGGAGCTCGCGCCGACCCTGCACGAGTCGTCGGCCTACTTTGCCGGGAAGAACTGCACGGTGCGTGCGCACGACCTGTCTTTTTGAAGTGTCTCACTGATCGCCGCCTTCTGTTTCACCAGGGAGCTGTTGAATGTGCGCGCTCCTCGCCCGCACTGTCCCATCCACTGACCCATCGCCCGCCGCAGTCATCTTCGTCTCGGAAATGACCGACGCCGGCAACGCCACCACCTGCGCCGAGCACGCGAAGGAGGACCCCTCCGTCTGCGAGACCGACGCCGACGGCCACTCGTACATCTCCACGTGCACCGAAAGGCTCGAGCTCGTGGTTCCGCCCTCGGCGTCGGGGCAGTGGGCCGTCGGCACCGTGTACGGCGACGTGGGTTGCCACCCGGGAACCGTGGAGCACATCCTCGCCGTGCCTTCGGGAGGCTGTGTCGCGCTGGAGGATCCCGATCTGCCCGGGACCTTTTACGGTGGGTTCCAGTATCGCGGACGACAACGCACGGATGCTCAGCTCCTAATCCCCGATTGCAGCCAAGGGAGACTGCACCGCCCGCACTGTCGCTTTCTACACGGATTCCAAGTGCTCCGCCGCCGTCTCCAACGTCACCACGATCTCGACCCTGGGCTTCTGCACCGGCTTCCCGCTCCACCACGTCGAGGACTCGGTGCAGTTCAGTGGGTGCCGCACGATCCGTGACCCCGTCCGCGATCGTGACCGTCTGCGGCCGCAGCGTGCAAGTCCCTGGGCAGCCCGACCACGTCCACGGTTGCGCCGACCGCCACCGCCACGGCCACCGTTTCGACCAGCAAGCCCGCGTCCGCCGGACGCCTCGGCACGGGGGCGGTGGGGGCCGTGATCGGGGCCGCCGCGGCCGCTTTCGCGGTGTTGGTTTAGAGGGGAAGGGTTCATGAAGAAAGGGAGAAGCTTGTCTCTCTACTCTTTTTTGGGTGATCTTTATGGACAATCAGTAGAGCCTATTTGCGAAAAAGCAGTAGCCGCTACTCCGAATCCTGAATACGTCGCGAGGCGCGGTTCCCGCGCTGACACCGTCTCCCAGCCGAACCCACGTTCCAACCAAACATAAGGGAGCCGATCCGAATTAGGAACCGACAGAGGGGTTCCCAGCCCTGCCGGACGTCCAAGACGAGGAGCTTCTCTGAGGGCACCTCGGCCTTGATGGCCTCGTTCCACTCGTTGAAGATCTGGATCGCCCGCTCCTAGGCGGCCCAGGTACGTGTCAGGCGAGGGGATTCCCATCGCACGGCGATACCACCTTGCGGTAATCGCTCCCGAGGATCCTCATCACACCCATTGCCCCGGGATGGAAGGGCGACACCCCGTTCCCCAAATGGCCCCCCGCATCGAGGTCGGCGATCATCGCGCAGGCATCAAAGGCCACGAGGTTGGTCATGTAGCTGCGATACCACTCCTCGGGATCGCGGACGGTCAGGATCACCTTCGCATCCGGGTACGCGCGGCGGAGCTCGGGATAGGCCCAGCACTGGTCCACGGCGGCGTCGTACCCGCCGGGGCCGAAGAACGCGTCGCACGCCGGCCGCAGATCGTTGTTCCACCGGCCGAGCCCCAGGTCCCACATGAATTTGTTCCCGAGGGGGAAGGTGGCCCTGCAGGGCGTCAAGGACGGCTCGCGGGGCAGCGTTCCGGGCGCGAGCCCACCCGGACGTCACGGGGAGAATTTCCGGCGTGTGGGGGAACGAGTCGAAGGAGTGGTAGCACTTGGTACGAGCGTGCACCTCGCCCTTCTGCCTGATGGCATCCAGCGGCGACGGCGAGGCCGGCTGCCCGTCGTCCCACGTGCGGGGGGATCGGCACGACTTGCACTCGCACCATGCGAAGTGCCTACTAGGCACTTGTAGCCCAGGATGTTCAGGGCCTCGCGGAGGGAGACGGTGCCGGTGCGGTGGATGCCGCCGCCCAGGACTTCGATCGTCATGGCTCACGAGTGCAGCGGAGCGGTCCGACGAGGGCCGATTGCGGCAATGCTTTGTGGGAGACGCGTGGCGAAAGGAGTGTTCGATGGATCGAGAATCGGCGGTGGAACTTTCCCTCTCCTCGAGTTTCAGCGTCATCTCTCCTTGGAACGGCCGCGGGGCGCATTCTTCCAATAGAACCGCTGGCAGGAAATCTTCACCTCCCTCCTTAGTCTTCTCGGCGCCGTTCACGGTGTGCGCCCCCGACCGCGTCCTTCGGGCGGCCGCGGAGGCGAGCATGAGCCGCCGCTGACGACCGACGCCGAATGGGGGCTAATTCGCAATGTACATGGCGGTCCATGTGCCCCAGTCTTCGTTGGACGGATCCGCTCGGCGCCTGTCTCCGGCAGTGCGGTCGTCAATCGTCAACCGGCAGCGCGACGGAACAGGTCTGACGGTTGATGGCCGGCGCCGGACGAAACGCTTCGCCTCGGAGCGACATGGAGCAAATTAACGGATAGTTCGGCGCGACGGTACTTCCCGGCGCCCGTCATACCGTGGCCTAGCCGTGCCGCTCGTTGTTGCACAGCAGGTCGCCCCTCCCCGGCCCGACGGCGTCGGACCGCCAGAGCTTACGAACAAACGCGATTATTCCACGGAAAAGCTACATACGATGAACCCCGGCACTGAAGGCGGAAGGAGGGGGCTACTCCTCGTCGTCGTCGTCGGCTTTCTCGGCCTTGCCGCCGCCGCTCTTCTGCAGAACGGGGCAACGCCACGACAGTGGAAAGGAAGGGGAAGGAGGGAAGGGGCAGGGAAGAGAGAGGAAGAAGGAAAGGCAGGAGGAGGGGGGAAAGCAACGGATCAGCAAGGTGCGGGATGGGGCAACGAGCGCCGAACCTTGTACTCGGCCAGGTCCTTCTCGTACTGCTCCTTGGCCTCCTTGGCGAGCGCCTCGTACTTCTTCTTCTCCGCGTCCGAGACGTCCTTCCACGCCGCGCCGAGGAGCTTGCCGATTTCGCCTGCCGTCACAAGCGGGGTAGGGGGCAAGGGAGGCCGCGGTTGGTCGGATCAAAATGAAAAGGAGGGGTCAGAACGGTCCGCAGGGGGGCCACCGGCAGGGCAGCGCACCGAAGCCAGCGTCAGGGTTCTCGGCCTTGACCTCCGCGCGCTTGGCGGACGAGAACAGCATGTAGGCTGGGACGGTCGACGGTTGGGCGGTCAGGGGGGTCCGGGGGGGTCCAGTCGTCCAGAAACCCACCCGAAGCCGGCTTCTTGGGGGCGTTGGGGTCCTTGTCGGCCTTCTTCTTGCCGCCGGCCTTCTCCTGCGGGGGGCGGTCGGCGGGGCGGGGCGGGGCGGCGGATGGGGCGTGAGCGGGCCGCCTGGGGGTGCCGGAGCCCCGGCGGCGCGTTTCGCACCTTCTTCTCCTTGGGCTCCTTCGGCGCCTTGGGCATATTTGCGGGATTAAGGTCTGGCGGGGGCGGGAGGTGTCAGCGGTTGCGCGCGTCCCGGCGGGCGCCCGGGCCGCCCCGCGGAAACGGCATACGGCGGCGCCGCGCGGCTGCGGCGCACGCGGGGCGACGCGGCGGGTCGGCCGGGCGCCGCGGGGGAAGGCGGGCACGCACCGAATTAGACGGGGCGGACGGGTGTGCGGCGCGGGCTCAATAGCGGTCTGCGCTGGGCGTACGGCTCGGCTCGCACTGCGGCCGCGCGCCACTGGCGGGGAGCACGTGACCCATGAACCCAAACAACAAAATCACGCGCCGGGGAGGCCCAAAAGACGCCCGATCGCACGGGAAAATAGCTGGGAGATAGGGGAATTACAGGGGGATACAGGGAGGCGCCGCACCCGGCCGGGCAGGCGGCCAAAACGCCCCAAACCGCCGTCAAACACGGACAGCCCCGTCCCCCATCCCACTAGGAGCGGTTGGAAAGCCCCGATCGTCGCCAAATACGCCATGTAGATAGCTTCCGGGTACAAAGTTTGCGTCATCCGGCCTCGCTGCGCCCCAGGGACCCTGCCGAGCTCGGCACCAGCGTCTCCTCGCTCGTCCTCGGCAGCTCCTTGTCCATCCCCCCCTTGGCGGCAAACATCGACCAGTCGTACCCGTCCACGTTCTCCTCCCCCAGCCGGCGCCACTCCCGGCGGCGGCGGTACCGGGAATAGCAGGCGTAGCAGCAAACGAGCAGGAGGGCCAGGCCGAGGAGGGTGCCGAGCACGATGCCGGCGATCGCGCCGGCGGAGAAGGAGGCCGGCGGGGGGGCCGAAAGGACTGAGGAGGTGCCGGCCGGAGGTTGGGGGGATGGGGTCGGTGAGGAGGTCGCCTCGGGAGCAGAGGACGGCGTCCCGTCGTCGCCAAACGGATCCTGCTCGTCCTTCTGCCCCCAGTCGTAAGTTCCCAGCACGTTCCCCCCGCCCCGCAAGGTCGAGTTGCTGAATGCCGGCCCCGCTCCCCCCTCGGCGCAGAGGAACGCCAGCACCCCCGTCCACATGCCCGCTGTGTTCAGTGCCGCCTCGTTCCTGACATAGTCCGCCCTGTCGTCCGCCCACTCGTCAGATTTGCCGGGGCCGTTGACGATCGCCCCCGTGAGGGTGTGCAAATTCGGGCCGGGGGAGTACTGGTCGGGCCCGGCGGCGGTGGCGTGGTGGATCCGCTTCGGGGAGTTTCCGGCGACGCCGACCATGTAGGTCGCGTTGCGCGGGTTCTCTCCGAACATGTACCGCGCCTGGCTGCGCGCGAAATCGGTGTAGGCCCGCCTCCGCGCCGGGCTCGCCGTCCCGTTCCCCGTCCGCCCCGGGTCCACCACCCCGCGGGCAAAGACGGCGGCGAGGAACGCGTGGTTGCCCGCCCCTCCCAAGGACTGCCAGTTGCTCATGGCGTCGCTCCACCACATGCCCCCCGGGGTGAACGGGTGGCGCCCCGGCATGAGGCGGTCCAAGTACCTGGCCGCGGCGCGCGGGTACTGCAGGCCGGGGAGCACCAAGGCGGCCAGCACGATGCACCCGCCCCACTTGCTGTTCCAATCGTGCACCGGCGCCTCCCCGCCGCCCTCGGCCATCCCTGCCACCGCCAGCCGGTCGTACATCTCCCCCGCCACTTCCGCGTAGTCATTCCTCCCCGTCGCCCGGGCCAGCCACAGCGCGGCGTAGAGCAGCTCGTCGTCGTACCCCGACGACGCGTACGCCTCGCCCGCGGCGGGGACCGAATCCTGGTACCGCGCGCGCGGGGCGGTGAGCGCGAAGTCGAACAGCTCGCGCGCGTGGCGGAGCAGCCTCGTCCGGTATTTCGGGTACCGCGGGCCCCATCCCGGTGGGATCTCGCCGCGCGAGTCGGGGAGGAAGAGCATCGAGGCGGCGGCGAGGGCGGCGGCGGCCTGCGCGGCGGCGTCGGTGCCCGGCCGCCGGTCGTCGATGACGAGCGTCGGCCGGGGGAGCGGCAGGTCCTCGTGCGAGGTCCACCGGGAGTGGTCCACGGACATGTTGCCGACCTGCACGGCCAGCTTGCGCGGTTCGAAGTGCGCGGCGGCGAGCCAGTCCGTGCCCCACTTGACCGCCGCCCTCAGGTTGGTCGTCTCCCCTGCCCGCTCGAACCCGTCCGCAAACTCGACGCCGCCCCACGCCAGCGAGGTAATCACGTTGCCCAGCGGGAAAGAAAACTTCATGTGGTCCCCGGCGTCAAAGTAACCCCCCGAGAGGTCCACGCCGATGTCCTGCCCGTCCGTCAGTGCCGAGTCCCCGCGCCACGGGACCCGATTTCCGGGCGGCAGCCTGCCCGCACGCTGCGCCTCGTAGTAATAAAGCGAGGCGGAGAGCAGCGGGGCCCACGGCGAGGCAGCCTGCGCCGATGCCGCGCGGAAGTGCGGCAGGCAGGCCGCGAGGACCGCCAAGAGCGATGCCCGCGCGAATCCCGCCCCGCCGCCACGACATCGCTTTGTCCGTCCATTCCGTGCGGTTTGCAGCCGCGATCGCGCCGGCATCGGCGGGAATCGCGTCCGGGAAGCTCCCCGGTGTGACGCCGACCCGGGCGCAGCACGAGTCCCCCGATGGCAAATGGGTCCCCGAAACGTCACGCGGCTTCCACGACCGCCCGGGCGAGGTCGGAGAGCGGATCGCGGGCGGAGGAGGAAAGATGGGATGCGAGGGCGGAGAATGCGGCGGAGAGGGTGGAGGGGCCGTACGGTTTGCCTTCGGAAGGACGTCAGTCGCGAGTTCGACAGGGCAAATGGAGAGAACGCACCCGTGATCAGCCCAGAAACGGCTTCCAGCCGCGCTTGCAATGCCGGATCGTCCTCCGCGTCGAATCGGGCCTCGGTGATCAACCCGTCCTTGGACCGGATGGCGACGTCCTGCCCGCACGTCAGCGTCTGCCTTTCGACTAAAGTGTTCGAGCGACCCACCACGCGGCCCCAATCGAATTCGGCGGGGAAGGAGTTGGTGAACTCGGGGGTCTGGCCGTAGGTCCATTCCCAGCTCTGCCAGCGCGTCAGCCCGCCCCGCGCCGGCGCGCCGCGGCGACACAGACCTTGAGCTCCGCGGCCGTCTCGACGATCTTGCGGTTAGCCAGCATCTCTTCCTCGGAAATAGGCACCATCTGCCGCCGAATCAGCCTCGCCCACTTTGTCCCCCCGACCGGTAGACCCACCGGCACCGAGGCAGGGTGCTTCCCGAAGGTCCTGCAGAACTCGGCGTGCACGGCCGCGCAGAAGGTCGGGTGGTCGATCGTGTAGCTCACGTCGCGCAAGCGTGCGACGGGGGAGGGGACGGATTCGACGCCCTTGGTGACGATGTTGGGCTGCGGCGGCGGCGTCAGCAAGCGGGCACCAGGACGGAGCGGGGAGAGGACCTTGGAGACCTTGAGGAGCTGCCGGAGCAGGTCGAGGTCGCTGTCGATCAGCATGGTGCCGTGGTGGTACGCCGAATTGGTCACGATCTTGTAGGCCGATCCCGACACGTGGAAAGGCCGTCCAGCAAATCAGGACCGCTTTCCCTCGCAACCGGAAAGCCAGAACACCCATCTTCTTGCCGCCCACGGCGATGTCGAACCGCGGCGTAACCTCCGCCGGTACATCCTCCTCCCGCAGCGCGCGCACGACCAGCTCGGCGGAGAAGGCCCGGCGGAACTCGGCGCGGGGCATCATGACCGTGTACACGGAGTTTCCGAGGTCCTGGCACCGGAGAAGAGTTCGATGGCCGGGCGAGGGAAGGGGAGGGTGGAGGGAGACCCACGTGGAACACGGTGCCCCCGCCGCTCTTACGGCGGACGAGCGGGACGCCCCTGGCCTCGAGCGCGCCCATGTTGACCTCCTTCCAAGGATTCTGGGGACGGACAGGGCGTCAGCCGGCCCGTTCACCCCGCAACACCGCGTCCACATCCACCTGGTTCCGTCCAATGACCACGCACGCCCTATTTCGCCACAGAAACAGGAGGTACGACTCGGGCCGGAGCTTCGAGAACAGCCTTGCCCGACGGAACGCGTCGTCAGCCCCCATTGACCCCTCCCTCCGACACGGAACGCGTCCAACCAGTCCTCCGCCGCGAGATTGAGCCACGGATCCGTGCATTTGGAGACATAGCACTCGATCTGCCGTCCGATGAGTGAGCCGCGTTCCGGGGTGAGGGGGGCCGGTACGGACGTGTCGGTGCGGCATGGAGCCCGGGAGGTGCTGCGAGGGGCCAGAGAAGGCGCGTCGGAGGGGAGGGAGAGGGCGATGAGGGGCGGGAAGTGGGAAGCGGGGGCCGGGCATTTTGCGGCGCGAACGTGATGGCGACGCTGGCGGCGAGCTGCCGGCAACACCGCCACGGCAGCCAGTGAAGAGGCAGGCCCTCAAATGCCTCGTTCGCGCCTCGGACGAGGAGCCCGATAGTGTCTCGCTTTTGGGAAGCGCGGGACGCGTCGCGCCGGCGCGATGGACGCGCCGGCGACCCCGCCTGGTTTCCCTCTGGTCGTCGGCATCTTCCTCGCCGAGTTCCACCCGACGTTCGGCCCGCGCGTGGCGTTCCAGGTGCCCGACGGCTTCGTGCGTGCGGCGCACCCTGCGCCTGCGCCGCGGCCGCCGCCTGGTGCCACGGACTCCCCGTCGGGCCGCTCGACGCCGATCGCCCGCCCGACCTCCCCGCCGTACGCGAACCCGAACCCGGCCTGGGAGGACGACGAGCTGGAGAAGGCGCTGCTGCCCGTGCCCGATCCCGCCGCCGCCCACAGGGACCTGGTGCTGCAGCGCTTCCCGTCGATCACGTCCAACGTGGGCTCCATGGGCACGAACCCAAAGGACGACGAGAGCGAGGGCTCGTCGCAGCTGCTCCATCTGGACTTTGACTCGGTCACCGAGTACGTGATACCCAAAGCGGACATGTGCAACCGGCTGCTGTCGGTCGCGGCGCGGCGGTGGAAGCTGGTCGGCCACCCGGTCATGATCGAGGACCCAAAGTACCCGCGGAACGCGCTCATCTTCAACTGCTGCTTCGTGTTCGAGCGGAGCGCCGACGTGTCCTGCTACGAGAACATCGTGCGCCGCGTCGCGCGCGTGTTCCGGCTCGTCGAGACCGAGACCGAGTTCCTCTCTAAGCCGCGGCCCGACATCTCGGTGCAGAACATTCTGGAGGAGCTCATCGAGGACCTGAACAAGTACCACGAGTGCCGGATCCCGATTGGTGGGAAATGCCGACGCCGGTGTCCATACCTCGCTTACATCCGTCCAACGTCAGACGACAACAACTCGCTCAACCTCAAGGTCTTTCCAAAGTACCCCGATCCCGTGGAAGTGCGCGACCAGGACGTCCCCCTCCTCCTCGTGGACTTGGCCGCGAACCCGAACCCTTACTGGGACCTCACCCTCCGTCACCTGCTGCCCTTCTTCAACGGCGTCGACCATGTGAAGAAGATCGCGGCCAAGGCCGACACGGATCTCAACCTGGTCAAGATCGCGGTGCAGCACCTCATGCACTACCGCTGCGCGATGCTCGTCGACATCTTCCAGTTCTCCAACGTCTACGTCGTCAACAAGGGCATCAAGCGCCTCCTGCGCGACCACGATCTGCGTCGACAGTGCCTGGAGTTCGTCTCGTGCGATCCCGACGAGGCCGGGGCCGCGCCGCGCCCGACGCTCTCGCAGGTCTTCATGCTCTACGCTGCCTTCCGCGACGGCGCCACGGTGCAGCAGTGGATGTCGGACAACGACCTCGCCGGCACCGCCGTCGACATTCGCCGGCTCGTCGTCTTTGGCGTCGCCAAGGGCTTCCTCCGGCGGGTGCACCGCTACCCGCGGCTGCTCAAACCCGCCGACTCCCCGGCGTCGGCGCTTCCCCCGCCGGACCCCTCGCGGGCGACGTCGCTGCTGGGCATGGGCGTGCGGTCCTCGGCGTCGGCGCCGAGCACGCCCGACGGGCTGGAGCACCTGGGGGAGCTGCTCGACGGGACGAGGAGCTTCGACGCGATATGCGCGCAGCTCGAGGTCGGGCCCGCGGCGCTGGAGAAGATGCTGGACGAGTTTGGCCCGGGGAGGGTGGAGATCGAGTGGAAGTAGCATCGGGCGGGGCGGCGCAGTTGTGTGCTCTGAGCAAGGTCGAATGGCAGTTCGTCGAATGGCACTACAGACCGAAGATCCCCTTGATCCCGAGCCACAGCTCCGCCATCCAGAGCCGGACCGTGACTGCCCAGAACTCCCATCTGGCCGCGTACATGGCCGGGCTCAGCCAGCGGTTCCCTCCGGCGGCGAGCACCTCGCGCTTGCGGCCCTGGTACACGGCGCGCGCGACCCACCACCCCATCCGGGTGACCATGCGCACCATGTGGTCCTCCATCCGCCTCTGCAGGTTGCTGTCGTGCTCCGAGGGGGTCTCAAGACCCTGGTCCGGCAGCACGCCGATGCCCAGGTCCTCGTCCACGGCCCGGAGGAGGTCGTTGGTCTTGAGCAGGAGGAGCAGCTCCCTCGGCACCTTGGCGAGGATGTCTGCGATGTCGAGCAGGAACTCGCCCGTGCCGGCGACGCTCGACACGATCTCCTTCTCGTGCGACGACCGCGCCCTCGCCAGGCCCGACGCGGCCTTGGGCTTCGGCTTGGGCTTCTCGGCGCCGTGCTTACGCTCCTCGAGGTACGCCTCGACCTCGTCCGCGCCGGGTCCCTCCCCGCCGTCCAGCACCACCACGCTCCACGGCCGCCCCGTGAGCACCGAGGCAAAGAGCTTGTAGCTCGGCACGCTGCCCTCGCCCTGCTCCCGCATGATGCTCTCGACCGTGACCCCGGGCTCGCCCCTGGCCCGCCGGCGGGCGACCTCGTCCTCCCGCGCGCGGTCAAACAGGTCACGCGACGCGGCTTCGATCCCCTCCTCGTCCCCGCGGATCAATGCGCTCCAGAGCTGCGCGTACATGAACCTGAACTCGGCGTCCAGCGTGCGGTACAGCCCGTGGTCCAGAAGCACGATCTGGAAGTTCTCCTCCCGCGGCGAGAAGGCGCTGTGGACGCGCGGCCGCACGAGCACGTTGCCCGGATGGGGGTCGGCGTGCACGAAGCCCTCGCGGAATATCATCCGCGAGAAGATCTCGGAGAAGTGGTAAGAAACCCTGACGGGGTCAATGGCGTGGTCGCGGAGGTAGGCGCGGTCGTCGATGCGGGCTCCGTGGATGAACTCCATGGCCATGACGCGCTTCTGCGCCCAGTAGACGGCGGGGATGTGGAGCACGCCCTGGTCGGTGAAGAGCGAGGCGAGCTTGGCCGCGTTGGAGGCCTCGATCCTGAAGTCGAGCTCCTTGGGCAGGTTCTCCTGCATCTGGTCCGCGAGCCAGGCGAACGAAAAGGCGGGGAATAGGCGCTTCACCAGGTGGACCAGCGAGGTGACGGTCTGGATGTCGATCTCGGCAAAGGCCTCCAGGTACGGGTGCTGGAACTTGACCGCGACCTCCTGCCCGGTCTCGCGGAGCACGGCGCGGTGCACCTGGGCGAGACTGGCGACACCGAGCGGCTCTGGGTCGAAGCTCGAAAAGAGCTCGTCGAGCGATTTGCCGAGGTCCAGCTGGACCATGGCATCAATGTCCGCAACGGTCGTCGGCGGGCACTTGTCCTGCAACGGCCTCATGGCTTCGACATATTCGTGGGGAAGAATGTAGCCCATAGCAGCGACTGGAAAGAAGGGGGCCGATTTGCGCCAGGATCACAATCAGAAGAGCGAGTGTGAGCGGATCCATGAGCACGCGAAACCATGCGCAAATCAACCCACTGTGCTGGCCGAGCTTGATAAAGACACCACCGTTCCTCCGCGCCATCTCGTACAGCCTCATGGCGCTCCGTTTGTGGCAGTCCGACTTGCGGTTGTCGTACTCCTCCTGCCCGATGTCCGCGGGCCCCTTCCGCAGCGACAGCTTGTAGTCCAGCATGATCGCAACCACGGCCTGGGCGGCCCGCATCGACCGCGTGAGCGCCACCGTGACCGTCTTTGCCTTGGGGTGCTCGGAGAAATAGAGGAAGAGCGGGACGGCGAGGAGGCCGAAGGCGCCCAGGGTCGACCACAGGGCTCCCCGGGTGAATCGCCGACGGCGAGACCGCGGCCGGTGGCGTCCGAGAGAGCCGGCAGCAGCAGCATGTTCGGCCGAATAGGCCGCTGCAGCGGCGACTGTCCGTCCCATTGCGGTGGGGAAGGGAATCGGCTGAACAAGGCCAACGACGGGCGGCCGGAGCCCGCTGCTCGTACAATGAAGTCCGATGACTGCATTTCCGGTTGCATGAGTCCGTGTCGGTCGTGCAGCAGCGCTCAGCTGGCGCAGCGCCGACGGAATCATCGCGGCGGTTCCAGCTCGGCCCAGGCATAAGACCCCGTTTCCGGGCCCGCAGCCCCGCCGCAAAGGCACGAGCGTCGATAGAAATCTTCGCATCGCGCCCAATTCGAGGCGCTTGAGGCCAACTTGCGCCCCGGCAAAGTGTGACTGTGTTTTGGTTTACGGGGATCGACGCGACCGTTCCGACTTCACCCGGCCGGCGTCGACCGTCCACCGAACGTAGATCGGAGTCGTAACAACGAAGGGGAATGGCAAGCTAAGTCCAAGCATGGCTTGCGCTTGTGTACATTTGCTGTGATTGCTCTCGAGTCAACGTTGACTGATGGTTCGGCGCCTCGACGTGGCCACGCCAGCGATTCACGAGCCGGCTCTCGCGGCGCGCCGAGCGACTCAGAGCTTACCACTCCGCAAAGCAGCCTCGGGAATCGACCAAGCGATTCGCTCATCACCGTCGTTCGCCCCCCGTTGACCTGCGGCGCTCGAACACGATGGGAGCCTGGTCGCTCGACGTCTGGGCCGATGATGACAACTTGACGCTCGTGCTCGCCGTCGCCACCGCCGCGGGCCTCATTCCGCCGAACCGAATCAACCCATACAAGATCCTCATGGGCTCGTCGTCCTCGGGCGGAAGGATCATAAACCGCTTCACTCCGTCAGAGTACACCGAGATCGCCAACGCGATGGACTCGCTCACCCCGGAACAGCTCGCCGAGCTCGATGCCGACGCGATGGTCGAGAAGGGCGGCGGCCTGGACCAGGACATGCACCCCGCTCTTTGGGCACTCCTTTGCATGCACGCCGGCGCATCCATTCCTCCCAAGTTCCTGGCTTCGGCGCTTTCGAATTTCGGTCCTTCGGGCTCGTGGGCGGGGAGAAGCCCCACGAGGCGCAAGATCGCTAAGGTTGTCGCACGAGAGATCGAGCAGTAGGCCCCCAATAAGCATCCTGGGCGCGGTTTCGTTCGCTTCCCGTTCGAGCCATGCGGCCAGGTGCTCTACAACGGGTCTCGCTTCTTCTTCCCGGGGGGCGAGGGACGCAACCTGTCGCCTCCGTTTAGACCCGACGGCAGCGGCGAGCGCAATCCCGACACCTGGTCCGTCGGGGTCCAGCACCAGTGCAGCTCTTGCCACGATCCTGAGCCATTCATCGAAGCCGAGAAGAAGTACAAGCGCTTCGACGTCTGCGGGCGGTGCAAGAAGAGCCGCTACTGCTCGGCCGACTGCCAGCGCGCGGATTGGGATCGCCACAAGGCTTTCTGCCGCAAGGACAAGGCCGCAGAAGCTGCTTGAGCTCGGATCTTGGGAAAGCGGATTGTTTAGCATGGAATAGCGATACGGCGGTAGCTTCTTGAGCTCGGATCTTGGGAAAGCGATGGCTTAGCATGCAATAGCGATTATCGGTCGGAAAGCAACGTCGACCAGGGGAGAGTGATGCAGCAGGTTCCACTTCAATAATGTCTTGCGATTCATAGAACATAGCGAAATCTCTTCCTTCTTGAAAAGGACGGGTCCCTTGGAAAGCGGCGCGCGCGGACCGAGTCTGAATGCACTACGCGCCAAGTCCAGGGAAAGCAGTCCGATCCGGATCACTGTTCGTGGGGCAGAACCAGAACCTTCTGGCCCGTGGCCGTCTTTGCGTAAACGGAGATGGCCTCCAGCGAAAGGGCCTTCGCAAGCGAGACTGAACTAGTATAACTGCTTGAGAAAGTAGTGTCGATCTCGTCGATGACGCGCTGCACCATCCTCTTGACAATCTCCGGCCCAGCTTTCGAGCAGAAAGGCATAAGTAACCACCCTCCCATCGACCAGGAGAATCCAAAGGAGCGGACGAGCGTGGTCGGCGCGCGGTCCAGGCCTCCATAGATGTAGAGCTGCTTGAAGGTGCTGCTCCCGTAGCGGTTGAACGCCCCACCCGATTCCGCTTCCTTCTTAACAGCTGCTTTCTCCATGCAGGACAGGATGGTAGAGGCAATGGTACCGCCGCCGATGGCGTCGAACGCGAGGGTCGCGCCCGTCTCGTAGAGTGCCTTGACGAGATCCTCCTCGAACGTCGACTGCGAGCTGTCGCAGACGTATTTGGCACCCAGGCCGCGGAGCAGCTCGGCCTGGTCGGGCTTGCGGACGATGTTGACCAGGGGCACGTTGTCCGCCAGGCAGATCTTGACCAACATCTGGCCCAGGTTGGAGGCTGCGGCGGTGTGCACGAGGCCCTGCAAGGAACACAGAATCAGCAATGGTCATGGAGGTGACCAAGCGCCGACATTTCACCTTGTGGTTCTCCAGCTTCATGGTCTCGACCATGCCGAGCGCCGTCAACGGGTTGACGAAGCACGCGGCCGCCTTCGGGCGCACTTTAGCGAGGAGCTTAGAGATCGCCCACGAAACACTGTACCTGAGTTGGCGTGATCCCCTCCTTCATGGGCAGGCATTGCGGGAGAAGGTCACCCGAGGCGCGGAGGACTCGGTACTGGCTGTACATCCCTCCACCCCACACGCCGACGGTCTTGCCGAGAAGCGCCTTGGCGGCATCGGAAGATCCGGCGGCAACGACCACGCCGCCGCCCTCGTTGCCCGGGTAGTTGGGCTTCCCGGCGGAAGAGGCGAGCGCTGCCATGAAGGCCGGAGGGATGGGTGCCGCGATCACGGGGCGGTCCGCGGTGCCCGAGGCGGTGGCCTTGGTGATATCCGCGCCCATGAACATGCCGTAGATGTCCGAGGGGTTGATGGGGGCCGAGTGAACCTTGACAACGACCTCATTGTCCCCCGGTGTCGGGATGTCGACTTCGGCGAGCGAGAGTTCGACATTTCCCTCGGCCTTCACGACCGTCTGCAAGGCAAGGGCTTTGGCAGGAACAGCGGCAGCCATCGCGAGGATTAGCAGTGCTCTCGGGTGGAACGTGCCGACGAAGTTGTGCCGAACCGCCGCGTAAACAACTTCCTGCCGTCACCGAATCCGACCCCGATGCTGCCCGACTACGCGTCCCGTACCGATTTTGAATTGTCAAATACCTCGAATGGACACTTTTGTGACCGATCATGGCGTTCCGGGCCGCCTCGGGCACGAGATCCGCGTCAGGGACGTCCGACGGCGCGTCGCAGCTCCTGTCCCTTGCACGCTGGTGCTGGCACACGGAGGCCCGGGATTGGCATCGCATTCGGAGCTTTTCGGACCATTTACGGGCAGCACGTTCCTTTCTCGATGTCCATCGGTCTCCCGCATCGTGTTCTACGACCAATTGGGTTGCGGGGACAGCGCGACTCCGACCGACGCGTCTCTGTTCACGTTGGAAGGCTACGTTGAGGAACTCGACATGATTTTGCGCTGGGTGAAGGCGACGAAAGAAGCCGACGAGGGTCGTCTCTTCGTGTTGGGCCACAGCTGGGGAGGACAAGTCGTGGTCGAGTTCCTGCGCACGGTTGCCCAACATGGGCAGTCGGACCAGCTTCGCGAGTCGGCCCAGCTCAGCAGCGGCGGCAAAGGATTCGCCTCGAGAGTTAGCATTTCTGGGGCGGTGGTCTGCAACTCTCCCCTGGACGAACGATCTTATGCGGCAAAGAGGCGCGCGCTTCACGAGGCGCTGGACGCCGAGACGCGCAGAGCCTACGAGGCCATGGAGCTCCAGGATCTTGAAGATGCCTCCGAGGCGGGAAAACTCGCGTACCGCACGCTGATTGGGGAGAACGAGCGGACTATCACGGGAGCGATGATCACTTGGTTTGTGCTGGACGCCAACGGCAAACTGGATAAGCGCCTGGATGTCGTGCCACTGCTGCTGATAACGGGGGATCTGGACTTCATTCCCCACGAAGAGTATCGACCAGCTGCTGCCGGATTGGACCGGGTCCGCGCAGTCGTGATCCCCGGTGGTGGCCACGGCCCGTTCCAGGAACGATCGGTCACGGACCTCTTTTGGACAGACTTTCGGCCTTCGTTGACCGTGCTGCAGGGAAATCATGATGTATCAGGCGAATATAGCTCCTTTTTTCCTACGATACATTGGTCCCCTTGGACCCCGTCTATGCCACCCCTCCTTACCCGATCCAAATCACCAGGTGCGACTCCGACCACCAGCAAAAGTCCGTCCCGGCACCCGGGCGCTTACTGGCCCTGGCCCTTGGTGTACCCGGGCTTCCCGTCGAAGTTGAAGAGTCCCTCCGTCTTGAGCAGGTCGAACCCGGCGTTGGCCAGGCGCATCTCGAGCTCCACGACGTCCTTGGCCGACACCTCGGGCCCCTTGGCCAGGAAGCGGCAGCGCATGTGGTCGACGATGAAGGTCTCGGGGGCGCCGTCGGGCCAGACCTTCTGGCCGCGGTTGGAGAGCATGTCGAGCTTGAACTTGTCGCCCACGTGCGGGAGGAGCCGCTTGGCGAGGTCGTCGGGCTTCTCGTGGTGCCCGACGAAGATGTCAACACCGACGCGGGTCTTGGTCGCGGGCTTGGGCTGCGACAGCTTGACCTCGATGGTGGTGCCGGCCTTGTAGGATACGGGCTTGAGGACCTTGGGGGTCTCCCCGAGGCGCTCGATCACGGCGTCCGCAAACGCCTTGGTGCCGACCTTTTTGGTCGACTTGCCCTCCTTGTAGATGTCGTAGGTGTGCACGCCGTCCTCGATGGTCTTGAGCCAGGCGTTGTGCGCCTTCGCGGCGATGTCGCCCTGGCCGATGTGGACCAGCATCTGGACGGCGCCCAGGAACAGGCCCGAGGGGTTTGCGAGGTCCTGGCCAGCGCGGCGGGGCGCCGAGCCGTGGATGGCCTCGAACATGGCAATGTCCTGGCCGATGTTGCTGGAACCGGCAAGGCCGACGGAGCCGGCGATCTGGGCCGCGACGTCCGACAGGATGTCGCCGTACAGGTTGGGGAGGACAATGACGTCAAATGCCTCGGGGGTGTCGGCCAGCTTGGCGGCACCGATGTCGACGATCCAGTGCTCCTTCTCGAGATCAGGGTACTCGGCGCCGACCTCGTCGAAGATGCGGTGGAACACTGGGAAGGAGGGCACGAGAAGGATCAGAAATCACCGCAAAACATCTTCCGCAAGGAACGAGGTACTGACGGCCATCTGCGGGGAGAGGGCATCAATGATCAGTCGTGATCAGCAGGGCGGGAGATCACAACTCACCAGTGAGCTTCATGATGTTGTCCTTGGTGAAGGCGGTGACCTTCTTGCGGCCGTTGGCGCGGGCGTACTCGAAGGCGTAGCGGACAATCCGCTCAGAGCCGGGCCGGGTGATGAGCTTGAGGCACTGGACGACCTCGTCGGTCTGCTGGTGCTCCTGTAAATCGGCGCGGCGTCAGACGAGCTCGGCGGAGGGCGGCTAGGTAAGGCCCACAATGCCGGCGTACAGGTCCTCCTCGTTCTCGCGGATGATGTGGACGTCCATCTTGGGGTGCTTGGTCCGGATGAAGGGGTCGTAGCTGACGCACGGCCGGATGTTGGCGTAGAGACCGAACGACTTGCGCACGGTGACGTTAAGCGACTTGAAGCCGCCGCCCTGCGGCGTGGTGATCGGCGCCTTGAGGAACACCTTCGTGCGGCGCAGCGAGTCGAGGGCCTCGGGGGCGACGCCGGACATGTGGCCGGCGGCGTAGGCCTTCTCGCCGATGACGATTTCCTCGATGTCGAGATTCGCGCCGGACTTCTCGATGATGCGGAGGGTGGCGTCCATGATCTCGGGGCCGATACCGTCGCCGCGGGCAACCGTGATGGGCACGGCCTTTGCCGACGCGAAGCCGCGGGCCAGCGGCGCCCACATGGGCGCGCCGAGGCGCGTGCTGAGACCGAGCGCAGCGGAGAGGCGCGTCATGGCGGGATTTGCTGCGGGCGGCGTGGGGAGGAGGGGGAAGCAAAGTTGACGGGGTCCGGCGCCGGCGCTTGCCGATCCGATGGGTCCAAAAAAGACGACGCAAGGGCAGCGGCCCACCGGTGGCCATGACGCCGGGCCAAAAACCCCGGCGCTAACGCCTGGATGTCATTAGTCAACGTGGATGTCGACCCGGGGACCGCCCATCCAGCCGGAGCCCGAATCTCGGCGGCCGCTCGGGTCTGGGCGGCCACGATCCTTCCGCCAATCCGGCACCCCGCATTCGTCATGACCATCGAACCGATTCCGGACGACCCCGAACACCGACTGGTGACTAAGGGTCGTTTGATGGTTTCGCAATAGGAACCCGGAGTGTCCGAGGCTCCGGTGGCCCCCCCGGACCGCAGGCGGGAGAGGGATCGAGCCGAAAGCCGATGTTCGCCACAGTGCTCAACTGGACACTTGCGGCCCAATCCGCGACTTTGAGGACCTTCTCGACCTCCAGGACAGTCCAACGCTCGATTGAAACCGAAGATCTGGGAGATTTCTTCGAAGGGAGAAGTCTGCTTCGAAGGTTTCCCCCTTGCCCCGCCTCGACTACACAACCAGCTTTCTCCAATCGACTCAATCAGCTAAGGCCAAACCCGAGACAGTTCGGCAACAGCCGCAATGCCGTTTGATGGTTCGCAGGAGCACGAGATGAACACAAGAAGACGGCAATTGATATCTTCCCAGACCGACGTGCTACTTTTACAACCCACATCCCCGTCCGCCCCTGACAAGAGCAGCCGCGCCTCAAACCTCCATGGCCCCGCCCCCGCCCTCCCTTTCGTCCTCCCTCTCGGTCGCCTTGACCCTCCCCTCGGCCTCCTCCCCCTCCTCGCCCGCGCCGTCGGCGACCCCGGCATCCTCCACACCCTCCATCATGTCCCCCTCGTCGTCCCCGTCCGTCTCGGGGGACGAAAAGTGCGCCCCCGTCCCGGCGGTATCGCTCCGCCGCAGCGCGGGCCGCTCCTCCTCCGCCATGCGGATCTGCGAGAGCACCGACGCCGCGACCTCGGCCTCCTCCTCGCGCTCCAGCTGCGCGACGAGGTCGGGATGCACCCCCGTGCGCTCACGGTCCGAATCGGACGAGTCGGCGGCGGCGGCGGCGGGCTCCGAGGGGCCCGGCTCGGGGGCTTCGGCGGGCGCCGGGCCGGGGTCCGCGGAAGCAGCCGAGGCCTGCAGTTCCTCGGCCAGCGCCGCGTCGGGAACCTCGACCCAGCTCCCACCGACGCCCAGCCGTCGCAGGATCTCGCCCTCGGTCTCGTCGCCGCCCTCCTCCTCCTCCTCCTGCACGTTGGCCGCGAGGTTGGCGACCTGCCTGCACAGCGGGCAGAGGAACATGGCGCCCTGGTTCAGAAGAGGTTGGACGCATTTGTAGTGGTAGCAGTGGGAGCAGGGTGCGACGAAGAGGGCCTGAAAGGGGGAGATGGGGCAGAGGCAGATGCAGCAGTCCACGGGCGAGTGCGAGCCGGACGACGCAGGCTGGTGGGTGAGGGTAGGTGTCGGAGGGGGGATGGTGGTGGTGGCGTAGGGGTTGGTGGCGTTGAGGAGGGCCTTCAAGGCGGCGCGGAACCTGAGATCGAGAGTCAGCAGCGGGAAGCCCACACGGCAGCGGGACACCAACATGACCACGTTTGCTTTTCGCTTGTGCTGGACCAGTGTTCGGTTGGTAATCATGACCTTCATCACCACGCACTTGTAGATGTCTGGTACGGCAGCAGATGGCGTGACCGTCAGGTACCGATCCGAACTTTGCTGAGATTCAAACCCACCCTCCGGCCGGCCCTGGTAATCGATCCCGAGCTGTATGACGTCGTTATCCTTGAGCGGATACGGCCGCGATTCGCGGCCGCTGGGCGCCAGTCGCATGTGGTTCAGGAAGGTGCCCGACGACGAGCCAGTGTCCTTCAGGTAGACCTGCCATAAGCGCGGAAGAGTCAGCAACGGGAGCAAAGGAGAAAAACGCGCCACGAAGGCAGATAGCGGCGGGCCGATGTCGACGCGGAGATCCGGGCAGGCCCAAAGAGAGGTCTAGGCGGCAGACGCGTGTCCAACCGACTGATCCATCTCTGGCCGCTGATCTCCTTCCGTTCCTGGCTCCGAACACGTCCCGTCGCCGACCCATGGATGCCGAATGCCCAAGAGTCACGAAACGGGGCGGGCGGCACCAGATTCCCCCGGCCAGTGGAGAAACCCCTAGCCGGCGTTGGGCACCTTCCGACCGCCCGTCCGAGCAGCCCGGCGACGTGCAAAGGCCATCCCAATAGCTAGATGGGCCCCAAATGGTCGCCGGGAGCCCGGATGGCGGCGCAGGCACGGTGCCCTCAGCGGGGCCTGACTTTCCCCCTCGACCCCCCCTCGTCCAAAAACGGCCGCCTCCCGCCGCCGCCGGCCGCCATCGCCATGTAGAAAAATCCGCCACGCACCTGGCCGTCCTTGACCCACACCTCCGCGTGGTTGCGCGAGACGACCTTCGACTTGAACCACACGCAGTCGCGGCCCTGCTGCAGCGAGTCGCGGGCGTTGACGCCGCCCTTGTTGACCTGGCGGCCGATCTTGAGCACGACGTTCTCGAAGAGGTCGCGCTCGATGGGGTCGAAGTGGAACGGCGGCGTCGGCGTCGGCGGCGCCGCCGGCGAGAGCAGCAGCGTGACGACCGGCAGCGTCGTCGTGGCGCCGGGCGACGCGGGCGGCTCGTCGGCCGGCGACGGCGTGCGCCCGTCGGGCTCGGCGTCGCCCGACATGGTGCGAAAGGGGCGTTTCTCGTGTGGGGGAAAGCTGGGCTGCGGCGAGAGATCAGGCCTGCGCCGCCAACACGCCTTCAGCACACTCCGTCCGCTCCCATGGCCCCGAGTGTAGCGGAAACGCCTTGAAAAACTAAGCAGGTGGCATATATCTAGCCCTTTGTTGATCTGCTGGGGTGGATGGCGGGCTGGCTGCCCCCCAACGACCGCGACGGGCCTCTAATTGAGAACCCTTTTCATCACCTCCATCCCCCTCATGGCCGCGCATGCATTCAGAACCGGGCGGATCGGCGGCCGGTAGCAGGTCTATTGGACTCGAAGCAACCTGCTGCGAGCGCCGGTTCCCTCGGGCGGATCTACATCGCCGCGATGCGGTCCCCAGTTCGTCGACGCCCTCATCGGTCCGAGTCACCGATGACTTCCTCACCTCCCGCAACGACGAGCCCCAACACTCCGTCTAATCTTGCAAAATGACATCGTGTCTTTCAACAAGATCGATCCCCGCCACATCGTCCAGCACCTCTGCGTCATCGTCGCCCGCGTCCTCCGCACGACCATCTCCATTTCCCGCAGGAGGCGTGCACTTCTTCTTGTGCTTCGGCCAGTGCGCCTTTTGGCACTTGCGGCTGCAGTAGTGGGCATGGTGGCATCGCGAGCACCTCATGTTCAGTCGCGTGGCGGCACGGCAGTTCTGGCAGTGGTGCGTGGGTACACCAAGTACTTCGTTCCGCTCGATTGCTTCCTTTCGATAACTACGTGAGGCCGCGACACACGCCTTGACGCATTCCAGGCGCTCGCATGATGGCCAAATCTTGATCTGGATTGCCGCCTTCGCCGGGTGTTCATCGCGCGGCACTTGAAGGCTCGCCATCCGCGACAGCTTCCCGCTGAAATGGGCCGGCTCTCCGCAGGCATAGCAATTGATTTCCGTCTTTTCGATCTGCGCAAACGTGCCTTGAAAGGCCAACGAGCTCGCAATTTGTGTGAATTTGAGCTGCCCTCCTATACCGGTTTCTCGCAGCTTCAACGCCTCTTTGGTGCAATCCTCCTGCCAGAAAAGGATCCGAGAAGACAAGTCCCATTCCATCAATTCCGTGAAAACGGTCAGCCTCGGCGCCGCGGAGGGCTTGAGACCGCCTGCCTCCGCCGCCCACTTCTTGATGGCCCGCACGCGCTCTTCCATGATCTTACGCGCCGCAGCTGAACAACTCGGCTGGGTACAATATGGCACGGCAATAACGAGCAGCATCGCGGTGGCATTGCACCCTCAATCGTCGTCCTCTGGGTACCGACGCTCCACGTCCTGCTTCCACCATGACTGTTTCTTTCGGCCGCAATGGACGCATCGCCACTTGTCCCCCGCGAGAACGTTATTTTCTCATCGGTCGGCTCTCAGCCGCAATTCGTTCCGGATGGCCATCTCGGCGGTGAGCGCAACAACCCGCACGGCTTCGGTAACGCGCTCGAAGGAGCGCCAGCAGCCGCGGTAATCGTAGACGGCGAGCTCGTGAATTACTGGAACAGTAGAAGGAGGTTGCGATTTGGCCGGCATGTTCGGCTTCGAGTCTGATTCGCAGTGAGTGTCGCTTGGATTTGGCTCGCGAGCGGCAGCGTCCCTGCACACCGTGCCCGATGATTCAACCCGGGATGATTCAACCCAACCCCAAGCCACAGAAGTGTCCTCATCGGCAACAAACTGCTTTGCAGATATTGTCAGTCTTCATTCACCAGTCTCTGGATTGACGGCGAAAGCGGCCGCGGTTGGCCCACTTCGACTCATCTCGATTGACTCGCACACTTCACACACGCATCCACCACAAAACAACAGACGGGCGATCGCAGACTCAAGTAGCATTCCCTAGGGATGCATGGCGCCTCGGATTCTTCAAGAATCGATGGTGTGCGATGGGATTTGGAATCACCGATCCTCTTCCTTCGCCGCACCTCAGCCACAGCGCTCTGTGACTCGTCGTCAGGACTCTCTCGTCGGTGCCCTCAGCACCTCTTCAACCTTCTCGTTTAGTCTCCACGACTTTCCCTTCGCTCTCATTTTGTCCTTCGGGACCCCCCGAACGCACGATGCGGCGGCCGAGCTCCACCCGGCGCCGGATCCCGCTGCTGGCAGCGCTCGCTGCAAACCTCGCCTTCCTGGCCTCCTCCACCTCTATGGCGGCGGCCCAATCCCTGACTTTTCCCGCTCTCACGGCCACCGAGCCGTGGTTCGACATCACCATCGATTCGCCGCAGCTCTCCCGGCCGACGGTCCGCCTCGTCGACACGGACTTTGGCGCGTCTCCCTCCGACCCGGACATCACGGTGGCGCTCAACAATGCCATTCAGGCGTGCCACAACGTGACCGGCGGCTGCGTGGTCACCTTCTCCCGGCCGAACGGGGTCTACCGCGTCGAAGGTGGCACCGACGGCCGGAGCATCAACATCGTCGACCTCAAGGACTTCGTCTTCGACGGGCAGAACTCGACGTTTGTCTTTTCGCGGCCTCCGCAGTTCATGCCGCGGCCCAACTACGCGGAGCAGAGCTGCACCCCGCGGGACTACGAGCCTGGCTTCCCGGCCGTCATCTACGGCTCGTACTTGGGCATCGACCGGTGCACCCGCTGCGAAGTCCGCAATATCGCGATGGATTGGGACTGGAGCCGTTACAGGCTCGCCAACCTGGTCAACGTGCTGGCCGCCACCAACTCGTCGTGGACCCTCGAGATGCTCGAGGTTCCCAGCATCGAAACGCCCAGGGACACCTTTGCGTTCAAGTCCGTGCACACCGTCAACACGACGACCAACACGATGGGCAACATAAACGGGTCCGAGATCTACGTGTATCAGGCCAAGGCCCCCGAGTTCACCCGGCTCACCGCCACGACCTTCAGGCTGGACTTTGAGAAGCCCAACACGCGGACCCCCGACATCGGTTCCCGGATGCTTCTGAGGCACTTCACCTACGAGTTCCACGCGGCGTGGATCTTCAGGTCGACGCACCTCACCTTCCGCAACTTCCGGCTCTTTGGCTGTGCAGGCAAGGCCTTCGTCTTTGGGCGCGGCGTGTCCAACGTCCACTTCGACCGCTTCGTCATGGCCCCGCCCGGCCCGGGCGACCACCAGACCACCAACCTTACCCGGCACATCACTTGCTCCTCGGACGGCCTCTTCTTCGACTCGACCAAGGGCAATGTGCTGATCGAGAACAGCGAGATCTCGCACCACGGCGACGACTGCGTCAACTTCAACTCGCCCGTCTCGGGGGGCATCCCCGTCGCCCCGGGCATCGAGCTCGTCAACTCGAGCGCCGTCTACATCCGCGGGAACAGGTACATCGACTACTTCCCCGGCGACGGCACGTCGCTTCTCGGCCTGCCCAGCTACAGCCTGCTCAGCGACAGCCTGGGCGTCGTGCGCAGCGCCAGGGGCGACGGGTGCGGCAACTGGACGCTGGTTTTCGAGGACGGCACCTTCGATGCCAAGAGCCTCCAGGGCCGCAACCTGTCCAAGCTGATGGTGATCAACAACGACTACGACGCCTCGAGGCTGGTGGTGCGCAACCTCTCGTGCCACCACAACCGCGCCCGCGGGATCCTGGTGCAGGGCAACGACGTCGCCATCCTCGATTCGTCGTTCCATGACATCCAAATGGGAGGTATCCTCGTCCGCGTGCACGGGAAGGAGGGCGAAGGTAGCGGGGCCGAAAACGTGCTCATCGCACGGAACACGTTCCGGGACGTGGACCTCATCGGCGAGTACAACGGGACGGCCGTGAGCGTGTACGCCAAGGAGCCCTCGGGCTACCAGGTCATGAGCCTGCCCTGGATCGCGGAGCGGCAGCGGATCACGGGCCGCGCGAGGCCCGGCGGGATGTCACCCAACAGGGGGGTCAGCATCCGGGACAACTTGATCGTCAACACGCCGCGGGCGGCGATCGAGGTTTCGGCCGCGCAGGCGGTGCTGGTGCAGAACAACACCATCCTGAACCAGCTGCCCCTGCCGGTGGTGCCCGAGCCGTGGTACGTGGGCGAGTGGAAGTTCCGCGGGTCGGTCGTGGTCCGCGTGGCATCGGACGTGACGGTGCGCGGGAACCGCTGGGTCGACGACGGGTTCAACGCCCAGTTCCTGGGCTACATCGAGTCCAACACGACCCGCAACGTCGTCTTTGATTCGAACTACGTCTACAAGCGCCAGGTGGACGGTACGCTGACCCGGGTCAGCGAGATCAACGTGACCACGGGGACAGTGTACGACGTGGACGCGAGGACCAACTTCCCGCCGAAGCCGCTCCCGTCAGGCGGACGGAGGCTGGTTGCTGCTGGATCGACGTGGATCGGTGGCCTGCTCTTCCTGGTGGCCTTGCTCGTGTGATTGGCCACACAGCCTGAATGCCAGAGATGAAAGTGTTGAATAAATGGATGTTTCGATGGGATTATGACTACGCATGTGTTCGTGCTGGGAATGTGTTGTTGTCCGGTTGGCTTCGCCTCACTGGGCGGTATCCCTTCATCCTCTCTGCCATGGGGCGTCCTACGCTGGCGAACCACAGAAGCTAAAGCAGATATCCAGTGCGATTGAGATACGCTTCTACAACAGGCTTCTGAGCGATTGAAAACCGTGCCTCCCTTCCCCGAGTAGATGTCCCAAGACGTTCCGCAGGTATACGTTGCTCAAATACCCGAAATACCCTCCGTTTTCGATGCTTGGCGACCGCAACCAGTCCGCGCCGAATTGTGCCCTGGTCCGTCCGATCGTCGTAGCTTTTTCGTTCAAAGAAGATGCCGATAGACAGATACAAGCGCCGCGAAGCCAAAATGCCGGCGATCCGCGCGCACCGAAACGAAAGCCCCCGGCAGCCGGTCAATAGGTGTAGTTTTCCCAGCCCGAGTCAACGCCGCTCCCGAGGAACCTCTGCGGGGCCTTGCCGTCGTCCTTGCCGTCCCCGTCCTTGCCCTCGCCGGACCCGGCCTCGCGCTCCTTGCCCCCGTCCGAAACGGCCTCGCCCTCCCACCCGAACCCGAAGCCCGCGTCGTGCTCGTGCTCGTGCTCGCCGGGGTAGTGCTCCGCGTCGGTCGCGAAGCTCCGATCGTACTCGCTGCCCTCCTCCTGCTTGCCGACCGCCCCCTCGCGGCCGCCCTGCCCGGCGACGCGGTCCCTGTGCCCGTGCGGGTCGATCAGGGTGTCGGTGCTCGCGACCGAGGACACGGCGTTGTGGCCGCTCCAGGCTCCGTAGGGCAGCGAGTAGTCCGGCGCCGGGGCGAGCCCGATCCCGCCGTCGTCGAACCTGCCTGCGCCCGTCGTCTCGTGGCGCAGGCCGAGCAGCGAAGGGGAGGCCGAGGCGAGGAGGTCGGTGTAGGCCGAGACGTCGCCCGTAGAGGTGGCCTGCGGCTGCGGACCGCGGATCGGCGAGGCGTCGGGGCTCAGCAGGCCGAGCAGGCTGGATCCCGTGCCGGCGGGCCTCGGGAGCGTGTGGTACGCGTCCTTGCTTCCGCCGCCGAGGACGGGGGTCACGGCGGGGGTGGGCAGGAACTCCTTGCTCTCGGGCCTGAGGGACCAGTCGGCCGCGAAGCGCCCGGGCTCGTGCTGCGTGCCGTAGCTTCCCGATGCGCCGTAGCCGCCGAACCCTTCATAGCCGTGCGGGGGGGACACCGAGCGGGCCGCGGCAGCCGCCTTCTCGGAGCCGATCGCTCCCAGGGGCGCGAACGGGGCCGCGCGGGGGCCGGGCGGGCCGAAGGTGCCGAGCGGGTCGAGGCCGATGTCGTAGGCGGCCTGCTCGGCGGCTTCCATGGCCTGCAGGCGCGGCGGCTTGTTGGTGAGGCCGGCGCCGTAGCTCGTGGTGCGGCTCCTGGACCTGTGGATGGGAGTCTGTCAGACAAGATTCTTATGGCCGACTCGGCCCGCAACCCACCTCTCGTCGCCGTATCCCTCATACGTCCCGAACCCGTACCGCGCGCTCTCCTCGTAGTTATCCCCCTCCTCGTCTCTCCTCCTCTCTGGCTTCCTGAGCACGATCAGGTTCTTCTCCAGGTCGTCCTGCTTCTTTGCCAGGTCCCTCTGCGTGTGGATGAAGCAGCACCGCCGGCCGTAGGGGCACCACCCGGTTTCCCAGAAGGTCTTGCACAGCTCGGTCTTGTACTTGGGGTGCCGCTCGACGGCGCGGAGCTCGGCCTCGCCGTGCGCGAACTGGCACTTGAGGCCGTACCTGGGGAGAGGGGGGGATGCGTCAGACGTGCATCGTGTGCATGCGCAATGCTCCTGACGAACCTGCAGCGACCTGTCTCCTCCCACGAACGGCTGCACAGGGCGCACAAGTCAGCTCGCACGACCAACGCAAGCACGCGACGCGCATGCGCACCACAGCTCGGTCTTGTAAAGCTCCGCCTTCTTGTTCTTTGCGTCCGGCCCGCGCGGCACCAGCAGATCCTCGCGGCTGCGGCTGCGGTCGTGCGTGCCGTAGGGGTAGCCCGGGCCGGGGAGGTACGGCGCGACGCCCGAGATCGTGGTCGAGCGGGAGCGGCGGTCGTAGGCCAGGGGGAGCTGCGCGGCAACCCACGTATCCATCAGCAATGCAAACGACGTGCGACGGAGCCGAGGTGCCGCACCTGAGCCGATCCGTAGCCGACGGCGGTCGATCCGTACCCAGCCCCGTTCGATCCGTAGCTTGCCTCCCCCGCGGTCGCGCGCGCGAGCAGCGCCCACTCCTCCGGCGACAGCTTCTGCCTGATTCTCTCGAGCTCGGGCGGGTACCCTCCCTGCCCCCTCGGCGCCGGCGGGGGAGGCAGCCCGGCCGCGGCGGCGTTGGCGTTGGCCAGCGCCGCGACGCGGTTCTGCAGCGTGAGCGCCTCGATCATGGCCAGCGTGGCCTCGTACTCGCTCTGCGGCGGGGGCGGCGCGCGCTCGCCGCCGAGGTAGCCGCCGATCGGCAGGTTGGCGTACGGAGGCGTCGTCAGCTGGGCGTAGGCGGGCAGCTGCTCGCGGGCGGGGGCGCCGTACGGGACCGCGCTGGAGACGATGCTGAGGATATCGGCGTTGTTGGTGCCCAGGTAGCCGGTGCCGTCGCCGTATTGCTGCAGGGCGGCGGTCGCCGATGCCTGCTGCTGGAACGGCTGGGCGAACGCGGCGCGGGCGTCGGCGGGGTCGTCGTAGCGGTACAGCTGCTGGCGGAGGAACTGCTCGCGCTCCGCGTTGCTGCGTGTGCTACCCTGCATGTTCGGCGTGCCCTGGTAGGCTCCGAAGGGGCCGTAGGGCGACGCGGCGGCGGTGCCTCCCGACCCGGTCGACCCGGCGTCAGATCTGGGCGGCGCGATGTCCCAGCCGCCGTTGCGCTGGCCGTCGTCGACGAGAGACATGTTTGCCTGCTTCGAGTGCGACTGCGGCGGCTCGGGCGAGGGCAGTAGCCGCGACTTGGCGACGCGGCGCTGCGCGGCTCGCGGCAGCAGGAACGCCGGCAGCGGCGAGACGGCGTCGGCGGGCCCCTCGGCAGCCGCTAAGACGGCCTCGAAAGAACTTAATTTCCCGGCTACGTGAGTCCTGAAGGGCGCTGGAGCGGCCTGCGAGGGAGGGGAGGTGGCGATTTAGGGAGGCGCACTAAACGGCCGGCCGCCGCTGCCCGCCCACCTTCGGCTTCGGTCCGCTGTCCGCCCACTCGTCCGAAACCGCGGGCGCGTCTGCGTGGCGCTGAGAGGGGCGACGGGGGAGGGGCGGCCCGGAGTGGTGCCGGGTCAATGGGGCGATGGGGTGAGTCGAAACACCGCTGACGGTGCCCGCGGCCAAAAAGCCTGGCCGACAAACAACTCACGTTCAGCTCATCGGGCGAGCCGGCAACCCGCCTCTTCCTCGGATGCCGCACCCGGCGTCTCGCGGCAGCCCCCGAGGGCGGGCCGGCCACGCCGGCAGGGCAAGCCCGCAGCATGCGATCGGCGTCCGCAGGGAGAGGTGGCGACCGCCTCTTTCGCGATGGCGGCCCAGCGGGGCGATCTTCTGCCCTCGCGAGGCACGGGAGGTGCGTCGGAGTCGACTCCGACGTGTGACCGCCGGGGTTACGCCAGATTGCACCCCCTGCCGCACCGACGACGCCGCCCCCCTCTGTTTCCTTGTTTACGCCCGATGGACGACCCCGAATCACGCGATGCCGGGGACCTCCCGCCGTTCGACGCGTACTTCGACGCCCTCCAGCTTGCGCTGCTGGCCACCCGCCCGTCGTTCGCCCGCCCCGACGCCGCGCTCGCCGTCGTCGACCGCATCGCGCTCTCGCTCGAACACCACGTGCACGCCCTCGACGCGCGCACCGAGGCCGCCGAATCCCGGGCGAACCTGCAGGCGCTGGCGCGGCAGTGCACGCCGTGGCTGGTGCGGCTGCTGGACTCCATGTCGGCCGAGGAGTCCGCGCCCGTCGAGCGGGTGGCCGCGCTCGTCTCGGCGCTGTCGGGCAAGGGATCCTCAGGCCCCGTCGTGCGGCGCTTCCGCTTCGGCGATTTGAGCCTGCGGGTGCGGGAGCCGCCGTACGTCGAGGCGGGGATCGGGTGGCAGACGTGGGGCGCCGCGGTGGTGTTTGCCAAGCTGGTGCACGCGGGGCGGCTGGACCTCAAGGGCAGGACGGTGCTGGAGCTCGGGTGCGGCACGGGGCTGGCCGGGCTGATGGTGTATTTGGCGGGAGGGGCGGAGAAGGTGCTGCTGACGGACTACCAGGAGGCGCTGCTGCGGAACGCAGCGTGGAACGTGGGGAGCAACGTCCCCGAGGGCGAGAGGGACCGCGTCGCGGTGCGGAAGCTGGACTGGCGGGACTTCCGACCCGGCTCGACGGCCGACGGGCCACCGGACGGCTCCGCGGACGGAGAAGACGACCGGTTCGACTCCGTCGTCGCGGCCGACTGCGTCTTCGAGCTCGAACACGGCGAGCTCGTGCCCCTCGTCGCGGACCGTTTCCTCCGCACCTCGCCCCGCGCCCCGGGGATGGAGCCAGAGTGCCACGTGGTGCTTCCGCTGAGGGAAAAGTACGCTGCCGAGGTTGCCCGCTTCGAGGAGCACATGGGGATGCTCGTCGCGCGGGGGAGGTTGGAGGAAGAGGGGAGGGAGGACATGGAGCTGGAGGAGGACGATTCGGGGCTCGTGTACAGGTGGTACAGGTTCAGGAGGCCGGCTCGATGAGAGGGGAGTAGAGTTATTCGGCTCGAAGGCCGCAGCGGACCAGGCACAATCCATCGTCATCCACAGCCATCTAAAGGAACCTGGTAGACTAGAGATACCGATCCCTTGACCCGAGGCGGAGGCGGCGGTGGTTTTCGGTGCGGCGTTCGCCACCGAGGTTTCTCCGTTGAGTTGGCTGACGTTCCCCAACGGACCCGGACAAAAGGCGACTCCGAACGGAAGAACCACCCCCGGCCATAAAGCAGCGACCGCGCCTGCCCGCCGAGCATCGCCACCGCACCGTGTCTCCCAGTCTCCCCCCCCGCGCCCCGCAAATGGCGTCTCCCATCCAACCGGCCATCACCGCCTTCCTCACCGCCCTCGGCGGCCGCGACCTCGACGCCGTCGTCGCGTGCTACTCCCCCACTTGCGACTTTCTCGTGCCCGGCAACGCCGCCGTCGCCCCGTGGCTCGGGAAACGCACCACCCGCGACGAAATCCGCGAGTTCTACACGCTGCTGTGGGCAAACGCCGAGCCCGTGTCGTTCGAGCTGCAGCACATGGTGTTCGACGGGAACCACTGCATTATAACGGGGGAATTGGCGTCGCGGATGACCAAGACGGGCAAGGTGTTCGAAAGCATGTTTACGGCGCACATCACCGTGGAGGACGGGCTGATGTCGAGGTACAGGGTGCAGGAGGACAGCTGGGGCTTGGTGGAGGCCATGACGCCGTGATGTGGCCGCGCCGGGAGGATGCGAGGACACGGACGGACCGGATACCTGCGAAACCTTTGGGGACATCTCGGGGAAAGGGAGGCACTATTCGCAATCATTCGGGAGCCCGCTGTAGATTCGGATCTCAATCGAACTGGATACCTGTTTTGAATATGTGCAATGGCAGCATGGGTTGTCGTGCTCGGAAGCCGGAGGGGTTCTTCACTCGGGCAATACGGTATCTACTCTAGATATAGGCGCCGCAGCAGACGCAGAACACATGGAAGCCGACCCGCACTTCACGCCGCCAGCAGCGCCTCGAGGTCCTCCAGGTCCTCGGGGTCCAGCGTGAACTGCCCGTTCTCCTCCCCCGTCACGCGCTTCCGGATGTTGTCCAGCTCCGCCTTGAGCAGAGCCTTCCGCTCCGGCGCCATGGCGTCGGGATTTCTCCGCAGCACCACGATCGCGACGCCGAGCAGCTTCTCGACGAGCTCCTGGTCCTCGCTCGTCAGAAGAATGTTCTCCAGGGCCTCGATCACACCCGCGTCCCGGAACTTGGGCAGCAGGCTCTCGTCCTCCACGATGAGGTTCTTCACCATGAAGGCGGCCTTGCGCTGCAGCGCGACCTCGCCGGGCGAGCCGGTGCTCTTCAGGATGTCCGCCAGCGTGTCGAGCCCGCCCTGCGCCTGGAACTGCTCCCGCGCTTTCGGGTTCTTCTTCAGCAGGCCTGGCAACGTCGCTCGCGTGAAGGAGAGGCGCGGCTACGGGGATCGATCGGGCTCACCAGAAATGCAGTAGAGGATCCTCGACCGCGCTTCGAGGTCCTTCTCATCCTTCAAGGCCTGCACGACCGGCGCGAGTCCTCCTTCCTCCATCAGCTGGCCGCGAAACATCTGAGCGATCGAGCACAAGGCCGACGGAACCGATCAGACCTTCCGCTGCCCCTCGGGGTTGTTTTGCACGCTGGTGCCCATGACCCAGGCCGCGTACTGCCTCATCTTGGGGTTCTCGTTGGTCTTCAGGATCTCGATCATGGGCTTCCAGAGGTTCAGCACTCCCAAATCTGCCAGCCAAAGGTCAGCTAGGTGCCTTTTGGGCCCAGAGCGAGGGGAAGGCACGAACTGTTGGCATTGTCCATGCTCTCGACGAGCTGTGGGTTCGCCGTGAGCTGCGGGTCAAAACGCGCGGATGACTAGAGTGCCCACCATCTCGAGCTCGTCGAATGCCGCCAGCTTCTCCTCCGTGGTCTTGGTCGGGTCCTGGAGGATCTTGCCGCAGTCCCGCATTCGCACCGCGTCGTCCTTACCCATCTGCTCCGAATCAGGTCCCTTTCCGGTACCTCCGGCCAGAGCAAGGAGCGCACCATGATTTCTATCCATTTCGGGTCGAGCGGATCGCGCGCGCCGCCGGACGACGCCGAGTTGGCGCCGACGGACGTCGAGCGGCGGAGGTCACCGCCGAGCGACGGCGACGAGCCGTTGGCCTCCGATGACGAGAGCGCCGTGGAAATCTGGAGGATTTGCGACGCGCTGAGCTGCGGGCGCGGCGCCCCCGGCTCCTCGGCCATGGCGGGACTGTTTGTCGGCGGCGGTTCCCGTGCCCGACGCTCCGCAATCTCTTTCGCAGGCGCCTCCGATCTACACCTTCTTCGCTCCCCTGCGCGAGTCTAGCTCAGTCTTAAGGACCTTGATTTCGCTGGAAGCAATATGGCAAGTCAAAATTGGGGTGGTAGCGGTTCGGAGGAGGCGTGCTTACTCGATCAGCTTCAGGTTCTCCCTGACCATCTTCGCCGCCTCCGCCTTTGCCTTGGATCGCTCCTTCTCGAGCTGGCTCCGCAGCTCCGCGAGCACCCGCTGGTGCTGGGCCGCCTGCTCCGCTGTCGTGGTTTCCCCTCTTTCGCCGACCATTCCGGGATCGCCCTCGGCACGCGATTGTCTTGGTTCAACTTCAACGGCCTCTTCGGAGCAATACTTTCGGTAGATTGCGATTGCATGTGTCTAGGAGGAAGGTGAGTTGGCCTTTTTGTGAGGTCAATCGCTCCTCCACGCACCCTGAGTTCCTGCGGAAGTTCGAGGAACCTGGCGCACTGCGCGACGTCGAAGCGGATCCGCGTCAGCGCCGTCTCTTTGCTCCCGAGCTCCGCCTTGGTCGCCGCGAGCTCCTTCTCCAGCGCCTTGGCCTTCATCTTCATCTCCAGGATGGTGCCGTCCAGGTCGTACGTCATCTTGCTCGCCTGCTGGAGCTGCATGTCCAGGTCGCGGTTCCTGGCCTGAAGGTCCTCGAGCTCCTGGTCCTTTGGCTCGATCTGCTCCCGAAGCTCGCGGATCTTGTAGTCGAGGACGAACTTGAACTTTTCCAGCTCCTGGTTCTTCTTCTTGACGTCGTAGATGTGCCGGTCCTTGTCCTGGATCGTATCGTCTCGTTCTCGTATCTGCAGCGAATTGCCCCTCAATCGGAGTGTCTTCAAATCAGTAAGCGAAGACCCACCTCCCGGTTGAGAGCGACAATGTCGCGCTCCAGCCCCTTGATGACGCCCTGCAGGCGCTTGATCTCTTCGACCTTCTTGACTACCTCGGCCTTGTGCGCCTCGATCTCGGTCTGGGACCCCTGCGCCTTCTTCCTCAGGATCCCGTTGTCGGCCTTGAGGCTGATGATGGTGTTGCGCTCTGCAAGGAGGAGGGCATCGTACTTCTGCTTCTGCTCCGCGAGCTCCACATTCATTCGGTTCTTTGTTTGGTCGAGCACTTCCGCGGCCTCCCGGATCCGGGCGTCCATTTCCGCCTTGAGCGAGTCGTATTCGCGCTGCCTTGCGGCCATCTTCAGCCTTTCGTTCGCTTCCATCTTCTCCACGGCATCCTTGTGGGCATCCGACGCGGCCTGAAGCCTCATCTCGAACTCGGTGCGGTCGCGGGAAAGGTTGGTTCCGAGGGAATCAACCCTGTCGAACTCCGACAGGAGCTTCTTGGTGTACTCGTCCTCCATCTTCTGCAGCTCCTGCGCGTGCGTCGCGATCATCCCCGCAACCGTCGCCGAATGCGCATCCTTGGTCCGCTGCAGCTCAAGGGTCACGGCCGAAGTGGACGCCGCCAGCCTCTCGATCTCCTTGCTCAGGCTCTCGGTCGCGGACCGCATGTTCTCCTTGTGCTGCATCTCCTTCATCTTGAGCTGGTAGTCGTGCTCCGACTTCATCTCCTGGATCCGCGTCTCGAGATCACGCATCTCCTGCAGCCGCTCCTCGAGGTCGGACTTGGTGGTCAGGACCTCGTCCGGAAAGATGCGGCCGAGCTCCGGATCCACGGGAGCTGCCCCGGTGCCGCTGGTGCCCACCACCGCGGCAGCGCAGCTGTAGATGTACAGCCCGCCGTCGTCCGAGGTGGCAAAGAGCTCCCGCCCGTCGGGCGAAACACGGATCTTGGTGACCGCGGCGTGCGACACCTTGTGCTTCGTCACCACCAGCCCACCCGATGCAGAAGACGACAGAGGAAGCGGGGCCACGCACACAGTCCCGTTCGACAGGCCGAGGAAGAGGGAACGCCCGTCGGCCGAGGTGGACATCGAGGTGACGTTGGCATCCAGCGTCCAGTCCCTGGGGCTGGCCGCCGCTCCTGCCCACTCGCGCAGCGACTTGTCGCCGTATCCCGAAGCCCAAAGGATGCTGCGGTCCCGCGACGGCCATGCGCAGCCGTACATTGTCGTCTTGACTGTGCTCTCAAACTCTTTGGCCCCGCTGGACCAGTTCCAGATGAACACGGAGCCATCGAATCCGGCAGAGACGAGGTGCGAGTCGTCGTCAGACCACTGGATGCTCTTGATCTTGCCGTTGTGCTCCCTGAAGCTGGCCACCAGCTCGTACGTCCATGTCTTGTACACGTGGACCGACGTGCCCTGCACTGCAGCGAAAAGATGGCCCCCGTTGGAGAACTGGCACTCGCGGCAGCCCCGCAGAGGGATCTCCTCGTACATCCGGAGGTCGTCGATGACGACGCTCATCAGGCGGAGCTTGTCGGGGAAGCCGACGAGGATGTACAGGCCGCTTGGATGGAGGGCCAAGCTGTAGGGATCGTCCATGAACTGCCGCGACACTTCGATCGTCTTGTCGACGTAGTTCCAGATTCGCACGGTCTTGTCCGGTCCCGACGTGGCGACAAGCGGCCGGCGGACGCAGACGTCCAGACTGGTGATCGGGCCGCGGTGGAAGGCCTCCAACGGGTGCTGCGACCTTTCCGAGGAATCGACCACCCGGTCCATGAGCGAGAGGCGGTAGACCTGCTTCGTGTCGGTGCTGGCCAAGAGGTAGTCCTCCGTTGAGGTCATCGCCAGGCCCAACACGTGCTCGACGTCCTCGCCGCCCGGGTTCATGGTCTTCATCCGACGGAAAATGGGCGCCAGGTTTCCCGGCTTTGGTTTCGGCGATGCTGCAGGTGAACCAGGGCGGCTGTTCACCACCGAAGCCGCCTGGCTCGCACCGGCTTTGCTCGGAGCCGCGCTCGCGTCCGCGGCCTTTTCCACTGCTTCGATAGAAGCAGCTCCGAGATCGAGGCGCTCGAAAACAACAATGGAGCCGAAGTCCCCGCCGCCTACGACACCGCGTGACCAAGGCACGAGGGACCGCACTCCACGAGGGGTCGGAGGAGTTCCGCCAAGATGCACGCTCTCCCCGACCAGCTCTCCGTCCACCGTGTAGGCAATAACCCTGCCGTCGGACGTGCCGACGACGAGCCAGGCGCCATCCGACGTCCAGGTGTGGGCGGTAATGTCGGTCCGCTTCAAGGCCGTCGAGCGCGTCAGTGGCGCGGCGACGCTCTCGAGCTGCGTGTCCCCAATGCGCAAGAGGTGGAGCACGCCGAGCCCGACGACGACCACTCTCAAGGGATCCGTCGGGTGGAAGCTGACCTGGTAGACGGGAGGGGCTTCGTTGACCCTTGAGGCATTGGATCCGAAGGAGAGCGAGCTTCCCATGAATGAGCCTCGTTGGGAAGCGTTGGGAGCGAGTCCGCTGCCCGACACCGTGGAGGATCCGTCGAGCTCCCCGCTGGGCGGTCCTTCTTTGAGCATGCTCGACTGGCGCGACCGCGACTTCTTGGAGGAGACGAAGCTCGCGACGGGCCGCGGCTTGTCCCACTGCCAGAGGTAAAGAGTCCAGTCCGGGGCGGCCAGCTGCCCAACCACGTGCTTGCCATCCGGCGATATGGCAACCGAGACGAACTCCTTGGCGTCGCCGGAGTCGGCGGGCAGCAGAAAGGTCTTGCGGACCTTTCGCGTCGCGACGTCGTAGACCGTAATGGAAGGCTTCTCCGCCGTCCGCTCCGCAACCGCCACAAACTTCTTCCGTCCGTCGACCGCAAAAGCCGATATGGGATTCGGCAGCTCAATGAAGGTCTGCGTCTTGGTCTCGAGCTCGCTGAATACGAGTCGGGAGCCCGCCGGGTACACGACGACCTGGTCCTCCGCCAGGAGCGAAATCCCCGGCGGAACCTGGCTGTTCAGGCCGAATACATGGCTGTGAATGGGTGAATGGGGTTGTTAGCCGGGATTCGGTGCAGATGGCTGCAGGGAAGCTCACAGGAGGGAGAGGGACATGGGGGCTTCCGTCATTGTCGCGACCACGCGGGAGCGTCCAATATCGCGGCAGAAACGATATTCCGAGTAGCTTGCACCGCCGCTTTTCACCGCGGGCGCATGGCTGCCAGGTCCCGGCGGAATTGGGAGGTCGTTGAAAGTTTCGCGGCGGCGACTCTCCGAAATCGCGTTGCATGAGGTTGCCCACCCTCCGCGGCTACTGGACTGCCGCCTCGCGTCTTGAATAAAGCATTCGTGTCTGAAAACATTCGAATATGGCGCAGCCGGCACCGGCAGCGCCCCTTGCGGCCTCTGCCGCCCCGGACGCGGCACCCTCCTCCGCCGCGCCCCCGCCGACGCGCGACCCCTCCCTGAGCCTCATCTGCGAATCTTGTTCCTTCACGGGCGACGTGAAGCTGGGAAAGAACAACGTGTTCCACCACCACGTCCGGCTGGACGCGTCGGGCGGGCCGATAGTGGTCGGGGACAGCAACATCTTCGAGGACCGAGTGCATGTTGTCAACCGGGGCCCAGGGACGCTGGTTATCGGCAGCGAGAACCTACTGGAGATTGGTTGCTCCGTGGAGGGCTCAATGGGGAACGGCTGCACAATCGAGCCGAGAGCAAAGGTCGCTGCGGGGGCGAAACTTGGGAACCGGGTGGTGGTGACGCCCATGGCATGTGCCGAGGGCGAGCTGGTGGACGGGACTGTTGTCTTCATTGCCGGCGGCGAGCAGAAGCAGCATCTGCAGTCGGCGACGGCGCTCTCGATCCCCTCGACGCCCCTCCATCTGCGGCACATCGAACTGTTGCGGGACGTTCTGCCGCGGTACAACAAGACGAGGGTGCAGTGAACGAATCTTGTGAATGGATCTATCGTTGAAAGAGCCTGAGTTCCACGCCGCTGCCTTCCATGCCGGGCGGATCCAGCTCCCGTTCGTCTACCACTTCCGCGAACCCCTTGCCCAAAGACTCCCAAAACTCGCTCTCTTCAACCTCGGTTAACCCCCGCCTCTTGTAGCCCACGAGAATCCGTCCTCCGTCGCGGATCAAGTAGTCGAGGGCGCCCAGCAGCGCCGGGAAATGCTCGTTCTCGTACAGCAGGTCCGACAGAATGGCGAATCCCACCGAGCGCGGTCCGATCCCCGAGTCGGCCGGCGCGTACCAATCGAGTCCGCGGACCTCGACGCCCCCACCGTTCCTCTCCGCATTCAACCTGGGTAGGTCCAGCGCTTCGGGGAGGTCCGTGACGAACACTTCCTTCCCCGGCGCAAGCCGCGAGACGAGGAGGCCTAGCAGCGCGTTCCCGCTCGACAGGTCCAGCAGCCGTTCCTGTCCAGAAAGGAGGTCGGGCCGGCGACGGAGGTGCTCGGCGATCGCAAAGGCTGAATCCCACGCCTTGGCGGGAATCCCGCCGCCCCATTCCTCCTGCAGGAGCAGCATGTGTCTGGAACCGTCCAGAAAGGGGCCCGTTGCGCCTGGTGGCAGGTCCACAGGCCGGAAAACGTCCACGATGCCCGGCGCGGCGTCCGAGCTCGGGTCTCCGGGGCCCACAAACGGGCCGAGAACCAGGGGAACAATGTCATTCCTCTCTTGGTCCTCCGCGTCGACGGCAGCGATCTTGAGGAAGAACCCCTTCGCCTGTTGCGCGCCCTGGAGAGCGACCCGAACCTCCGACTTCCCGTCGGATCCCAGCGGCGCCCGCTCCGCATCCAAAAGCACCTCGTCGCTGCCAGCGGCAATGACCGCGGAGCATTGAAGCCACGTCCGGCCCTCATCGGTCTCGAACCGCGCGAAATCGCTCCTCCGCGCTAGCCCGATCTCGTTGACCAGGGCCAAAGCAAGCCGGAGCGAACCACCCTTAGCGAGATGGTCGGAAGGAGGCAGGTCGCACCGGGGCTGGACACGGTAGAGGGGGTTCGGGGGGAGACGGATGGGCAGGCTGTCTCCCGCGGCGTCCGCGGGCATGGGGGAGGGAAATCGCGCGAATCGGGGCAGAGAATGCGGAATCGGGCATGCGACAGAAAGAAACGCGTTTCAATAGCGTCGTCTGGGCATCTTTGGCGCCTTCCCTGGGATGGAGACAAGAATCGAATCCGAGGCTGCTGCGGACGCGATCCGCGTGCTCGCGGTCAACATCACGATTACCAAAGCGCTCCTTCTCCTAGTAGAGAGCGGTCTCCGCTCTACTATTTGTTCAAACAAGCACCTACTCCCTCTTCTCCCTCCCCGCCGCCGCCACGACCGTCGCCAGCCTCTCCCGCCTCGCCGTGGTCTTCGCCGCCGCCTGGGCCTACCGCGCCATGTCCACCGCGACCGACGGCGCCAAGGCCCGCCTCCTGGCCTGCCCAAAGGTCAAGTTCAACGACGGCCACGAGATCCCCATCCTCGGTCTCGGGGTGTACCAGGCAAAGGGGAAGGAATGCTATCAGGCCGTGAAGTGGGCGCTCGAGGCCGGGTATCGCCACATCGACACGGCGGAGCTGTACGGGAACGAGAAGGAGGTCGGGAAGGCGGTGGTGGACAGCGGGGTGCCGCGGAGCGAGGTGTACATCACGTCCAAGGTGCGGGCTCGCGGGGGTGACGTGGAGGGGTCTGACGGCCGGCAAGGTCTGGAACTCGAGCCAGGGGTACAATCAGACCATCAAGGCGTGCAAGGACTCGCTGAAGAGGCTGGGGACGGACTACATTGACCTCTACCTGATCCACTCGCCCCAGGTGGGATCTTCCGGTGACCTTTGGTGGACGTGTTGCTCATTAAGTCGCAGGAGGGTACTAGGAAGGACACCTGGCGGGCGATGGAGCAGCTCCAGAAGGACGGCCTGGTCAAGTCCATCGGCATCTCCAACTACGGTGTCAAGCACATTAAGGAGATGGACGCGTACGCCACCGTCAAACCCGCCGTCAACCAGCTCGAGCTGCACCCCTTCCTGCAGCGCAGGGAGATCGTTGCCGAGTGCCAGAAGCGCGGGATCGCGGTGGAGCCGTGGGGATCCATCACGAGGGGGCAGAAGTTCGGGGATCCGAGGCTGCAGAAGATCGCGGAGAAGCACGGCAAGACGCCGGCGCAGGTGCTGCTGCGATGGGCGATCGACCACAAGTGAGTGATTCGGGCAAGGGAGCTGGCCGATTGGCTGATGCGTCGGACGCAGCTACATCGTGCTGCCCAAGTCGGTCCACCAGGACCGCATCCTGTCCAACGCGGACGTGTTTGATTTCAAGCTGGACAAGGATGATCTCGACGAGATGGCCAAATGGGACTCTGGCGGCAACGTCGGTGGGTTCGGCATCTTCTTCACTGAACCCTCGGGCACGGTTCTCACTACGCTGCTCGTGGCAGGCTGGGATCCGACGACGTGGAACTGATGGACCCATCTCGAGGATCCTCTGTCGGATCTAGGGGCTATATGGCCCCATGCGCCTCGGGCGCCTAGATCCTGTGCATCGCAGGAACGATCACGTGTATATCTTGATCTAGAGTTTGCTTTCGGCCTCGAACGGTGCTGATCGAAGCCCTAGATGGGCTGGCCGAGGGGGACAGTGCACGGGCGTGATCGAACTGCGGCGCCTCCCGCTCGAGCGACCCGGATTCCGGTGCCGCGTGACCAGCTCGAGCGCCGAAAACAGTTGTCTCCGACCCTGCAGTCGCGACAGAAATGTCGTTCTCTGCACTGCCCGCGGACTTGCTGGCGCTGCACCTCCTCCCGCCGCTCCCCCTGCGGTCCCTCTCCGCGCTGTCCCGCGCCTCGCGCGTCCTGCGCCGCCTCTGCTCCGCCGAGTTCGCGCTGCGGTGGCCCGCCCTGGGCGCAGCCCTGCCCCCCGACGCCGCCTTCAAATTCTGCCGCTCCTTGCTGCGGGCCGCGGTCGCGGGGGACCACGCGTCCCTGGCCGCGAAGCTGGGCGCCGCGAGGAGGGCCGGCGTGCCGTGGACGGAGCTGGGCGTGTTCTTGGCAAAGACCCTGTCGACGGAACTCTATACGAGCGCGCCGCTGGGCACCTGCCGCTCCGGGGGCGTCTCGATTTGCCTCGTCAGGGCGCTGGGGGACCTGCGCGGCGCGATGCCTGGGGAACGCCCCGCGGACGTTGCGAGGGTGGTCCGTGGCTCGCTGCCGGATGACAGCCGCTGCGCTGCTTTGCTGCTGACCTCATTCTTGAGGGGCTCGGGGGACGGCGAGGCGGTCAAGCGGGAGGCGGGCGCGATCATGTGGGCCGCCGGGTTCGGGGACGCCGCGGCGTGGGGCGGAATAATGATGATGGATCCGAGCTTCCGGAGAGGGTGGGAAGAGGAGAGGGACGCGGAGATGAGGGCCGCATCTGGTGCGGAAGCCATTGGGCACGGGGCGCCCCTCCAGCGAAGCCGGTCGCTTTGATTCCTGACGACAAATGGGACGTGACGCAAGAGAGAAAGCAACAACACGAGGATACGAAAGAGGCAGCAGTCCCATTTCCACGTGGTCCGAGCATACAATTTCCCGCTATGTTCAAGGCGCCGGAGGGATGTTCACGTTGAACCGGAACATGTTCTCCGGGTCCCACTTTTTCTTGAGCTCCTGGAGCTTGGCGTAGTTGTCGCCGTAGCAGCGCTTTATCGACTCGGGCGAGATGGCGTCGTTGCCGTTGGGCGACGGGCCCGAGCCGACCTTGCGCACCTTTTCGTTGGTCTGCCGAGACCAGGTCAACACGACAGCATCGCTCCGCGCTCCACCAGGCCCACCTTCACGAGCCAGTCCATGTTGACCGCGTCCTCCTCCTCCTCGCTCCAGCTGGCCGTCAGGGTCACCTCGTACGGGCTCTTGCGGTGCCACCACGTCGTGTCGCCGGGCTCGACGCGCGCCACGGCGCCGCCGAGGAGGGTGATGTCGATGGTGCTGCGCTGCGCCTGCTCGGGCATGCCGATGATGGACTCGGCGAGCTCGCCGATCAGGGTGGGGGTGAGCTCGTCGATGTACTCGGAGCGGACGCCCCAGCGGTAGCCGGCGGGGGGGAGGTATTGGCTCGTCTGGAAATGGGTGGTCACCACAGGATCAGACCATGAGATGAAGAAAGACCGACGTTTCGTTGCTGCTGGATGTAGTCACGTCTCTTTAGCGAGTTCATGATCGGGCTGAAGGGGAGCGAGACCATGAACGGCTCGATGAGCGCCTTGGCTTCCTCCTGAACACGGCCAGGAGACGGATCAGCTCAAGAAAAGCGGCCCCAGCGCGGCCACGCACCTCGCTTCCCGCGTAGCAGAAGCTGAACAGGATCACCGGCGCCCCGTGCGCGTCGCAGCCCAGCTTGGCGCTCGTCGTGAATTGGTCCGGCGTGCTGGGCCCCATGAACCTCGCCCACTTGGCCAGCGAGTCCTTGGCGCTCTCCACCGTCTGCATGGGGTAGATGACCATGCCCGAGTAGACGGAGCGCAGCTTGCGGAGCTTCATGACGACCGAGGTGACGATGCCGAAGTTGGATCCGGCCCCGCGGATCCCCCAGAACAGGTCTGCCCGAGGAAATGGGGGTTGGCACACCGAGCATTCCAGCAGGCGGCAACGCCCAACCCACCTGGGTTGTCCTTTGCGCTGCACACGATGATCTGCCCCTCGGAGGTGACCACCTCGGCCTCGACCACCTGGTCGATGCTCAGCCCGAGCTGCCTGCTCAGGTACCCCACCCCGCCGCCCAACACGCTCCCCACGCCGATGCCCTGGTACGTCCCCAGCGGGGTCACGTAACCCCTCCGCGCGATGATCTCGTCGATGTCTGCCACGCGCGCGCCGCCGTCGAAGCGCACGTACGGGTCCGGGTGGGTCGGGTCGGGCTCGAGGACCCACACGGCGTTCATGGTGCGGGAGAGGTCGAGGACGATCTGGCCCTGGATGGATTTGCCGGTGGCGGAGTGGCCGCCGGAGCGGACGGAGATGGTGAGGCCGAAGTCCTTGGCCACGCGGACGGCGCTGAGGGGCAAGCAGGATGAGCAACATGCCCGTGTGTGTTGAAAGTAGGGCGCCGAGACGCACCTGGCCACATCGTTCGAGTCGTAGGGGCGGATCACGACGGCCGGCTTGGCGGTGACGGCGCCGTTGTAGATGAGCAGGGACTCCTCGTAGCTGAGCCAGCGACGGTCAGGGCAATTTTCCAGGGGCGATGAACGATCGCAGCGTACCCCTTCGTATGCGGCGGCAGCACAGCGCCCTTTATCCGTCCGCGCTGCAACGCGTGGCAGTCCGGGTGCGGTGGCGGGGGACAGGCACCGCGACGGAACACGTCAGAACCGCCCTCCGCGGCGGCGGCACGCTTCGCACCAGCGCGGGCAGCAGCGTCTCCTTGGAGAAGACGGAGAAGCGGCGGCCGTTGATCTGCGGCGAGTCGCCGCCGCCCGCGTCGGCCGCGATGGCGCCCAGCTGGGGCGACGCCGCCACCGCCGAGTCGGGCGGCGTCGCGGGCGATGCCGGCGAGTTGACCATCGCCGCGCGCGCCGGGCGGATGCCGGGAGGGGTGGGCGCGGGGAACGGAACGCGAGTTCAGGAGCAAGGCGCGGAGCAGGCCGGCAGGGACGATGTCACGCAGCGGATCAATCACGACTCGTCTTGCTAGCTAGCTTGAAGGCTCCTCATTGTATTGGAAATCGATCACTATGACCTGATCGACATCTTTGCCTTGGGCTTGGGCTTCTGCGGCGCCGCCAGCCCGGCTTTCGCGGCTCCGGAGGCGCCCGATCCCGGCCCCTTTGCCTGCTTCTTCCCCGCCTCCTTCTTGCCGGCAAGTGGCACCGAGTCCTTTTCCGAGCCCTTTGCCGGCTTGCTTGTCGGTTTCCCTTTGGCCTGCGGTGCCGCCGGAGCAGCCTTCGGGCCCTGCTTCTCCCCCGCGGCCCGCTTATTGGCCGGCGCCTCCGCCCCCTCTTCGGCCTTCCTCTTCCCCCCCGCCCCCCTCTCCTTCATCTTGCGCTCCCACATCTCCCTCTTCTCCTCCCTCTTGCTCTTCTTCTCCTCCGCGCCCACCACGGGCACCTCGATCGGCTTCGCCCCCGCGACGCCCGCAACCATGCACGTCGGCCTGAACCGGGTCGGATACGCGGCCAGCGGGGCCGGCTCGCCGCCCTCCACGGGCAGCGCGCGCACGTGCACGATGCCCGTCGACGCCGCGGTGATCAGCAGCTGCAGCACCCCCCCGGGCTCGGAGGGGTGCGGCACCGCCAGCGGCTCGACGAGCTTCACGCGGCCGGGATGGTCCCTGAACTCGGCCTTGGGCGCCCCGGGGCTGGCCAGGTCGTAGAACAGCAGGTGTCCGGATTCGGTCCCGACCACGAGGTCCGCGGGCGGCTCGATGCCCGGCCCGCGGGGGAGGAACGCGGCGCAGGTGAGCTTGACACGGGGCGGGGCGTCGATCAGGGTCTTGCCGGAGCCCTCGGCGGAGGGGAAGAGGTCGTGTACCTCCATGCGGTTCTGGTAGAGGAGGAGGTAGCGGTCGCCCGAGGCGGAGAAGAGGACGCGGTCGGGGAGGTTCAGGGGGGTGTGCGGTTTCGGCAGCGGCAGGGTGAGGGTGAGCCGGCCCGAAGTCAGGTCCCACAATCTTGAACCGAATGTTCGTCAGCAAACAAAGAAAGAGGAATCCTGGAAGGAAGAAACCCACCTCAGGGCGTGGTCCGCGCCGATCCCCAGAGCCAGCCTCCCGCTCGGGTGCACCGCCAAATCGCGCACCCCCGCCCCCTCCTTCTTCTTCCCGCTGTCCAGCTCCTTGACGCACTCCCAGTCCTTCCTCCTGTACACCGCCACGCTCCCGTCCTCGGCCGCCGACACCAGGTGGTTCCCGTGGAACCGCAGCGCGGTGATGGTGCCGCGCTGGGCGAGCAGCGTGCCGAGCTCCTTCTTGCGGGGGAGCGAGTGCAGCCGGATGGTTTCGTCCGTGGAGCCCGAGGCGAGGAGGCCCGAAGGGTGCAGGGCGAGGGCCTTGATGCAGGAGGTGTGGGCCGGGTGGATGAAGAGGGGGTGGAGGGTGAGCCGGGGCAGGCCCGAGGGGGAAAGTGCCCGGTGCTTGGCGCCCTCGGCGCCGCCGTCGTCATCGTTCGAAGCTCCCTCCGCGCCGTCCTCCCCTTTATCGCCGTCCTCGGCCCAGGCAGCGTCGATGCCGTAGAGGAATCGTTCGTAGCTGCCGACGACGATCCGGAAGGCCGGGGAGCGGTCGGCCGCCAGCGGCAGCGGCGTGTCGGGCGGGAGTGCCGACAGGAGCGCCGGGTTCGTGCCCGGAGCGACCTCCATTGCCGACCGGGGGCGGGAAAGAGGCCAGAGAGGGGTAGTTGTCGTTTGTTTGTTGGGTCGCGGCTCCCAGTAGCGCGACTACTCGACGCGCCTCCTGCCTCCCGCGATATCGGCGGTTCCATGGAGGGCGGGAATGCCGGCGCAATGGACGGCCCGCCGCCCTTCCGCCTGTCGCGGGCCGAAGAGCGTGCCCTTTTTCCGGCGGGCGCGGACGGCGTGGACGCGTCTTCCAAAGGAGGCGAGAGGGACGTCGAGCACGGGCCGATCCGGCGAGCGCCGCTCTGCCCGACCCGCTGATGGACGCCGCTGCGCTGCTCGACGGCCTCTCCAACGACCCCTTTCTGCGCGGCCTCACGCGCGTGCACCTCGCCCTCGCGGGGTCGGCGCGGTGGACGGCGTACCGCCTGCTCGCCGCCGTATGCGGCTCCGTGCTGACGATCCCGGCCACGTGGGTGCTCAACGGCGTCGCTACTCTTTGCTTGGAATAACCCCAGTACCCCCCTTTCGCGGCTGCAGGGCCGGCTGCGGCAACGTGCCTCGGACTTGATGCTCCTTGACACCTTTGCCCGCCTCCGAGATTGCGCCGCGCGCGGCTCCGCCCCGCCGCCCCCCGCGGATAAACCCTACGTTTCCTATCACTTCTCCCTTGTCCGCACCTGGCCCACCGAGCTCGCCCACATCTCCTCCGGCCGCGCCTCCCTCGCCGCCCTCGCCTGCTTCATCCCCGTCTGCGCCGTCATCACCGCCGCCTCCTCATCCTGCGTGCCCTTCTGGATCCTCGATCTCGCCGTGCTGTTCCTGCTCGTGTTTACCCAGGAGATGCTCAGCGTCGCCGCGGCCAACGCCGAGAACGACCGCATCGCGGCGCTGTACCGCTCCCACCGCACCTCCTTCCTCGTCGCCGCCGGGCGGCGCGGCGTCCCCGACGCCGTGCGCCGCGCGCTCGAGGACCACGCGGGGATGCTGGCGGCCTTCGAGCCCGCGGAGGAGGTCCGCGGCGCGTGGCTGGGGTTCAGGGTGTCGTATGCCGTCGTGCGGGGGATGCTGGTGACGGTCGTTACGGTGGCGGTTGCGCTGTGGTCGCTGCTGAGGGGGGCGGGGGTGGGGTTCACGCCCGAGACGGTGTGTCCGGGGTGAGGCGGGGGCGCCGGCGGGGGACGCTCGCGAACTCAAACATCTGGACGGTGCTTGTGGTGTAACTCTACCTCTAGAGCCTGAAGGTGACGTGCTCGCACAGAATGTGAGGCCCTGTCTATGGAAGTTGCTGACGATTGCGGGATGTCAAGTCAACGTCACTCGGCAAGTCGGGTCGTCACCGGCCAAGTGAGCAACGGCGTTGGACGGCCTGCTTTCGAGAATCAATCCATCCGCACCAGCGTCGCTCGGAGAACCTGCTTTCTGGCGTTTCCGGCGCCATAAGGCGCGATCGGCGCGATGTAATCCTCGGCAAGGCATTCAGCCGCCCGCAAAATCTCCCCCGTCAGATTGTCTCCAATCCCCCGTTGCCGGGTGCCACAGGCCGCTCCCGACCTCCAATCGGTCGTTCCTCACATCTGCACGGCACGCGAACGTTCGCCCCGCCGAGCACGGGAAAGATGGCCGAGGAACTGTTCCAGACGTGGTCGGCCTTCTCCAAGGACACCCCGCTGAAGCGGCACGCCTACAAGCCGCGCCCGCTCGGCGACATGGACGTCGAGATCAAGATCACCCACTGCGGCGTGTGCGGCAGCGACATCCACACCATCGACTCGGGGTGGGGCCCGACCAAGTACCCCTGCACGGTCGGCCACGAGATTGTGGGCACCGTCGTCGCCAAGGGCTTCTCCGTCACGCAGCACCAGCTGGGCGCGTGCGTCGGCGTAGGCGCGCAGAGCAGGGCGTGCTGGAGGGCCGACTGCTACGAATGCTCCAACGGGATGGACAACAACTGCCCGAGGCAGGTCGGGACGTACCAGAGCACGTTCGAGTGGGTTCTTTGCGCGCGACTCTCTCCTGTCGATCGCTGACACAATGGCATCGCAGGGACGGCTTCGTTAGCCAGGGCGGCTACGCCAACCGCGTGCGCACCGACGCCCGGCATGTCTTCCGCATCCCCCCCAACCTCGCGCCCGAGCACGCCGCCCCCCTCCTTTGCGGCGGCGCCACCGTCTACTCCCCCCTGGTCCGGTGGGGCGCCGGCCCCGGCAAGGTCGTCGGGGTGGTCGGCATCGGCGGCCTGGGCCACCTGGGCGTGCTCTTCGCCAAGGCGCTGGGCGCGACGACGGTCGCCATCTCGTCGTCGGCGGCCAAGCGCGAGGACGCGCTCAAGCTCGGCGCGGACGAGTACATCTCGACGGGCAAGGGGTCCAAGGACTTCCTCAAGTGGCAGCGAAAGATGGACCTGCTCTGCATCACGGCCAATGCCAACGACATCGTGTCGTACAGCAAGTACATGTCGCTGCTCAAGGCCCGCGGGACGGCCATTGTCGTCGGGGCGCCGGAGAAGCCGATCGAGCTGGGCGCGGGTTTGCTGATCGGGGGCGAGAAGCAGGTGCGTTGGGCTCTCGCCCGCGTCGTTGACCTGCCTCTGACGCCGTTCTGCAGATTGTCGGATCGGCCATCGGTCCCGTCAAGGTCGTCCAGGAGATGCTCGAGCTCTGCGCCGCCAAGCAGATCGTGCCCTGGGTGGAGCTCTTCCCCCTGCGCGACTGCAACAAGGCGATCGAGGTCGTGCGCAACAACACGATCCGGTTCCGGGCCGTGCTGACCGTGGACGAGGCCAGGGACTTTGCCGAGGCCCCGAAGCTGTAGGTATAGAGCGAGGGTATAGATAGATTGATGTCGAAGGTGCGATGGACTTCGAAGTCCATGACGGCGAAGGGTGCCGTCGGGTCGAATACCGGCGACCAGAGGCCCAAGTCCAGGGGCACCAGCTGACTAGACGAGGTAGATGAGAAACGCCATCGATGTCTGAAACCGTTGCTCAGGTTAGATGGCATCCTCGTGACAGCCGTCCCCTTGCCTTGTTCAACAAGTTGAGGGCGGACCCGCAACGCCCATCGCCTCCCCTGCCCGCCTAGAAGCAGCTCCAGCGCCATCGGCCTCTTTTCTGGTGTCTTTCCAACGATGTCCCACTCCCACGACCACTGTGGGCATGACCACGGCGAGCACGGCCACGGCGGGCACGACCACGGCGGACATGACCACGGCCACGGCGGATTCGGTCATGACGGCCACGACCACGACCATGATGGCCACGACCACGACCATGGTGGGCACGGCCACGGGGAGCACGGGCACGACCACGTCCCGCCCGCCCGGAACCCGGGCCTGGCGCCCATCGACCTCGCCCCGCCCAGGGGCTCGCCCTGGGCCGCGTTCGACGGCGCCTCGTTCGTCGACCACGTCTGCACGTTGCTGCAGGGCAACGTGCCGTTGCAGGACGCGTTCTTCTGCGCCGAGTACCCGCCGGACGACGGCGAGGAGCTGGTTCACCTGGAGAGGAGCTACTGGTGCCCCGTCGACCACGTCCGCAGCTACATCACGATCCTCTACATGGACGACAACGAGAAGGCGAGGTGGAGAGAATTTGCGCGCGAGGACTGGGAGCGCATTCGGAACAACTCGTCCGCCTTCTTCGAGGACGGGAGGCCGATGCCCGACGAACCAATGCCGCAGGACATGTTCCAGCGCCTGGCGCTGGCGCTCCACCGCCGGATATACCACCATCTTCGGCTCGTCGTTTGGGAGTACGCCAACACGGACCGCCGCGCGGCGTGGGGCCTCGCGGGGATCGACGGCGACGGCATGCGCGCGTGGGACGAGCACGCGCAGGCCCGCTTCGAGCTATGGAACAATACTTACCAGCGCAGCTTCCAGCTGGTCGCGCAGATCATAAGCAGGATGAGCTACTCAGGCCCCGTGCGGCGCCGCATGGCCCAGGACGTCGAACTGCTCGACAGGATGGCAGTCGGCCTCATGCTCATGCCGGACTTCTACATCGCCGTGCGGCTCATCGACCATCCCCCGCCGGTCGAGTTCCCCGCCGAGGGCGTCGGCTTCTACTCGAGCATCGCCGAGGGCGCCCTGCGGGAGCTCATGAACTTCCTCGCCTCCCTGCACAACATCGTCGGGAACCACCCCGCCCCCTGGCGAAGGCACACGCTTGCGCTGCTCCGCGCCGGCCGCTTCGCCCCCTGCATCTCGCTGTGCGCGCTGATCGGGCGGTTCGCCCGGTGGGAGGAGCTCGAGGCGCGGCCGGACCTGCACCACGAGCGCCACCAGCTTAACCACAGGCTGGCGATGCTCAAGGACGCCCTGAGGATCGGAACGAGGGAGCTGACGGATTGGGACAAGATGGCCAAGGCGAACGCGAAGAAGCTCGACAGGATCTCGGACACGTGCGACAAGTGCGGCCGGGTGCCGGAGGAGGGCCAGAAGTTCAAGAAGTGCGGCAAGTGCAAGTCGGCCTGGTACTGCTCGGCCGAGTGCCAGCGGGACGCGTGGAAGGCGTGGCACAGGGATGTGTGCACGGAAGTTACTGCTGCGGACCAAGGCGCGGGGCCGTCGGTTTGATCGTCTGCGAAGGAGATTTGTACTTCTGTTTGCAAGGTCAGAACAGACGACGAAAGCGGTGAGCACAGAGTGGGATCTACCCGGGCCGCCCGGCAGGACGATCGCCCGTTTGTGTCGAGCAACACTCTCCAACGGTTGGGTCAAAATGGACGACTCGCGCCGCGCGGCCAAGGAAGCATGGGTCACTGGTCACTCCGGTGGTTCCATGCTCGAGGTTGCCGTCGTCTCGGCCGTCTCCGTCGTGCGTTTCGCCTCCGCCGACGCGTCGCTCCGAGGCCCCCTGACGCGTCCTGCCCCGCCCCTCGCGCGCCCTCCAGGCCGGCCATTTCGCATACCAATCGCTGCGGCTGACGCGGACGTGGGATTCCGCGTTCGGGCGGGATCTGCGGCTCCAGCTGGCCGCGGAGTACTTCCTCCTCGTCCTTCCCTCGGTGGTCGCGACCAGTTTCGCGTCCCTGGCCTCTTCCATCGTCGCCTTCCTATTCATTCTCGCCCTTGTCCTCCTCTACTCGTCTCCCGCACCCCCAAACGCGGCCCGCACCGCCCCCCCGCACCCCTTCTCCGCCTCGCCCGCCCTCCCCCCGGTGCTCGCGTACCGCTCCACGATGATGCTCCTCACCTGCGCCTCGATCCTCGCGGTGGACTTCCCGTCGTTCCCGCGGCGGTTCGCAAAGTGCGAGGACGCGGGGACGAGCCTGATGGACATGGGCGTGGGGAGCTTCGTCTTTTCCAACGGGCTCGTGGCCGGCCGCCCGCGCTCCGCGGAAGGACGGCCACGCAGGGCGGGGTCGTGGCGCTCCTCCCTCCCCGTCTTTGGCCTCGGCGTGCTCCGCGCGCTGTCGACGCGGGGCGTCAACTACCAGACGCACAGCTCGGAGTACGGCACGCACTGGAACTTTTTCGCCACGTTGGGAATGGTGGCGATCGGCGCGGGGCTGGCAAAGGACTGGGAGGCGGGCTTGGTCGGCCGGTCGGGGCGGAGCGGGATGCCGGTTGGGACGTGGACGGCTGTTGGGCTCGCCATCACCCTCGGTGGGCACCATCCCATCCTCTCCGCCTTGCGCCCGTGGCTCACATGCACCCCTTCTTGCAGCGCACCAGCTGGCTCTCACCCACCTCGGCCTGCAGCACTGGGTCACTACCGCTCCCCGGGCCACCCTCCTCTCCGCCAACAAGGAAGGGTTGGCCTCCGTGCCGGGCTACCTCGCGCTCTACTTTTGCGCGCTGGATGCCGGACGCTTCGCCCTGGCGCCGCCGGGGAAGGGGGGTTGGTGGGGCACGGTGCGAGGGATGGGAGGGTGGGCGGCGGGGCTGTGGGCGCTGTTTTATGTGGCAAACGGGGCGGCGGGGATCGAGGTGTCGCGGAAGCTTGTGGGTGCTTCGACGGTTGCACGCTGATTCCGGCCGCGGACTCAGGGATGCTCCATCGCCAGGCCAACTCGAGCTACGTACTCTGGGTCGCCGCGTACAACGTCACCTTCCTGGCGGTCTACTATTCCGTCGACCTGGTGATCGCCGGCCGGCTGATGCGGCGGAAGGGAGCCGTCAAGGATGCCGAGGCGTTCCCAGAGTCGCACCTCCTGGGCGCCGTGAGCCGGAACCAGCTCGGCGTGTTCCTCTTCGTGGGCGCATCCTTCGTGCTTCCGCCCATCCGCACCTCACTCGTTTTGCACGCAGGCCAACGTCCTCACCGGGCTCGTCAACCTCTCGATCGACACCCTCGCGTGCTCCGTGCCGCTGTCGTTCGCGATCGTCGCCGCGTACATGCTCGTCGTCTCGGGCGCGGCCGTGGCGCTGGACAAGAGGGGGCTGAGGCTGCGGTTCTGGTGATCGTGCGCTGCACCTAGGGACGGGCGGCGATCGGAGGCGACAATGCGGAGGTGGAAGGGGACGGGCGGGTTCGCGTCGGCAATGCGGGGCCCGGCGCAATGCCGCAAGACGGCTCGCGGCACCGCCCTGCCTCTGTGAGCCGTCGGGCCAGAGACTCCGATCCCGCTTGGCGAGCGGGATGCACCGCAGCTGCGGAAGCAGCCGACTAGCATGTCTGATGCCAGGAGACAGGATTGCTCTATCGCAGGGACGGTTCGGACCGTGCGGGCCGCCTGGATCCAGACTCTTTTGAAGGGACCTGAAGTCCTCCTCCATCCCCCAAATGGGACACACCGCTCCCCGCTAACCCGTCCGGCCCTGCCCCGCGATGGCGCCGCTGCTTGCCGCGGCGCTGCTCGCGCTGGCGGGATTCGCGTCGGCGGCCGACTTTTCCGCCGTGGCGCCGCTGCCCGCGCTGGACAACTGCACCTCCGCTTTGGCGGGCACCGCGCCCCCGCAGCTCGATGCCGCGCGGACCAACATGACCCACGACGCGATCGCCGTCGCGGCGTGGTCGCGGCCCGTCTCCGGCCGGCGGGTCGAGGTGCGGCTGGGCAACGCCACGCGGCCGGAGTGCACCGCTGCGGCCTCCCCGAACCCCGACGAGTGCAGGCACGAGTTCAACCTCGCCGGATCCTGGCGCCAGCTGCGGACCTGCGGCTGGTCGGCCCCGGACACGCTGCGGAGGCCGGGATACGAGGTCAGGAACAACACGATCTACGTCGAGTGGCAGGACGAGTTTTCCACCGGCAAGCGGGCCTCGCGGCTCGTCTACCCGGTGTCGATCGCCCTGCCCACCACCGTCAACGTGCAGACGGACGTCAAGGTCCTCGAGGGTGGGGACATCCCGGGGCGCCGCAGTCTCGCCCGACCTAACCGGTCCCTCCGTTCCAGAATCGGGCATCAAGAACTTCAACCTCACAGGCGTCACCTTCGACCAGTCCGACGGGCAGCGCTTCCTCGTCGCCGACTTTCAGATGTACTCCAGGTGGCCCAACAACCTGACGTTGTCGCCGACCAACTTGGTCACCCTGCCGGGCTACCAGGGCTCGGCGGCCGTCTCTTCCTACCAGCTCCCGACCTGCGTCAAGACAGACGGCAGCAGCTCGTCGCGCTTCGACACGGAGGATTTCTGCTGGCAGTTCGGGCAGATCAGGATTAACATCGGGGTCAGTCGTTCTCGCGGCACGTACGTTTGCCATTCGCTCACAAGTTTCCTGCAGACCACGTGCGAAGTCGGCGGGATCTACACCTTCAACTTCGACACCCACTGCTTCCCCGGTGCTGCCAACACCCAGGACTGCACGGGCAAGCTGCTCTCCGCCAACGCCTCCGTCGGCACTCCGGATGACACGGGCAGCCTCAAGCTCAACCTCTGCAACACACTCTTCAAGACCGTGGCATCGATCCAGGCGTCCATGGTGGCGGACAAGCCCGGAACGCCGGTGGAGCCTTGGATCCCCTGCGCATCCGAGGCCCAGACGTGCATCTTCGCCGGCACCAAGCGCATCCGCTACGGCGACGCCTCGACGGGCCGGTACGGCTACGTGACCCAGACCGGCCCCGCGGCCTGCACCGGCGCCGCGCTGGGCTTCGGATCCTTCGACCCCGCGCCCAACGTGCTCAAATCGTGTTGGTACGAAGCACCCCAGGAGGACGCGGCTGGCGCGCCGGTGCAGACCCGCACCGTGACCACGGGCGCGCTGCCCGAGACCCTGCCCGGCTTCTCCCTCGGCGCGGCAAACACCCTGTCCGAGGTCGAGATCGTCTCGGCGACCGTCGGCGGCGGATGGGTGCCCGTGGGCGACCCCATGCGCGCCTTCCCGGACACCAACCCGCATCCCGCGGGGGAGGTCGGCTACATCCTCGCGCACGTGGAGCCCGCGGAGCCCTACACCAACCTGGTATCGGTGCGCGTGCGGTTGTCGGCGGGCAAGGCCGAGGTGTACCAGACCGGGCAGGGGTACGTGTCGACGCCGGCGGGGGTCAAGAACAACGGCGAGCTTTCCGGGGCCGAGGTCGTGTCGCTCTTCAAAAAAAGGAACGTCGCACCCTATAACGGCATCAACGTCGCCACGCTGGTGAGCCGCCGCATTGCGTCGCGCCGCTTGGGACCGACCTGACCCCGCTTCCCGACAGACGGCCCGCATCAGCAACGTCGACCCTCCCCCGGTCCTCGTCGCGCAGGAAAACTTTGACTACCCCGACGGCCCGGTCGGGAACCTCAAGGGCGGCACGGGGTGGCTCGCCGGCTCGGGATGGTTCCAGTTCAACCCCCTCCTGCCCGACACGTTCGACGTCAGCGCCGGCCGGCTCGTCTACCCCGGCGGGGGCGGCACCCTGGTCCGCGCGGGCGCGAGGCGGCTTGCGAGCACCATCGACGGGACCAACGCCAAGAAGGCTTGGGTCACGTTCGTGGCGCAGTTCGGCCAGCAGACGGGGGAAGGCACCCCGGGCATCCGGTTCACCAACGGCGCCGAGAACTCCCTCGTCGTCGGCAACGGAAACCCGGGGGCGTACAACTGGGGCATCTTTGGCGGCGGAAAGATGTACCTGACGACCATCGCCTTCAACAACCAGAAGTTCGTGCTGGTCGAGATCGATTACGGGGCCGGCAAGACCAATCTCTACGTTTCGGACTCGGCCTTTGACATGGACGCTCCGCCAACGGGAGGCGCGGCCGCGAGCATCACCTTTGCCCCCGCTTTCGATGGGTTCGACATCGTTGTTCGGGAGCTCTACGTCTTTGACCAGCTCAAGGTCTACGTGGTGAGCAGTGCCGCTCCGTGCCTGTGCATGGCAAAGGCTGACGATCCGTGCGCATCCGCAGACGAAACTGCCGGGTGCAGCGAGGCGCCTCCGCGCCCGCCAGGCCGCCGGCGGCTACTTCTTCGGCGACACCGTGACCCTCACCGCCACCCTCTTCTCCCCCGAGCTCCCCATCTACGAGTCGCGCCTCATCAAGATGACCGTCGGCCGCAACGTCGTCCTCCGCGACCCCTCCCCGGCCGGAAACGGCAAGTTCATCCGCCGCTTCGTCACCTCGGGCCTTGTCAACTCCCCGGGCGGCCCCAACGCACCCGGCGCGCTGAGCCAGTTGGCGCTCAACACCAACTTCACCTACTACCCCGGTTCGACCGAGGTGGTGATGACCCTGGTGCCCAACATGCTCCCGCGCGACGACCCCGGCGCCGACTACTCCTCCCTCGCCTTCCTCACCACGGACGACTTCGACAGCGTGAGCGAGTACACCTTCCGCGCCACCTTCCGGGTGTACTTCGACGCCGCGTCGGCCGCCGGGCAGAGGAGGAGGAGGCTGTACACCCGCGACACGAGCTTCCCGGCCTCGGCGGTCAGGCAGTCCGGCACCGCCGACGCCGGGGCCATCTCAGGGATGCGGATCCCCCGCAACGCTTCGGCTCCCGGGGCAGAGGAGGTGATCGCGGCAGAGCCGACGAACGCGCCCGCATCGGCGGTCGGTGGGCAGAACGTGCTGCTCATCGCCGCGGTCGGGGTGTGCTCGGCGGCGCTGCTGGCCTCACTGTGCGCGGGAATCCTGGCGTGCGCGTCGATGCGCAGGGGCAGGGACCGACGCGCCCAGGGAGGGTACAAGGAGCTTGTGGACGGGGCCAATGGAAAGGTGGCCCCCGAGTGGCCGTCCAAGTGGGGCGTGTAGCCGCCGCGCGAGGGACAAAAAGGACTCTGGTGGTCACGGTGGATGCATCCCTTTGTCTCTGCACATAGAAGTCTGTCGCACAAAGCACGGTCATCCTGGCGAAGGACCCGCCGCGCCTTCGTCCGCAACGGTCGCAACCTCGGTGCACACGTCCCTGTGCCACGCCTTCCACGCCTCGTGCTGGCATTCTGCCGAGCAGTACCAGGCCGACTTGCACTTGCCGCACTTCTTGAACTTGTGCCCCTCCTCCTGGGAGGTCTGGTCTGGTCTGGTCTGGTATTTCCGTCGGCGTCGTAATACACGAGGTAGATCGATGCCACTAGGTTCTCGCGCCAAAGCGCTGTGTCCGCCGTCAATTTCTTTCCGTCAAATCCACTCCGCCATCGCCTTGGCGATTCAGAGCTCCGGATCGAGGTGGCTTTCCTGGCCTGGTGGCTGATCATGATCGTTTTGTTCCTCCTCGACCTCGCGGCTGCCAACGCCCGGATCGGGGCCGTCTGCGCCGTCGTCCGCGCCGGCTCCTCCGAGGCCCTCTCGCTGCTTTCCCTCGCCGCCCCGGTCCGCCCCCCGCCGGACCGGGCGCCCGATCTGCAAGCGCTGCAGCACGGCCTCTCCTCCCTCTCCCGCCGCCTCGATGCCTTCGCCGCATCCGCCGAACCGGCGCGGTTCGCGGGGATAGAGGTCTCGTACGGCGTCGCCAGGGCGCTGGTCGTCTCGTTGCTCACGGTGCTGTTTGCGCTCTGGGGCCTGCTGAACGGGATCGGGATCCGGGTCGTGCTGGATTCGTACTGTCCGGCAGGGTTGTGAGTCATGCCCTGGCTGCTGCGTGTCCCGCAGGTCTGTGGGCCGGAGCACATCATATGTGTTCGGGCCGAGGGAGGGAAGAGTCGAACAAGGTCGACGACTTGGCGAGGCTCGTGCTCATCAGCGAGGATTGAAAGTAGAGCAGAGAATGCCATCCCGTTCAATCCCGCCCGCGTCATTCGCGGGCGGGATTGAGCGCTAGTTCCAGGAGGAGTCGATGTAGCTGGGGTGATGTGCGGACGACTGATGAGACGCGGGGGCGGAAAGAGATGCAGTCTTCGTGAACGCCGGCGTCATCCGCCCGCCGATCGCATAGCCGAGGGCAACTAGGACAACAAAGCCAGAGCTGGCACAGAGAATATGCCTAAAGTGCCCCGGATGCGCCTGGGGCAACCGACGCTTTGCTGATGGCCGTTCCGCCCGCGTCCGCGGCGCGCGGGGGGTCCATCGGGAGCAAAGTAGCACAGCGACGGCAAACCCCGCACCTCCTACCTGCAGAGAACATGCCATAAATGCCCCAAATGCGCTCGGGGGAACCGACGCTGTGCTGACGGCCGTCCGCGTCAATGGGGCGCCGGGGGGTCCGTCGGGAGCAAAGCAGTTCAGCGACGGCAAGTCCCGCACCTTCAACCGACAGATAATGCGCAAATAATGCCTTGAATGCGGTCGGGCGAGCCGTCGCTGTGCTGACGAGCGTGCCGCGCGCCCGGAGTGATGGGAGCGGGGCGGGGGGACGGTCGGGAGCCGCCAGGCCCTGGAGGATACCCCTCAATGGCGGAGATTGTGCTCGGCAGCGAGTTCCTGCGATCGAGGGCGGCGTGGATGCCGTCGTTCCCGGGCTGGCCTGATCCGCAGAGATCCTGGACCCCGCGGAAGCCGGCCCGCGATTGAAAGCCCGTCGATGGCCATGACCCACTTCGATCTGCCTTTCATGAGCAGTTATCTGCAACTGTGTGACCCGCAATCCCGAGTTTTGGGCGGGATTGGTTTCGCGGTTCGGAGTCAAGGTGCTTCTCCGCCAGCCCACACTCAGCGGGACTCCTGTCCCCAAATTGATACTACCTCTCTCCCCCACTCCACCCCGTCGGACCCGCTCCACCCGGGCGGCAACCCGCTGCGCCGCATCATCGCTGCGATGACTCACGGCGGGGGCCGCGAGGGGACGGGCGAAGGGAGGGGAAGGGAGGCCGAGGGCGGCGGGCAAGTGCGGAGAGCGACCCCGGCGTCCTCGGCCGGACGCCCCATTGGGGCCCCGCCGCGGCCGGCAGCGGCGTCGGCGGCGTCCGAAACCCCCGCCGCCCCGGCAGCGGGCGCCCCGGAAGGCGGCAGCGGGGCACGGCCGCCCCTCTGGTCGCTGTGCGGCGTGGCGCCGGCCAGCGCGTACTGCTCGGCGGGCGGGGCCGCGCCGACGTGCCTGGCGTGCTGGGTCGGCAGGGCGTGCGCCGATGGCGGTCCCGGGGAGGTGGGTTCCGGGGTTGCTGGCCGAGCTGGCCGGGCTGACGCCTCCGCGCAGGCATCCGCACCTGCCCCGCCCGCGGCGGCCCCGACCGCCCCTTACGCCCCTCCCCCCGCACCACCCGTGGACCGCATTGCCCCTGCCGCCCCCGGGCCCCCGGTCGCGGGGCAGAGGGTCGTCACGCTGGAGCAGTCGGGCCTCGACATGCTCGCCCTCGTCGCGCTCGGCCCCTCGGCCGTCGCGCAGATCTCCGTGCCGCCCGCAGCGGCGCACACGGACAGCCGCGCGGACTTCCACGCCGCGATGGCGGCGCAGCGGTCCGCGGCCCTGCAACCGCGCGCACCCGTCCAGCAGTCGCCCCAGCCGCCCGCCCCCAACCACAGGCTGGCGCAGCTGCACCAGGCAGGCCACCTCGAGGGCATCCTGGAGCGGAGGGTGCAGGCTGGGGATATGACGCAGGGCCAGGCGGACCACATGCTCGCGGCGGCCAGGGCGGCGCTCGAAAGGGAGCGCGAGATGTCGCAGCAAATCGCCGCCTTCCGCACCGGGGGCCACGCCACGGCCACGCAGCCCGGCTTCCGGCCCGCGCCGGCGCCGCATCAGGACATGCAGGCCGCGCGGCCTTCGAACTCTTCGCCCATGCTGCAGCAGCTCCCGCAACAGCTCGCCGCCTTGCAGGCTGCGGGGCGGCCGCAGCCCCCCTCTTTTACGCAGCTTGGCTTCTGGCCCCCTGTGCAGCCCCCCCGGCCCACTGCCGCCCAGCCCCAGCGGCCCGTGGCAACGCCCCCGCCCCGGCCCGCTGCGACGCAGGCCCCCCGCCCCGTCGCGACGCGGCCCGGCCTCCCCGCGCAGCAGCTCCCCCGCCCCGTCGCACGGCTCGCGCGGCCATCCCCCGCGCACCTCGTCCTGCAGGCCTCCCAGGCCCGCGACGCGGCGCAGCACGGCGCCCCGCGCATCCCGCGGCCGCCGCCGATCTCCGTCCCGCCTCCTGCTGGAGCGGAGCAGCGCGGACCGGGATCGGCCATCTCGCCCCGGGGCACCCCCGCCTTTCCGCCTTTCTCTCCCGGGCTCGGCACCCCGGGATCGGCGCACGCCGTGCATGCCGCGATGCAAGCCACCACCGCCTCTGCAGCCCAGCGGCCCCCGCGGCCCCCGCCGATCGCCATCCCCAACCCTCGCGCCTCGTTCCCACCCGCTCCCGCCGCCGACAACTCCGCCCGCCCCAGTTCCTCCACCCCCGGTTCCGCGACGCCCGCGCTTCGGCCTCTCCCCGTCTCCCCCCCCTTCGACCCCCCCTCCCCCTCCCCGCGCGGCACCCGCTACATCCCCCCCTCCCTCCTGCTCTCCCTCCCCCCTCCCCCTCCGCCTCCCCTCCCGCCCGGCCCCTCCCCGTTCCTCCGCTCCCCCGGCTCCCAGCGCCCGCCCGTGCGGTGGTGGTACCACGAGATCGGCACCCCGCCCGCGCCGCGGCCCCCCGGGCCAGCGGAGGCGCAGAGAAGGTGGACGGCGGGGAAGACACCGGTGCCGGTGTTTGCACCCGCCAACGGGGCTGTTTGCGTGCGGACGGGGATGCCGAGGCCCCCGCCGCGCCCGCACGCGCAGGAGCAGCCGGTGGAGCCCGTGCTGGTTCGCCCGCCTCCCCCCGTGAAGCCTCCCGCCTCCGTTCGGCCTCCCATCCCCGCGCTGCTCCCTACCGCGGTGCACCCGCCGATCCCCGCCGCGGTCGCGCGGCCCGGGTCCGGCGCCGATCCCGAGCTGGATGCCGTGCTCGCGGAGGCGGAGGCGCTGCTGCGGAGGCCGAGGCCGGAGGCGGTGCCGCTGCCCGCCGGGCTCGCGGAGAGGGTGCGCGCGGAGGAGGAGGTGGTGGGCCCGGCCGGCGTGCAGGATCCGGAGCCGGTGGTGCCTGCTGCGCCCGATCCTGCCCCGGGCCCCGCGGCGGAGAAGCCCAGGATGGTGCTGAGGATCGACGGGGCGCTGTGGCGCTCTGTGCGCGAGCGGACGGGGAGCGCGGCCACGCTGGTTCCCGAGAGCCCGGCGCCTGCGCCCGCCGCGGAGGAGCTGCCTGCGGCGGACGACGAACCCGCACCCCCGACGCCCAAGCCCGAGGACCCCGCCCCGGTACCTCCGGCCCCCGCCACCCCCCGCACCCCCACCTTGCCGCGCACCCGCACCCGCCGCTCCGCCCCCCTCCGCGGGCCGGAGGAGATCCTCGGGCGGGACCTCGCGGCGCACTACGCCGGCCGGCCGGAGATGCTCGCTCTCGCGAGGAGGAAGCTGCGGCAGTACGGCGGGGCGATCGAGGCGGCGGCGGAGGACTGGAACCGCAACGAGTGCGTACCCCGCGTGTTGCTCGGCCGGCGATCCGGACTGACCCGTCGCTTGTGGTGCAGGGGCCACGCGGACATGTCGATGATCCCGTCGCGCAGGGCGGGGAGGTTCCTCGAACACGCGAGGAGGGTGTTCCGGCGGCTGTGGAACCTGGAGGTGCCGTCCGGTCAGGCCACGCCGGCCGCCTCCTCGCCCCCGCGGCCCGCCGCGCGCCTCGACCCCGCTCCGTCGCCGCTTCGCCTGCCTGTGCGCTCCGAGCTCGGCTCCTCCCCTTCGCGCGCGCCTGCCGCCTCGCCTCCCCGCGGCCTCGCCCGCGTCGACCTCGGCTCGTCCCCTACTTCGCGGACGCCCGCGGCCTCCCCATCTCGCCCGCCCGCCTCCTCCCCCTCCCGCCCCGTCGCCCGCCCCGACCCCGGCTCCGCCTCCGACGCCGAGAACGTGGACTCGAACTCGCAGGCCGGGGCCGGGAGCCAGGGCTTTCCCAGCCCGAAGAAGCGGGGGCGGACCGGGCAGGGGGACGACGAGGGGGGCGGCAAGAGGCCGCGCACGTTGTTGTAGCTGTGTCGTCATGCTCGTTGTTGGATTTGCGTTGAACACGTTGTCTGTGTCGCACCGACGGGGCGAGCTCGCAGTCCGCGGTTTGGAGATTCGGGAGGACCCCGGCAGATCCACGGATCGTCTACAGGGTCCGCGCGCCACCCCGCACAAACACCGCGTGCCGGGCACGAGGTGCGTCCTGCCGCCGTCGCTCCGGCCTCGTTTCGCGGAAGATCTCGTGGCTGACGGTGTGCCCGCCCCTCCCGGACGCCGAATCGCGCGCCGTCGCCGTCCGCGGATCCGACACTCCGCCGCGGACCCGCCGCCGTTGCCGCCCGGATCGCCCGCGGGATCGCCCAATTCACGCGTCGCCGACCGCATCAGCATTCTCCATCCCCGTGGAAGTGACCCCCAGTCGGTTGGGCAGCGATGGCGGGCACCCTCTCGCTCCCGACGTGGAAGAAGCTCCAGGCCGCGTACGACGCCGAGGGCGCCAAGCTCAACCTCAACGAGCTCTTTGCCTCGGACCCGAAGCGGTTCGACGCGATGCACGCGACCTTCGGGCCCCCGGGCGCGGCGTCGCCGACGGTGCTGCTGGACTACTCCAAGAACCTCGTGACGCCGGCCATCCTCGCCGACCTGTTCGCGCTGCTGCGGGAGAGCAAGGTGGAGGAGTACCGGGCCAAGATGTTTTCGGGGGAGAAGATCAACTTCACCGAGGACCGCGCCGTTTTGCACGTGGCGCTGCGGAACCGGAGCAACACCCCGATCCTGGTGGACGGCAAGGACGTGATGCCCGAGGTCAACAAGGTGCTGGCGCAGATGGAGTCCATCTCGGGCCGGATCCGGTCGGGCGAGTGGAAGGGGTACACGGGCAAGGCCATCACCGACGTCGTCAACATCGGCATCGGGGGGTCGGACCTCGGGCCCGTGATGGTCACCGAGGCGCTCAAGCACTACGCGCAAAAGGGGCTCAGCGTGCACTTTGTGTCCAACATCGACGGGACCCACATGGCCGAGACGCTCAAGACGCTGGACCCCGAGACGGCGCTCTTCATCATCGCGTCCAAGACCTTCACCACCATCGAGACCATCACCAACGCCAACACGGCCAAGGCCTGGTTCCTCGAGAAGGCCAAGGACGTGGGTCGTTGTCTCGCGACTTGCTTTTCCCCTTCGTCTGATCATGTGCCTACCGCCCGCCCGTGATCAGCCCAAGGCCGTCGCCAAGCACTTTGTCGCCCTCTCGACCAACGCCGCCGAGGTGACCAAGTTCGGCATCGACGTCGAGAACATGTTCGCCTTCTGGGACTGGGTCGGCGGGCGCTACAGCCTGTGGTCCGCCATCGGTCTCTCGATCGCCATCTACGTCGGCTACGACAACTTTGTCAAGCTGCTCGAGGGCGCCCACGCGATGGACCAGCACTTTGTGTGAGCAGGCGCGGCGGGCGCCGTAGTTGATCTCGTTTGGCTGACGGGAAGAGGCAACAGCAACACGCCCCTGGAAAAGAACCTGCCGGCGATCCTGGCCGCCATCGGGATCTGGTACAACGACTTCCACAAGTTCGAGACGGTCGCCGTCCTGCCGTACGACCAGTACCTGCACCGCTTCTCGGCGTACTTCCAGCAGGTTGGATCAGCGCTACGCTACCATTTGGCATGACAACTGACGTTCGCCGTTCATGATAGGGCGACATGGAGTCCAACGGAAAGTCGGTCGACCGGCAAGGCAACGCCGTCGGCTACCAGACCGGCCCTATCATCTGGGGCGAGCCCGGCACCAACGGCCAGCACGCCTTCTACCAGCTCATCCACCAGGGCACCAAGATCATCCCCTGCGACTTCCTCGCGCCCATCGTCTCCCTGAACCCCATCTCCAACAACCTCCACCACGAGATCCTCCTCTCCAACTTCTTCGCGCAGCCCGAGGCGCTGATGCGGGGCAAGTCCGAGGACGAGGTCGAGGCCGAGCTCCGCAAGTCGGGCGTGACGGACGCGGCCGAGATCGCCATGCTGCGCCCGCAGAAGCGCTTCGCCGGCAACCGACCCACCAACTCGATCATGTACCAGGAGCTCACCCCCGAGACGCTGGGCTCGCTGATCGCCATGTACGAGCACAAGATCTTCTGCCAGGGCATCGTGTGGCAGATCAACTCGTTCGACCAGTGGGGGGTGGAGCTGGGGAAGCAGCTCGCAAAGGCGATCCTGCCCGAGCTCAGCGGGGACGCGCCGGTCACGTCCCACGACTCGTCGACCAACGGGCTCATCAACTGGTTCAAGAAGCAGAGGAAGCTTTGAGGGTCTCGGAAAGGCAATACATTCTCTCTTCTGCGGCTGCGCGGTCTGCTCAGTGATCCTCCGGCGTGACTTCCATCGCGACCAGGAACCGCGAGACCATGTTGTAGCTCGCGATGACCGCGACGAGCTCCGTCAGCTGCCTGTCTCCCAGCCGGTCCTTGAGCTTCCGCATCAGCTCCCTGTCCACCTTGACGTCGCGCGTCATCTGCACGGAAAGATCGATGGCCAGCTCCTCGAGCTCGCTAAACAGCCCTTCGGGCACGCCCTCCGCGGCCTTCTTGAGCGCTTCCACCTTCTCCTGCGTGGCCCCCTCCTTCACATAGAGCGGAGCATGGTGCCCGAACTCGTAGTCCGCGGAATTGACCACCGCAACGACGCACATGGCCAGCTCCCTCAGCAGCGCGGGCACATCGAGCTGCGTCCTCACGGCGCCCATGTATGCGTTCCACCCGGCGGCCAGGGGCGGGGAGTGGAGCAGCATCCGGTCCAGGTTGAGGAGCCGGCCCCCGCGGCGCGCGCGGACCGCGTCCACGACGTCGGCCGGTTCGGCGAGGTCCGAGGGGACGTAGTCGACGATGCGCGGGGTAGGAGACATGGCAGGAACGGGTGGGAGCCGGCAAGCAGAGTCAAGCGAACCGGGCTAAGCCGGACACGACCACGACCATGGCGGACACGACCACGGGGGCCACAGCCACGATCACGGCCCGCCGGCGCGGAACCCGGGCCTCGCGCCCATCGACCTGACCGCTCCGCCGGGCTCTCCCTGGGCCGCGTTCGACGCCGCCGGCTTCGTGGACCACCTCTACTCGATGCGGTGCGGAGAGAGACAGTGCATTTGTACCCTGTTCTGTTTGCCGAGGAACGCCCGGACGACTGGGGCGAAGTTCGATCCAGCATTGTGCGCGCTGGCGAGGCTCTGAACGAGCACATGGTCCGCTGCGCAAGGACGCTAAACAGCGTGCGGACCGACGACCTCTGGAAAGAAGCTCTGGGGAACCAGGAGCTTCGCAGCGTCCTGAAGCCGTTCTTCAACGGCGGAGACCTGCCTGAGCACGCCATGCCCGAGGGCATGGTCCTCGGATTGGCCGTGGCATTCCATCGACGGGCTTATCATCTCGTCCGGAGACCGCTGCTCGAGTTTGCAAACCTCGAACGGAGAGCGGCCTGGGGAGCGTTCTCGCTCCTCGCCACCGACAACTTTGGCCACCAAGAAATGGCCCAGAACACGCTTTGGTGGGACTTCACGTACTTCTTCACCTTTTATACGACGGAGTCTCTATTGAGAGTGATGACGGAAGCCCGTCCCGCACGGCGTCGCGTTGCCGAAGATGTGGAGCTTCTGGACAGGCTCGCGCTCGGCATCTTTCTCCAACCGGACTTCTTTGCTGCGTGCAAGATCATGTCGTTGCAGGCCGGCCCGATTCCGGACGACAGGGTTGTCGATGAGGGACCGCCGATCCTTGAGAGGGCCGTGAACCGGATGGCGGATTCCTTGCCCATCCTGACGAACATCGTCGCGGACCACCCGACCCCGTGGCGCCGGCACAATACTGCCCTCGGACGGGCGGGCCGCTTCGCGCCGGGCTTCGCGCTGCAGTATGCCGTGGGCCACTTCCTGGAGCGCCACGATGTGGGTCGGGACCCACCCCTCTTCTACACCGTGCACAACCTCGGGCACGAGCTCAAGCTGCTGGAAGAAGCCCTGGGCTCCAAGAGCGCGGCGTTGACGGCCTACGACCGGGAGACCAAGGCGACGCTGCGGACCGGCGACATCGCGGACACGTGCGACAAGTGCGGCAAGGTGCCCGAGGAGGGGCAGAAGTTCAAGCGGTGCGCGCGGTGCAAGTCGGCCTGGTACTGCGGTGCTGTCTGCCAGCGCGAGGCGTGGAAAGCGTAGCACAAGGAGGTCTGCGTCGAGATCGGGGATGTTGATGCCGTCGAGATGATGAGGCTCGGACTTGAGCAGTTCTGTTCCATGATTCGAGCGAGTTCCATTATCAACGCAACTTCTTGATTCCATTTTGCTGTCTGATTGAGGCCCACTGCTGTGGGAGTCGGATGGCTTGGATTGGATTCGGGAGCGTCACGGCGCGGTCGGCTCTCCAATCCAGGGCCTGACTTCCACCCGTCACGTGACACGTCCCCCGCGGCGCCACGCGGGCTCTGCCCCCGCGCCGGCCCTCTCCGCCGGCAATCCCGCGCATTCACTCCCGCTCCGTCCGTCGACGCGGTTTCCGGCGGCCTCCCGCGCGTGCTCTCGGCGAGATCCGCGATGGCGGCCGCGCACCCGCCCGCGGGCCTCTCCGTCGCTTTCTCGAGGCAGCACAGCGGGCACGCGCACGGCCCGTCGCCGTTGAGGCAGTCGTCGCGCGCCGACGACGGCCCGCCGTCCGCGGACCCCAGCGAGGGCTCGTCGGGCGCGCCGGGCTCGCTGCCCGGCTCCAACCCGGAAAGCGCGATCGCGGCAAATGCAACGCCGCCGATCGACGCCCCCGGCCGCGAAATGGACGAGGCTCCGTCCACCTTCATGATCTCGGGGGCCATGTCGCCCGAGGACGGCGAGGTGCGCCGCGCGTGGACCCCCGACTCGGCCGTGTCGCGGTCGCCCGCAGAGGGCGACACGAGCGCCACCTCGCACCCGATCCCCTTCTCGCGGTTCGCAAAGGGGCGCCTGGCGTCGCTGAAGCAGAGCCCGCCGTCGACGCCGACGATGCAGAACTCGTGGGAGGAGGTGCCGACGGGGTCGTTCGACATTTCCGCTTTCGAGAACTTTGACGCGCTGGACGCGCAGCTGGAGATTGACCTGAAGGAGCAGATGGGCTGGCGGATAGAGCGGATGGCGGAAGGTGGTTATCGGACATCGTGGATCTCGTTGACCATCCGGCTGACGGTTCGCTATCGCCAGACGGAAACTGCTTCTTCCGGGCCCTCTCAGACCAGCTCCATACGACGCAGGACAACCACCTTGCCCTCCGCGAAAAGGTTGTCGCCCACATGGACCAGTATCGCGACCGCTACGCCCCCTTTGTCCTCGATTCGGAGCCCTTCGACCACTACCTCGCGCGCAAGCGCCGCCCGTTCACCTTTGCCAACGACCTCGAGATCGGCGCCGCCGCCTCGGCGCTGAGGCGCAAGATCGAGCTGTACCGCTACTCCCCCATCCCCTTCCTGACGTACCAGCCCGAGCCCCCGCTGGAGCCGGGGGAGGACCACGAGCCGCTGCGGATAAGCTACCAGCGGAGCAACCACTACAACTCCATCCGCACCGACGATGCGGCGGCACCCTCGGCGGCGGTTCCGCCGTTGCCGGCGCAGGCGGCGCCGATGCAGGCGGCGAGGGTCAACTCGGACATCTTCGACATGGAGGTCGATCGCACGGTGGAGATCGAGCTCGGGGACGGGCGGATGGAGGTGGATGGGGCGGGGATGGTGCCGTGATCTCGCGCTTCTCTCGGGGCTGCTTGCCTGCCTCTGTGACTAACCCCAGACACACTGCTATGTATCTAATGCCATCCTTCTTGCATTTCGGAACATCTTTTGCTCCGGGTCTCCTCCTTGCGCCGTCCAGCTGGGTACATTATCAACGCCTCCTTCGCAAAAGGCCGCGGTCAAGGGACTACCCCCTCAAACCAACGACGAAAATGTCCGACGCGCCCGACCCGGTCGAGCCCTCCGGGCCGCCCTCGCCGGCCCCATCCGACGAGCAACCTCCCGCGTACGACGCGCTGCCGGCGTCGGACGACCCCGCGGACGCGGATGACGCCTCGGAGGGCGCGGCCGCGGACGGTGAGGACGACGCCCCCGACGGCGAAGCCGGCGAGGAGAGCGGCGCGGAAGCAGCAGACGACGGCGATGCGGAGGCGGAGAGCAGCAGCGAGGAAGCGGCCGGGGAGGAGGAGGCCGCGGCGCCGCTGCAGCTGCCCAAGAAGCGCAAGTGCCCGCACCTCAAGGCAGCGGTCAAGATCCCGCGCGTCAAGCGGCTGCTGGGCGCCAAACTCAAGAAGGGTGACAAGGGGATCGAGTGCAACGTGGGCGCCCGCGGGAGGGACGCGATTTGTCTTCCGTGCTGATTCTATCCCTCCCTTCCCCGGATCTGCCCCGCTCTCGCCCCAAATCCACCCCGCCTCGCCCGATCCGCCCTTCATCTCCGCAGGGCTGCAAGAAGGAAGGCCACACGGAGCCGCCCAGCACGCTCAACGTGTGCCTCTCGTGCGGCGCCATCAACTGCGGCCGCGACTCGCGGTCGCACGCCCTGGCCCACAACACCGTGCTGAAGCACCCCGTCGTCGCCGCGCTGAACCCTTCCGGCGTCGTATGGTGCTATCAATGCGACGAGGAGGTGGACGCCGCGCCGGGGATCAATCAGTCCGTGCTCGAGGCGCGGGCGATGGTCAGGGAGACGCTGGCGATGCTGGACAAGGGCAAGTCGGGCAAGGGGGTGGTGATACGCGCGTCGAGCGTGCAGCTGCCGCCGGGGCCCGTCAAGGTGGAGAAGCCCAAGGGGGTGGCAGCGCCGGGACTGAGGAATTTGGGCAAGTGGGTGGCGGCGTGGCCTGGATCCTTGGCCGTTGCTGATGGATCGTGGTCGTCTCGTCTGCCGCTGCGCCCACAGCACGTGCTTCTTCAACTCGACGCTGCAGAACCTCGCCTACAGCCAGCCGCTCATCGATGCCATGCGCCCGCTGGCGCTTGCACCGGCGGAAGACGCCCAGCCCGACGGAGCCGACGCCTCCTCCCCACCCACCATCTACCCCGCCTCCCTCACCTCCTCCCTCGCCACCCTCCTCCTCTCCATAAACGACCGCGCGCGCGGCCTCCCCGTCGCCGACCCCCCACCCTCGCCGACCTCCTCGCGCTCCGCCTCGAAATACAACGACGGCTCCTGCGACCCCCGCCCCTTCTTCTCCGCGCTCTCGGCAAAGTACCGCGGCTACCGCGCGCTGGAGCAGCAGGACGCGCACGAGATGCTGCGCCGCAGCGTGGACCAGATGCGGGAGGAGCAGGTCGCGCGGATCCGCGAGGGGCAGACGGACGAGGAGAGGAAGAGGTTCGTGCGGACGTTCGTGGACGAGGTGTTCGGGGGTTACCTGGCGTCGGTGGTGGTCTGCGACGTGTGCAGGAACGTGTCGTGGGTGAGGGAACCGTACTACGACCTGTCGCTGTCGATCGGGGGGGCCAAGGAGAAGGAGGGCGGCGGGAAGGCGCTGGGGGCTTTCGCCATGGGGTCGAGCATATTCTCCCGTTTCCGGCTCGGCGGCGGGGACTACGAGGAGAAGGAAGAGGAGAATGAGGAGGGCAAGGAGCCGGAAGACGCGGCGCCGCACCCGCTCTCGCAGGACGAGAAGCACCTCGCCTACGTCGAGTTCCTACTGCGCACGGTTTCGATCGGCGCGGCGCCGGCCGAGGAGGGTGAAGGGGTGGGGCCGACGCTGGAGCGGTCACTCGAGGCGTTCATGGCGGTCGAGGAGCTCGAGGGGAGCGAAAAGATCCGCTGCGAGAGCTGCTGGAAGCACCTGCATTCGGACTGGGAGGAAAAGGCCAAGGCTGCGCAGGAGGCCGAGGCGCAGCAAGCGGCCGCTGACGCGGCGGAGGGCGCGGCCCACGAGCCCGAGGCCGCCGAGGCCGCCCCCGCGGCGGATGGTCCCGAGCCCGAAACAATGGACGAACCGCGCGAGGACGATCAGATGCGGCACATGATCGACTCGGGCACCTTCTTCTTCCCGCAGAGCACGCCCGAGCGGCCTAGGCCCGCCCCGCCGCCGCCGGTCAAGGCCGTTCCCAAGGGCCCGACCAAGCCCGGGCCGGTGATGCGCACGGCCAAGAAGCGCTACCTGATCCTGCACCCTCTCCCCCCCGTGCTGGTGTTGCACCTCAAGCGGTTCCAGCAGGTCGGTTGGCGAAGCCAGAAGATCTCCACGCACGTCTCGTTCCCCGAGATCCTGGACGTCGGCGGCCTGTGCATCGCGCCGGGGGACCTCAAGGAGGAGGGCGCGACCGAGACTGCCGCAGCCGTGGCGAGCTCCACCCGGTTCCGGCTGAGGGGCGTGGTCGTGCACATGGGCGGGCTGCATTCGGGGCACTACATCGCGTACGTCCGCGTGCCGGTGCCGCCCAAGGAGGGGGAGGAGGCGCCGGGGGAGGCGTGGGTCTACGCCAGCGACACGCACGTGCGGGAGGCGTCGCTGGAGGAGGCGCTGCGCGCCGAGGCGTACCTGCTCTTCTACGAGAGGATCTAGATGGCATGGATGAACTGATGATAGATTCCGCGGCGAAGGCCGGATACACTAGAGCTTCTCCATCGGCAGCCAGTTGGGCTTCCTCTTGTCCTTGAATGCAGCGGTTCCCTCGCGCACATTGTCCCCGCGGAGCCACGCCTTGACCTCGGGGAGCTGCGAGTTCTGCTGGGCGTGCAGCCTCCCCGTCTCGGCACCAAACATGGCCAGCGCCTTGGTCGCGCGCTGGGCATCGGGCGACGCCTCGGTCATGAGGGCCGCGATCTCGAGCGCCTTCTTGACCGCGTTCTCCCGCCCCGCCGGGGTGGTGTAGCTCACGAGGCCCCACTCGAGCGCCGTCTGGGCCGAGATCCGCCGCCCGGTGAGCAGCAGATCCATGGCCCTCTGGATGCCGATGTAGCGCCACAGGTTCTGCGCCGACCCCGTCTGCGCGACCATCCCCACGCGCGTCTCGGGCATCCCGAAGCCGGCATCCGCGGAAGCCACCACGACGTCCGCGGCCATCGCGAGCTCCAGGCCTCCGCCGAGCGCGTGGCCGTGCACCGCGGCGACGACGGGCTTCGTGAGCCCGGGGTGGTGCGTCCAGCCCGCGAAGCCGCGGCTGGGATCCTTGTTGCGCCCCGGGCCCATCGCGGGGGCGGGAGCGGGCCCGCCGGCCTTCATCCGCTCGCGCTCGCGGTTGGTCTCCTTGAGGTCGTTGCCGGCACTGAACGACGGGCCGCGGCCCGAGAGCACGAGCACCCAGAGGTTCGGGTCCGCGATGTACGCGTCGAATGCCTCCCACATGGCCAGGTGGAGATCCGCGTCGACCGCGTTGTGCTGCGAGGGCCGGTTCATCTCCAGGTGCACGACGTGCGGGAGCGGGTAGCTGATGACCAGGACCGGTTCGGCGGCCATCTCCGCCGCAGACTTCAGCGATCGACGTCTCTTCGTTCGAGGAGCGTTGTTTCTTCGCGCGAGAGCGGGCGCAGCTGTTTGCGAGTGACCGAAATCGAGTGGGAGACGGGACGGAGTAATACTCGCCGGCGCCGCCTGAAGCCTGAAGCGTAGGCTGACGACGCGATCGAGAAACATTGAAGGGTTGCAGGACTTCGCACAACATCGAATATCATAATGGACAAAGAAGCTACCGGGCAAAGATAATCAACCTCGGGCCCACAGGTGCAGCACCATCCAGCCGCCTCAAGCATCCACCTCGACGCAGACCTCCCTGTGCCACGCCTTCCACGCCTCGCGCTGGCACTCGGCGCCGCAGTACCAGGCCGCCTTGCACCTCGCGCACTTTTTTGAACCTGTGTCCATCCTCCGGCACCCTGCCGCACTTGTCGCACGTGTCGGTGATGTCGCCCGTGGTCCTGAGCGTGGCCTTCCACTCCCTGTCGTGGTCGGACAGACCGCCCCTGCGGAGACCCAGCGCCTCGCGGAGCTGTGCAAGCCGGTGCCGCAGCTCGTGCAGCGCCTCGTGCTGCGGATGCCCCCGGTCCGTGCCGTTCCGGTCCAGGAACCCGCCCAGGGCCGCGCAGAGCGCCGCGCCGGGGGCGAACCGGCCCGCGGCGGCGAGCGCGCGGGTGTGCCGCCGCCACGGGCCGGGGTGCTCCGTCGCGGCCATGTCCAGGAGCGAGGTGGCGAGGTCCAGCTCGGCGACGGCTTCGGCAAGCATGGGCCTGGCGGGGTCGTTGTTGACCAAGGCCGAGGCGGGGACGGCGCCCTGGTACATCCGGCAGGTCAACAGGAAGACGGGCTGCAGCACGGTCGCGAGGGCCAGACGTCCAGGAACTCGACGTCTTCTGCGATTCGTCTCCGGACGGGGCGGGCCTGCGCCAGCGTGGTCATGAGCGGGAGGACCTCGGAAAAGGTGCAGCAGTAGCAGCTGTCCCAGAGCACGGTGTTGTGCCTCATGACGGGGTCGCGGAAGTCGTCCGTCTCGAGGAGCGAAAAGACGCCCCATGCCGCGCGACGCTCCAGGTTGCCGGGTTCGACTAGGCACCTGCGCAGGTGGTGGTAGATCCGGCGGTGCAGGGCGACGGCCAGTGCCATCCACATCTTCTCGGGCATTGGGCCCTCGGGGAGCTGTCCGCCGTCGAAGAAGACCTCCAAAGTGCTCCGCATCTGCGGCTCCGCCACGGCCTCATTCCACGACCTCTCGCCTTCCATGAGGATGACCGCAAACGCAGCGTGGTTGAGCGGACAGTAGTACGCGCTTGCAGCCGCTCCATGACGTCCCAGCTGTCCGGCGGTGACTCGGCAAAGTAGGCGTCGTGCAGCGGCGCGACCTCCTCGACCGTCTTGCAGACGTAGTCGACGAAGCTGGCGGCGTCGAACCGCTCCCATGCTGAGCCCGCGGGCGGCGTGAGGTCCAGCGGGGCGAGGCCCGGGTTGCGAGACGGCGGCACGTGGGCGTGGCCGCACGCGGCGTCCAAGCTGGGATTTCAGCATGCATGCAATTCCCTTGCCTGAACGACGCGTCGAAAACAATGGCGCCGAAGAAGGCTCCGGCGCCCGCGGCCGAGGCGGCGGCCCCGGCGGGCAAAGGCGGCCGCGGCGGAAAGGGGAAATCCGCGGCGGCGCCGGCCAAGGGCGGCCCGAAGAGCCAGGCGGAGGTGCTCGCCAAGCTCGGCTACGCGACGACCTCCGCGCCTCGCAAGAAGACCGGCGAGGAGGAAAAGCCCGCGGACGACGCCTCGGCGGCCAGCGCAGCCGGGAAGGTGCCTAACGGCGCGCCCAAGCCCGCGGACGCCAAGGCCGCCGCCGGCAAGCCCATCAAGGCCGCACCGCCGCCCCCCCGGCCACTGCCGCCCGAGCTGCAGCGGATCGTGTCGCTCCTCACGCCGGTCGAGGCGCAGCGCGTGGACGGCGAGTACGCGCGGCTCACGGCGCCCGTGCCGCCGGACGAGCTCGACGGGGAGCTGCGGCTCGAGCCCAAGGCCGAGTTCCTCGCGCTCGCGCACCTGAAAAAGACGTGGGACTTTTCGCGGACGCAGGTCGGGCCGTTTCCGGAGCGGGAGGCCGCGGTGGACGCGCTGATCCGGCGGTTCAACGCGTCGTCGATCTTCCTGACGCGCCTCGGATTCGAGGAGGCCGACGTGCGAGCGGCGATGGAGCGCACCGCGGACGACGACCTGGGCCGGCTCATCGAGCACCTGTGCATGACGTTGCCGGACGACAGGCTGCCCAAGGAGTTTGCGGACAAGTTCTACGAGAACGTGCGCGAGCAGGGGGCAAAGAGCGCCATCACGGGGGTGGTCGTCCGCAGCACGACGCCCGCGAGCCAGGCCGGACGCGGGACGCCGGCGCCGGAGGAGGTCAAGGCGGAAGCTGCGGCGCCGCCCGACCAGGCGACGTCGGCCTGGGACGAAGAGGGAGCCGACGGCGAGCCGGAGGGGTCGGATGGCACACCGGACGGCACGGGCACGGATGCTGAAGGCACGCCGGCGCGCAGCAACATCGATGCCGAGCTCAAATCCCGCATCCTGGCCGCGGTCCCCGACCCGGATTCCGACGACCCGGGCTCGGACGGCGACGGCGGCGAGGAGTACTTGGAGATCGACACCTCGACGCCAAAGGCCCTGGAGGGCTCGCTGGCCAACCTGGTGCAGCTCTTCAACTCCTTTGCCTTCTTCGACGAGTTCTCGCCCGAGGACAGGGAGACGCTCAAGAAGGTATTCCGCCGCGTCGCCAAGGCCAGGAAGATCATGGGCGAGATGGGCGTAGAGGTGCCCAAGGGCGAAGGCTGGGACCTGGACAAGGGCGTGCTCGGCCGGCTCCGGCGCAGGAAGCGCGCGCCGGCCCAGCCCGACCCCGCACAGCCCGCCGCGGCCGAGGACGACGCGCCCTCCCTCGACGCCCTCTTCTCCGAACCGGCCCCCTCCTCGCCGACCCGCGCCCCCAAGCCTCCGCAGCAGCCCCACGCGCCCAAGGTCACCCTCTCCCTCCCCATCCCCCCCTCGTGGACCGGCAAGACCCCCCTGCAGCTGATCAACCAGTACGCGGCCAAATCCAAGTCCCGCGCGCACTGGGGTTCCCGGGACGTGCGGTTCGCCGGGGGCGCGTGGGACGGCAAGGTGCTCGAGATGCCGCGCGGGGTGACGGTCGAGGGCGGGGGCAGGGGGAACCAGGATTACCTCGCGACGCTGGCGCTGTTCGTGCTGGTGCCGCAGCTGAACCTGCACAGGCTGCTGCCGCCGGCGCACAGGGACCTGATCGGGCAGTGGGAGGAGGAGAAGAAGGGCAAGGGGGAGGACGAGAAGAGGAAGAGGGAGGAGGAGAGGGCGCGGTGGATACAGAAGCTGCTGGACAGGCGGAAGGAGGTGGGCGGGAGCAAGGGCGACGGGAAGGCGCGGGCGGGGGACGCCGAGGCGGCGGAAGGGAAGGCGGCAGAGGCACCCGGTGCGGGGATTTCGGAACGTGGGGACGCCGCGGCCCGCCTGGCGCAGCTGCGCGGCACGCTCGAGCGGCGGCGGCAGTCGCGGGACTACCTCGCCTTCCTGGAGCAGCGGGCGCAGCTGCCCGTCTTTGCCATGCGGGACCACATCGTGCGCACGATCCGTGACAACGCCGTGACGATCATTTCGGGGGAGACCGGGAGCGGCAAGAGCACGCAGGTGCCTTCGTTCCTGCTCGAGGACCTCATCATGTTCCCCGGCGAGGGCCCGGGAGATCCCAACGCCGAGGTGCCGAGCATCGTCGTCACCCAACCCCGGCGGATCTCCGCCTCTTCGCTTTCGCAGCGCGTTTCCAAGGAGATCGCGGACCCAAGCGGCCCCGGCTCGCCCGGATCGTGGATCGGCTACTCGGTGCGCTTGGAGGACAGGACGGGGAGGGACACGATGGTCACCTTTGCCACGACCGGCATCCTGCTGCGCCGGCTGGAGCAGGATCCCGAGCTCAAGGGCGTCACCTGCGTCGTGGTGGACGAGGTGCACGAGCGCACGGCGGACGGGGACTACCTCGTGCGGCTGCTCAAGGACCTGCTCCCCCGGCGGCCGGGGATGCGGGTGGTGCTCATGAGCGCCACCATCAACCTGGCCAAGCTGTCGGCCTACTTCCCGCTCGCGCCCGTGGTTTCGGTCTCGGGGAGGACGTTCCCGGTCGAGGTGCGGTTCCTGGAGGAAGTGGTGCAGAGGACGGGGTACGTGCTGGATCCCGAGTCCGAGTTCGCCAAGCGGCGGGACCGCGTGCGCCGGGACATGGGCAAGGTCGAGGTCAAGGGCAAGGGGGGCAGTTCCAAGACCGTCAAGCTCGAATGGGAAGAGGACGAGGAGCAGGATGACGACGAAGAGGAGCCCGATCCCGCGCTCTACTCGCGCGACACCCGCGCCATCATCCGCAGGCTCGACAAGGAGCTCATCAACTACGACCTGATCGAGAACCTCGTCGCGCACATCTGCGAGACCGAGCCCGAATGCGGCGGGCGCGACGGCGGCGGCGCCGTCGTCATCTTCCTCCCCGGCCTGCAGGAGATCCGGCGGTGCCATTCCCGGCTCTCGACGCTCCCCATGCTCGCCCGCGACCCGGACGCATTTTGGCTGATACCCCTGCACTCGGCCCTGACGGGCTCGTCGCAGGACCAGGAGCTCGCGTTCAGGATACCCCCCCGCGGCGTCCGCAAGATCGTCATCGCGACCAACATCGCCGAGACGGGCATCACCATCCCGGACTGCTCGCACGTGATCGATTCGGGCAAGGTCAAGGAGGTCAGGTACGACGACCGCCGGCAGCTCACGCAGCTCAAGGAGGTGTGGATTTCGAGGGCGAGCGCGGAGCAGAGGAAAGGCCGCGCGGGTCGCGTGAGGGAGGGGACGTGCTGGCGACTATTCACCAAGGCCCGATACGGCATGGTGAGTGCCTTGGAGGCCGTTTTCGGACCTCACTTACAAGCGTCTCCTTCAGATGCACGAGTTCCCTGTTCCCGAACTGCTCCGTTCCACGCTCGACGAGATCATCCTGCGATGCAAGCTCGCCGGCGTCGTTGACGTCGCCTTGTTCCTCTCGGAGATGCTGGACCCGCCCCAGCCGGCCGTCGTGCAGCGCACCGTGGACAAGCTGCGCCTGTGCCAGGCGCTCGACACCGCCGGCAGCCTGACGCCGCTGGGCTACCACCTCGCCCACCTACCTGTGGACGTGCATCTGGGCCGGATGCTCATCACGGGGGCACTGCTGCAGTGCTTGGACCCCGTTCTCACGATCTGCGCGAGCCTTTCCCTGGGCAAGAGCCCTTTCCTTCGGCCCTTTGGGAAGGAGGCCGAGGCCGACCGCGCGCGCTTGCCTTTCAAGGTCGGGCACTCGGACCTCCTGACGCTCGCCAACGTGCACCGCCGGTGGCGTGAGCTGGCTCTGCAGCCCGGGACGAAGCAGTCGGCACTGCGCCAATGGTGCATGCGCAACTATGTGTCGGAGCAGAACATGCAGCTGATCGAGGAGACGCGATGGCAACTGTACCGCTACATTGCCGGGGTCGGATTTGCGGACGCCGCGGAGCTACGTGCGCTCGAAGCCGGTGCAGGGCGGAGCGGAGGTCGGCGCGGGGAGGGAGCGTTCTGCCTGCTCCCCGCGCCCTTGGACCGACGCTCATCCTCTGTCGCCGTCGTCAACGCGGCTATCGTCTCCGGACTGTACCCGAACGTGATGGTGCGGGACAGGGCAAACAAGGACAACCTGGTCGAGGCGGGCTCCAAAGGCCAGCAAGCCGTCTTTGTTCATCCCTCCTGCGTTTTCTCGTTCGACAAGCTGCCGCCGGGCCGCTGGTGGTTTGCCTCGCACTCCAAGGTCAAGTCCTCGCGCGTCTACGCCTGGGATGTCAATCTCGTGGGCACGAGCACCGTCGTGGGGCTCTTTGGCGGCGCACTCGAAGTCCTGCCGGCAAAGAAGGTCCTTTCGATCGACGGCAACATCATGCTCAAGTGCGCGCCCAAGACCGGTTTCGTCTTTACGAGGTTGCGGCAGGAGCTGGTGGGTACATGGTGATCGAGCTGCATTACCCACTTCGTTTGACACACCTTCATCGGACAGGACCAGATCCTCGGCCGCAGGATCAAGAACCCGTCCCCGTCTTTCACGTCGGCCGAGAACGAGACGATCGAGGTCATGTGCTCGATCGTGGAGATGGACATCGACGGGAAGCTGGCCTGATGTTCGCAGTGCAGCGCGATCATAGATTGAGTTACTTGAACGGACTTCCCTTCACATCATCAACCCACGTCATGGACCGGCAATTCCGCACTTAACTTTGTAGCGGACCCGGCGATACTTGAGTCAATGCATTCAGTCCAGCGACATTGATCGCGCCTGCGTGTCACGGTTTGCGTTGCCGATCGCGTCAATATTTACCTCACGCCGTCGGCCAGCACACACTCTGCACCGTCACGTATACACCCGCGGCCCTAAGCAGCCCGAACGCCGCAAACGTCACCGTCAGCATCGTCGCCGCGAGCGTCCGAATGAGCGCCATCGACACGGGCGCGCGGAGAAAGGTCGCGCGCGAACCTTCGGCACCCTCGAGCATCGTCGTCAGCACGGCGACGGTATCGTTCGCGCGCGCCTTGAGCGGCGGACAACCCTCGGGGCCGAGCCGCAGCGCCAGCATCCGCAGCTCGTCGCGCGCTTGCCGGAACAGGCCCGCCACGGCGTCCTGCTTCGCGTTGCTCCGTGCCAGGCCAACGAGCTGGAACAGCGTTTGGCACACGAAGTAACCGATGCACACGATGTTGTAAGCTGGCAGACAGGAGCCCCCGGCAACGTAGACGAAAGGCACAATGCAGTGCGCAAACAGAAGGCCGATTGTGATGGCTTGTGTCACGCCGTCATGGCCCTTTTGATGGCGCCAGGTTGGTGAAAGGCTGCGATAAACAGTGATGTACAGCTCCGTGTCGGCGGGGCTCGGCAGAGATTCCGGGGGAATGTCTACGCCCCTTTTTTCGGCGGCGCGGAAACGAGCCATAAGGGAGCCCAACGCGATGCGAAAGGCTCGGATTTGAACACGCGTATCCAGGCTCACAAGGCGCACGATAGAGTTGTTTCGGAGGAGGATCAGTTGGGCGACACAGTAGTAGGAACTCTGCACCAAGATGAAGATGACGCAAACGATGGCACTCCAGGCGTGCGTCCATGTATCGGCTGCCAATGTAAACAACGCAGAGTAGGCTCCGAGGATCGTGTACATGGTAATGGCGGCAGGAAGCGAAAATAGTGAGAAAAAGGCGACGAAGGCGATGCTGAACCGACGAGGCAAAGGGCCAAGGCACGAAGGTCGGGAACAAGGGCAGTACGGATCGCGGTCGACGTGAGCAATTAGGGGAGGCACATCATCACCATTTTGAGCACCGGCAGCATCCGAAGCGGCAACCAGCTGAAGCCATCGCGCCACAGGAGCCAAGAGGTCGTCGTCCATGACAGGCGGTTCGACGTCGTTGCCGGATATGCCCTTCTCCTCGTCGCGCCGCCGTTTCATGCCCCCGTTAGTCGTTTCCAGATTTTGGAGCTGAAACCCGGAGCCAATGAACACAAGACCAATGAGGAAGACCTCGAGCGTCCTTGCCGCTGTTGCGAAGGCCAGTTGCCGCGTCCCAAAGAGATCCCCGCCGTAGACCCAACAGACAGCGAGAACCGGGAAAAACACGAGACACCACGCGATCCAATGCAAGAAGACATACTTCCCGTAAGGCTCCAACTTGATTGCGACCCACGCGATGGCCCTGAGGCCTGGGTGAGTGGCCAAAGAGTCCAGCATCGCTTTTGGCGTTAGCGGCGACACGCGACGAGCAGATGCCGCCAGATCATCGTCTTCTTCTTCTTCTGAGTCAATTGCACCGCCGGCTGCAACCCAGGGCGGTGGAATTCCGTGCGGCGTGGGCGCGGGGAGAAGGGCAAGCAGCTCCTTTTCCGAGAGCCGCGGCAGGGGCTGCTGGACGGTCCCGCCGAAGGATTCCATTGCGGTTGACTCGGATTCCATCGTTATGCGGTGCTTTCCGCGCGGAATGGTGTGGACGGAATAGCCTGGGAGGCATTCCGCGGCGGGGACCGTCCAAGCCCCGACTCACCAGGACCCCACTACGCCCCACTACCCGCAAAAGTTCCCACAAAATGTCGGCCCTGCCTTCGCCGTTCCAGCTGCGCATGGGCCTCAGCGGCGCAGGTGGGCCCGCTCCCCGCCCGCCGTCTCCCGCGCCAACGCCGCCGTCCCGCAGCCATGTTCCTGGCCTTCGGCCTCGTCCCCTCCATCCCCGACGTCATGTACAACAAGAAAGCTTTCCCTGGCACTAGGCACATGCTCACGCTGCACCTCGAGGCGACCCAAAACGGCATGATGCTGGGCCTCATTGCGCTCTTTGAGCCGTGGTTGGGGCTGGGGCCGAGGACGACGCAGGTGCTCGAGGTGGGGCAAACCGTGCCTCCCGAACTTGCACCGCCTGACTTTGTTTCTCTCCTGCCGGTTCTCTACGGGGCGGCCGCTCTCGATCTCCACCGCGCGCCGGAACGCCCAGGTCGCCTCCAACGTCGGCGCGTGGTTCAACGTGCTGCCGTGGCTCTACGGCGCGCGCACCGGGGCCGTCGTCAAGCTCGGGGAGGGGCAGTCGGCGGGCAATCTGGGGGCCCCGGAGCCGGCCGAGAACGCCAAGCACGCGTCGAGGATGGGGGCAATGCTGATGGCGTGCACTCTCGGAGACCTCGTCGCGTGGGGCATCATTTGCTACGGGCTGGCGAAGAAGGGGATCGAGGCCGGGGCTTTTGGGAGGAAGTGACGGCAGGGATGAGGGTCGGCAAGCGCGCCTGTTGTTCGCAATGCAGCTCCAACAAAAATCGATTTGCGAAACACAACTCCCCTGATTGCCTACACGTCTGCGGGGAGCATATCGCTCCAAAGCAGCATTGGTATCTCCTTCGAGACCTCCGGCGGTAGGTTCCCGATGCACTGCCGATCTATCCAGCGCTTCCACACGGCGACGCTCCTTACGTCCTCTGCGAGTCCCTTGTACCGACGCCCTTTGTCGGAGATCATCGCGCGCCGAACCGCAGAATGGTTCGGCTGGGCCCCATAGAAGAGCAGCAGCCGCACCAGGCCGCTGAACCCGGCGAGCGCACCGGATTCGGTGCCTTCCCAAGCACGCTGAGGTTTCGGCCTGACCAGGTCCAACACCGCCGCAAGATCATGCGAGCTGCAACCGCTGCCCGTGGGGTTTTCGATGCGGCCGAGCACCAATCGCACGGTCCAATAGAGGTTTCGGAGGTAGCTCGCATCGAAACTGTCACTTGGAGGGAAGTCCGACAGGAGCCGGGCGAGGAGGTTGGAGTCCGCCGTGAGCAAACCGTTCTTGAACAGCACGTGGAACAGCCAGGGATCGCGTGCGTTCTTCACGATTAGAGGCAGGCAATCTGCCACCGCCGCCCACCCGTCGTTCTCGTCGGGGGGGGAATCGCTCGAATACTAAACGGAGTTCTTCTGTCACACGGGGGTGCGCGAAGAGGTGGTGCATGAAGTACCGGTAGGTCTGCGGCGTCGGCCCGTGGTTGTAGCCCGTTTTGTCGAGCAGGACTCGCGCACCGCGGGTTCGTAGCGCGTCGTAATACAAAACGATGGGACTCCCAGAGTTGTAGGAAAACCGTTGATCATCCAAGTTAGGGTAGCTAGTGAACTTGGAAAAGACGTGCTCGTACAGCACGCGATACGAGTTTTCGATGCGACCAGAATAGAGAAACGACTGCTGGGCGCCCATTACCTGCTCCGAGGCGAGCAAATCGAGAAGGAAGTCGCGGGCACCCTTCCGCGAGCGCACCTTTTCGCCCCATCGGTCGGCTGGATTGGACGAAATCAATCCGTCGCGGTGGAGCAACATGAACTCAAATGTGCGGTCGGCGAAGCCTTCCAGAGCCGCTTGAAAACAGGCGCCGAGGTGCAAGCGGCCAACTTTCTCATTCCACGTGTTGAGGAACTCCACGTGGTTGGCAGACGCTGCCACTTCAGCGGGCGAGTGGCCGATGACGTTCTCGTCTGGACCGTGGAGCGCGTCGTCCTCCTCGGGATCGGTCCGTTGCCTCGTCACAGCTCGGAGCTCTGCGCACTTTTCCTCAACATTTTCGGCCGCGATGAGGATGTCGAGCAGGGCTTTGGAACCCCCCGTGGCCGCGGCAACGAACACGGCTGGCAACGAAGCGCGGTTCAGAATGTCCTTGGCCAGCGGAGACAGGAGATCCGCCATGGCCGTCCAGGAGTGCTCAAGAGCAATAGAAATAGAGGAGTGAATCGAATGGAGGGCCGGGCCTTCAGTCCGGCGGCCTCGTGAAGAAGAACGACGAGTTTGCGGTTCTCAGTTGATTCGCTGCGAATTCAACCCCCGGTCCTCCTCAACAACGAGTAGAGCAGCCGCGTCTCGTCTGCCTCCTTGCGACTATGGCGGACCACCGGCGGCGCGCGCCGTCGCTGCAGTCGGCGTCGGGTTCGGTGTCTTCGACCGGGGACGCGGTGTTTCTTCGCTCGGAGGTCAACGCGCTGCTCGCCGACTTTGCGCGGTACCGCGACACGGCGACCGAGCAGCACGAGCTGTTGCTGCAGGAGGCCGCGCACTGGCAGCGGGCTGCCGAGGAGTGGCGCGCGCGGGCAGAGGACGCCGGGAAGGACGCGGGCTGGCGGACGCGGGCGGAGGCCGCGGAGGCGGACAATGCGATCCTGCGCGAAGCGCTGGAGATGGCCGAGCTGGAGCGGGACGAGCTGCAGCGGGAGCTTGACGTCGAAAGGTGGGCTCCTCTGCTCCCTTCGTTGCAATTCTTGTCACCGACTCTCGTCGTCGACTGCTGTCCCCTTCTAGAGAACGCTCGGCTCGCCTTTTTGCCTCCGTCGCCCACCTGGACCGCACCGCCGCGCGGTTAAGGGAGAGCAACGCCCGGTTCGAGCGGGAGAACCGCCTTCTGCACGAACGCGAGGCTAGGCTGCACATGCACGGCCTGACGGACGCGACGCGGGACAGGCTGAGCCCGCGGCACTCGCCGCGCATTCCGCGGGACCCTCTGGTCGACGACACGTCCCGTGCGGACACGCCCAGACCCCCTTCGGGCCGGGATACCCCGTCCTCGGAACAGCCACCCTTGCCTTCCCTACGTGCCCTGTCGCTTTCCTCTCCGCAGCGCGGATCTCCCTCCCGCGGCGAGAACCCGATCACCGGGGCTCCTTTTCCTTCCTCCCCTGCCGCGGCCGAGGGCGACTCGCCCCTCAACCGGACGCGGTTGCGGCGGATCAAGGACAGCCGGAGCCGCATCTTTGATTCCTCGAGCACGCTGGCGGACACTCCGATCACGGCACACGAGCCGGGAGCGGAAGTGAATCCGGATAACATGACGAAGAAGGAGATCGAGGAGCGGGTGGATCGGTACGCCCGCGAGAAGGTGCGTCGCCTGTTCGTCCATCCGGCACGGTTTCTGACCGCACCGCATCAGACGGTTCTTGAATCCCAGCTCCAGAAGCCTGCAGCACGAAAGCGCAAAGACGAGCTTGCAGCGCAGCTGGAGGGGGCGGAGAAGGAGCTCGGGAGGTGGAAGATGCGGCTTCGGCTGTGGAAGGGAGATCCGGGGCCTCTCATCTAGCTCTGTGCCATGCGAAAGCTCTATTTGTCCAATGATCAGAGATTGCTTCAACTTGCAGTTCCGTTCGACGAGCCGGATTCCTTGTGGCGGTCCTGGATTTGGTAGTCGTACAAGCGGACGAGGCTGGAGGCTGACAAGGTCACAACAGGCGCGGAAGCAGCCCGTGGAGGTACCCACTTGCGCGCCAGCATGTTGACGGTGACCTTGCCGATCATGGGAACAAAGATGCTCGCCTTTTCCGCGACTTCGGATTCCTCGAAGTTTTGGAAGAAAGAGAAGTTGCTAGATCGGCACCGTCAACACAGTCGACTTCTCATCCCGTAGCGCAACCTACATGGCAATCACGCCCGGCCGCAGGTATTTGGTGGGCACCTTGTAGCTCGGCGACGGCACCCCCGTGATCACGACGTCCGAGAGCGGCAGCACCTCGGCCAGCGTCGCGTCCGTCTCGATGACCTGGTGGCTCCGCAGCTTGAGCCCCTCCCCGCGGGTGAACTCGAGGCAGCCCGTCACGTCCACGCTGTTGACCTTGGCGCCGTCGTTGGCGAGCAGGGCCGCGAGGGGGCGGCCGACGACCTCGGAGCGGTTGACGATGGTGATCACCCGGCCATGGAGGCGGTCGCCGTAAGGGAGGATGCGGTTATAGACTGGGTGCGGAAGGGCCGTGAGTTGCCGGGGGTAGATGGGACAGCGAGGCGCCTAACCGTTGAGGTACTCCAAAATCTTGATTATGGCCAGCGGCGTGCAGGGAAGTAGGCACTTTTGCTGGTTTGCTGGCGGGTCCAGAAATCGGATGTTGTGGTAGAGGTTGTAGCGATACATATGGCAGAGCCCTGGCGGCGAGCCGCGGTTGTGGGTCAGTTTGCCACGGATGAAGCTGCCGATGCGGCCCACCTTCAACATCCTTCTTCGGGCTCACGACGTTCTGCAGATAGGCGTCCTCCATGACGCCAAAGATCGGGTAGTAAACCAGGATCCCCGCGACCTCTTCCTCGTTGTTCGCGGCGATAATCGCATCCTCCACCTCCGTCCTGGCCACCTCCCTCAGCTCGTACTTTATCCCGAGGTCTGCACACGTCCTGGCCGTCCATTTCGCGTACTTGCGCGCCGACGCGTCGTCGTTGGCCAGGAATCCGACGAGCAGGGGCTCCCGGCCCGAGGCGCTCTTGAGCCGAGCGACTGCGGCCTGGATCTCGGTCCGAAAGGGGGCAGCGACGAGGGCCGGATCGAATGTCAGGCAGCGCGAGCGCGGAGGCTCGTGCTCGGGCGCAGGCGGTTCTGCGGGGCTCGGAGTGGCCATGTCTGGGGTGTTGTTTTCGTGGCGTCGCAACCCGGAGGACCCCGGGATATGGATCGAGTTCGATCGAGCGATCCCCCGGTCTGAAGATGATCTCGTTCATCGACTGAATCAACAAGCCATCAAAGGCAGCTATTGCGACAATGGTATCGGATGCGGGCACTGGATGGATGCCACGATCGGCTCTGTGGAGTCAGCTCGAGGGAGCTCCCCGATCGGTCCAAATTCTGAGTAGAATCTCCAGAATAAGCTTCAAATGCAATGAGCAGCTACCCTTGAAGGTTCTCCAACGTTCTCTTCGATGGCAGGACAGTGCTAGCGTGCCCTAGCACCCTTAGCGTTTTTTGCCTTTTCACGGGCTTAGGGTCCCTTACTTTTCGATCCGCGCGACCGCATCGCTTCCCGAACCTGCTCTCTGTTTTCCCGTTGCCCGACGCTCTGAAAGTCGCTCTACCCCCCCATCACCCCTCCTTTCCCGCTCCTTGACCAGTTCGAAATGTCGGCCGACATCCCGCTGAGCAACCTGAAGACCATCGATGCCGTGGGGGTCCCCTGTCGCCCCGACTGTCTCCCCCGCTTCTGACGCCCGCGCGCGCCGCAGGCCACGCTGAAGGGCCTCAGCGACGTGTACATCACCCCGGCAACGGCGCTCAAGCACGTGCCGAAGGACTTCAACGGCCACTTCTACATGCAGCCCAACGCGAAGGAGCAGGCCCGTATGAAGACCTTGAACTCGAACGCCGCCCTCCTCTACGGCCTCAAGTACAACATCCTCGTCGAGGGCAACAAGTTCCAGATCAACACGGACAAGGAGGGCGGCATCTGCGGAATGTGCCAAACCCAGAAGATTGCCAACTTCACCCTGAACTCTTCGGGAACCACCGACTGCGCCGGCAGGCAGGTCAGCTACGAGGTGGGACATCCGCGCCGGCTTTCCTCGCCGTCGGGGCTCATCGGATTTCCCCGCGATGGTTCGGCATCAGGCCGTGGTCGATGCGGCCAACAACATCGCGATCGCGGTCAAGGATGCCCCGTCGGGCACCAACCCGCTCGTGTTCCTGTACAACCTCAAGGAGTTCAACCTGATGCAGCTCTGCATTCTCCAGGCGGGGCAGGACCCCATCGTCGTCCAGTACGAGAAGCGTGGGTTTCGGACAGGCCTTTGTCCCCGCATCAAGTTGCTGATCCGCCTCATCCTCCCAGCCAACTTCTTCTGATCGGTCGGCAGGGCCGCCGTCACATGCCATTAGCAGGGGTAATCTGAGGCGAAGGGACTATGTTGTTATGGTCACTCTCTGGAGCGGTGCTCGTCGCGCTGCCATGGAAGCCCATCGACGTGGACGAAACTTTGAAAGAGAACATCAACTACGGCTCCATTTCTGGTGTTGCTGGAAGTGCCCGTCAGCAACACCACGTCATAGCTGTCCAGAGCAGCAGCCGACCGGATCAGAGATCCGCGCGTGCAACAGCAGCCGGCGAGATTTCGCCACATCAACAAGTCAACATTGGCGTCCGGTGTCGGGCCCATGGAAGCGAGTATGGGAAACCCGCACACGGTCGACAGCGCGTCTCCAGAGGGCCAGAGTGCGTCACGCCGTCCTGGCGCCGTCTGTTCTGTCCCTGACACGCCGCGACGCGGCTGTAGCCGTTGCAGAACCCGAAGATGCACCTCCCCCCGACATCGAGTCCCTGATCCATCTGGAATCCATGTGAGCTTTTCTCCGGCTTCATTTGTCTGTCCTCCCGTTGCTCACCGGGCTCGCGGCGCCCCTCGCAAGGTTCGAATCCTTCGGCCGCCTCGACGGCCTCCGGGACGGCCACCGCGCCGGCTACCTCGAAGGCCGCGCTCTCGGCACCCGTCGGGGCTTCAACATGGGCGTAGAGGCGGGGATCTACGGGGGTTGCGCGGCGGTTTGGAAGGAGCGGGGCGTCGCGGGCGGGGAGAGGTGTGTTCGGTAATGTCGGGCTTCGGAACAAGGCTGATGCTTACTGCCCTGTCAGGACCGCGAGGGCGGTAGCTCAGGTTGCAGAGCTCGCGGCTTCGTTCCCCCTCAAGAACGTGCATCCCCCGACGGGGCACGAGGGGCACGACCACGGGCACAATGCTGGATCCGGAGCCGACACGGCAGCGCCAGCTCCTAGCGAAGAACATCCGGATCACGACGCCGACCGCGATCCCTCGGAGCATCTGACGAGGCTCAGGTCGAGGTTCCGCGTGCTCGCTTCGCTGCTCGGCACGAGCACCTCCGAGCTCGTCGGTTCGGGGCGGCCGGGAGGCCTCAATTTCTGATGGACGGGCCGGCATTTGCAGCTACGTGAGTCTCGTAGCTGATGGCCTTCGTTCCAGACGTGACCAAATGCGTGTCGCAGTTCGCTTCAGGTTCGTGGCCCGAGCCGGACCATGAACGGGCCAGGAATCCGATCTGCATTGCCATCCCGATCATCGCGGCCCTGTGGCAGCATGGAGGAGGGTATCCCAGGTTCGTGGCATTCAGCTCCGCCCTTCCATTCTGGATCGCCGACCCGTCCCGGAAAGCTTCTCGGGACGCCGCCGGCTCCTCGCACAAACGGGTATCTCCCCGCTTTCGGATGCGATGCTTTGCAGAGACCGCCTCCCACGATTCGAATTGCCTGGATGGATTCATCCTTTCCTCTCTCCGCTCCGAATGTGATTCCAGGAATCCAATACACATGTCTCCCAAGCGCTGCTAGCCCCCCAAGGCCTCACCCCCATCATGCGTGCTGACTCGACGTACCCAAGCTCGTTTCCCGGAAGCATCGCGGAGTTTGCTGGGTGCGCCATGGATGCGGGCGCTGGGCGACAGCGCCGCGGATTATCCGCCCCGCCCTTGCGCACCACCCCGCCCGACATTGTCCCCCGTCCCCCGCCGCGCCGCGCCTCCGCCGCCGCATTTTCCGCGCGCGTTCAACGCCCTTATCCGCCATGCCCGCCACCGCCTACTACCCCCCCGCCCCCCTGTCCCCCTCCTTCCTCCAGCGCCTGGGCGACTGGTTCTCCCTCCGCACCGCGCTCCTCGTGCACGGCACCATCAAGCTGCTCCTGAAATGGGGCGTGCTCAGGCCGTGGAACCAGAGGGTGGCCAAGAGCTGGGAGGCCGCGAAGCTGTCGTGGGACGCGAGGGCCTTCTCGGCGATGCTGAACGCCGGGAAGAGGCCGATCAAGAGCGTCGAGGTGGGCCTCCCGCGCGCACCCACCGCGGACGATCGTGGCTGACGCGGTGGTTCGCAGGACACGCGGGCCAAGACCGACGGCCTGGCCGCGCTCTTGATCCCCTTCAGGCCCGACTACTCCGTCTCCCAGGGCACCACCCCCGCCGGCGTCCCCATCGAGACCGTCCGCGCCAACGTTGTCGCGCAGTGCACCGCGCCCGGCGCGATCCTGTGGATCCACGGCGGCGGGTACATCGGCGGGCGCGGGCACGCGTGGCGGGGGTTCGCGGCGGAGATGAGCGCGCGGATGGGCGGCGTCGAGGTGGTGGTGCCGGATTACAGGAGGGTGCCCGAGGCCGATCTGAGGGAGGAGACGATCGCGGATTGCCTGGATGCCTACAGGTACTGCGTGGACAAGTACGGCGCGGAGAAGCTTGTGATCGGCGGGGACTCTGCCGGTGCGTGGGCGCATCGATCGGCGGCTTTCATTATGCTGATGCCTCTGCCTCGCGTTCGTCCGTCGCGGCCAGGTGGAGGGATGACCGCCAACCTCCTCCTCACCATCTCGCACGACCCCTCGCTCCCCTTCCCCCGCGCCGCCGTCCTCCTCTCCCCCTACATCGACCTCACCTTCTCCTACGACACCATCGACGCCAACGGCGACATCGACGGCATTATCCTCCCGGACGACGCGCGCACCGTGGGCGGGCTGTGCTTCGCGGGGCGGAGCTACGGGCCGATGGACCTGCCGTGCATGAAGCCGGTGGCGAGGGAGGGCGAGTGGCCTTCGGTGTTGGTGATGACCGGGTCGCACGAGGTCCTGGCGGGGGACTCGCGGGCGTTCGTCAAGAAGCTCAACGGAGCGGGGGTCAAGGACGTCAAGTACATCGAGCAGGACTGCATGGAACACACGTACAACTGTTTCTTCGGGTGGATGAGCGAGGCGGACGATGCGCTGTCGTACCAGTGCAACTGGGCGAGGGCGAAGCTGGGTATCTGATATGGGGGGGCAGCGCGAGTCAGGGGACGGCTGTACCGGCCCCGAGAGAGCGTATATATTGGCAGAGAAACCATCTGAATAAGGCATCGGAAGCAACGGTCGGACTGGAAGCTTTCGCCGGGGCTCCGACCCGCGACGATCGCGCAGATCTGGACCGCGGTCGAGAACGTCCGCGGTGTTGCGCCTCCATAAAGTTCCCCACGGCCGGCGGCCTCCGCTCACCCGCAGGATACCCGATCCCGCCCGATAATAAGGCCTGGTTTCCGGCTCGACCGTTTTGGTCGGTTCGGGCGGGGATTCGGGACCGCGGCGGCTCGGTCGGACATTGCCCGCCGCCCGACCCGACGCCGCTTGTACCGAAGAGCAACACAGGGCGCGGTGGGCCGCATGCGGACGGCGGATGGCACCTTCTTTATCGCTGCAGGAAGCGACCGACAGCTCTGCGGCCCTCGCCACAGTGAGATGGGCCAACATGACGTGGGACGCGCCGAAAGGCGGCAAGGCGGGACCCCACGTGATGGGGCTTCGGACGGTCCCCCGGGGACGTGGGGAGGGGCTACCGGCCTGGGGAGGGCGGCGGGCGATGCCCGGGGAGCTACCGGTGACCTGGTGACCGGCGGGAGATTACGGATTTAGAGTTTGCGTCTATAGTGAGACCAGGGATACGGAGACGCGACGGCAGCGGTCGGCGGCTGGACGAACTCTATCGAGCCTCTATACCGATTCACGCTGCCCGACGCGTCGCCGCGTGCGCCCCTGGCATGCGGCGGCGCTGCTAGCGGCGATACCCGCGATACCGGCCGGGCGGCGTGGCGGCGGCGGCGCGCGGATACCCGGGAGAGGGCGGGCGCGGAGGACCCCGATAAGCGGGAGCGGTGCCGTGGCCGCGCGGGCGAATCGGGCCCGGCGGGCGATGGACGTTTAAGTGGACGCCTTAAAACGGCGAATTAGGTGAGGATCGGACGGTCCGACGGCCGGGGGGGCCGGGGCGGGTGGCGGACCCCGGGCGGGTGGCCTCCCGGGGCGGGGGCCCTGCCCTCTGTCTGGCCCGGATCTCGCCCGGCATTTAAATGGCGGCCATTTTAGTGCCATCTGCGCCGGGGGCGCGCGGGTCTGCGCCGCCGAGCCGAGCTCACCGCGTCTCCGCAACGTCTCCAGGGATTTTTCCACCTCCAAAGGGGCATGGGCCGGCCGCCCGCGCCGCCCGTCGACGGGCCGGCCTCCTCCTCCTTTGCATCTCCCTCGGATGAGCTGCGCTATTGGGAGCGCCGCGTGTCGGCCGCCGTGCTGCGCGGCGGCAAGGACAAGGACGCCCTGCGCCGTACGGCCGACGACGACGCGCGCCGCCGCGACGAGTTCCGCGACACCGTCGTCGCGCTGGCACACATCGTCAAGAACAAGCTGTACAAGTTCGCGGACGGCCACGACCCCGACGCCGAGGGCACCGCCGCGTTCAAGGTCGAGCACTACTTCAAGACGTGGGGCTGCTCGCGCGCCCAGGCCTACCGCTTCGTCGACTGCGCTCCGGTGATTGCCGCGCTCGAGGACTTTCCGCACTTCCCCTCAACGGAACGGTTGTGCTATGCCGTGCGCACCGCCGCCCGCGCGGACCCCTCGACGATGCGCAGGCTTTGGTCGCGCGTGCTCGACCGCGTCGCGGGGCCCAGGGACGTCACCGCCGCGCTGGTGCAGCAGGTGGGCGACGAGATGAAATCGGAGCAGGTGCAGACGGACAGCGCCGACCGCGCGCACGCCGATGCGCATTCGCGCTACGGGTCGTACGGATACGCGCCGCACGCGGACGCGGACTACGGGTTCGGCACGCCGCCCGAGGCGTACGGCAGCACGCACGGCAGCGCCGGGTACGGCACCCCGACGTCGACCTCGTACGCATCGCTGCATGCGTACGAGCCGCACTTTGCGCCGCCGCCGCCGCCCATCGCCTACGCGCACCACCCGCCCCGGTCGGGGTACGCCATCATCCCCGCGGCAGAATGGTACCACCAGCGGTCGCAGAGCGTGCCCGCCGTGACGCCCCTGCCGGTGTTCACCCCTCCGGCAGCGGTGTACACGCCCCCGGCCGCGCCGACGTACTTGCATGCGCCACCTTCGGCGGCCGGCACGCCCCCGTCCGGGAACGAGCAATCTTTCCCTTGGTACAGCCGCACCGCCGCCTGGGTCGACTCCCCCGGCGTCACCTCCCCCCCTTCGGCCCCCTCCGCCGCATACCCGACCCCCCTCGCCACGGCGCAGCGGGAACGCACCCCTCCCCCCCGCATGAACGACGCCGCCCTCACCTCCCTCTCCCGCCTCCTCAACTCGCCCACCTCCCCCTTCAAATCCCAGGCGGGCAGCGCCGAACCCCCCAAAATCACCTCCCCGCGCCCGATGCGCCCCTCACCGGGCACCAAGCCCTACTTCGCCCCCCTCGCATCGGACCCCCCACCACCGGGCCTGCGCTCCCCATCCGCCCCGCCCTCCCCCTCGCGCAGGCCGTCCGCCTCCGCCGCGGGACCGGGCGCCGCGCTGGTCCGCGCCGCGGAGCAGCGCAACGCATGGGCGCAGCGCGTGGCTGCGCACAGGGGGCGGCACAAGCGCCCCGGCTCGACAGGGTCCGCGCCGCGCGACGACGCGTCGGTCCGGTCCGCCCCCGCGCGGCTGGCGAAACCCTACGACAAGGCGACGTTCATGCTGCCCGGCCCGCCGCCGGTGCCCAAGCGGTGGACGGGGCCGATGACCTTTGACGAGTTCGCGCCGACGGGACCGGCGCGGACGGGCAGCGCGACGCCGCCGGACTGCGGGACCACCGCCACCGAGCGGTCGTACACCCCGCCCTCGGGGGCGTCGGGCGAGCTCGGGAGGGAGAAGCTGCCGCCGCTGTCGGTGGCGCTGGGCGGGTGGCAGCCCCCCGCGGTGCAGAGGCATACGTACACGTTTCCGCCGCCGCCCAAGGTGGGGAGGGGGATGTGGGGGGCCGCGGGCAAGGCGTGACTGGACGGTCGAAATGGAGTTGGAGACGATAATGGTTGGCCGAGGACGGTGAAAAAGACGGATGTAAGATAGCCGGGATACCGGCATACCGCGACGATCTTGTACATTGCACGTGGCAGAGCAGGATAGAGTCGAGGCGCGCGGGGGGCGCGACTGCGTGATGCATGATGCGGCGGCGGATGGATCAGCAGGCTCTCCTGAACCTCCGGGGCTTCCGCGCTGTGGCCCCGCAGCGGCAAATGACCGCCCCGTGATCCCGAAATGCGGATGCTCTCCGAATCATGCGCAGCCGCTGCGCCTCCGCTTCCATAAATCCTCGGGAGACGCGCGGATCGTGTTCAGTTTGGCCGATCGGCGCTGACCAAGCATCCCGCGTCCCCGCCGCACCTTGCAACCCGCGCACACACACCGACGCCATGTCGACCTACGAGGGCAAGTGCTTCTGCGGCGCCGTGAAGCTGGAGACCGCGGGCGCGCCGGTCAAGATGGGCTACTGCCACTGCGAGGCAGGGCGCGCGGCGGAGGTGTCCCCCGGCGACGCTGACGCGCCTTCCCGCGCCGCCCGTCCGTTTCCTGCCCCGCCGGCGCCCCATCGCGCGCGCGCAGTCGTGCCGCTCCTGGTCCGCCGGCCCGGTCAACGCGTTCACCCTGTGGCCCAAGGACAAGGTTAAGGTGACGCAGGGGGAGGAGCTCCTGGGGAAATTCAACAAGACCGAGGGCAGCGGGCGGATGTGGTGCACCAAGTGCGGTGGGCACGTGATGACGGAGCATCCCGGTGGGCGGATGCCGTGCGATGGGCGGGGCAAGCGCGCTGATTCTCTTCTTTCGGGGCCGTGGCGCGGCATTCTCCCCGTCTCCGCGGTTTCTGCGAAAGGTATGGGACTCTACGACGTCTACGCGGCCACCATCCCCGCCCTCGAGTTCAAGCCCGAGTGCCACTTCTGCTACGAGGAGACGGTGGTGCCGATCAAGGACGGGCTGCCCAAGCACAAGGGGTTCGGGCCCGAGACGGTGGACGAGTAGGCGGCGGTGGTGCGCCGGGACGGTCTTGATGCGATGTAGAGTGCCGCGGAGGGAACGCGGCGGGAGAAGCCATGTGAACTCGATCGGTCTGACCTCCTGTCCGTGTCCCCGACCTTCGCCTCTTTCGGTTCTTAAGCTCCCAATTCTCCAGCTGCACATCTTGAACCATCAGCATGCAGCTTTGGCACTAGCCATCCGGCCATCCGGGCTTTTGGTTTGGACGGACGGCCGGGCGACCGGCCGCTTGGGGCCACGCGCCAGATACGCCACCCAAGCCCCCGGTGGTTTTCGTCGCCGTTGCCTCCCTCGCCGCGCCGACGACCGCGCGCCTCATCGGGCGCGTCTCATCGTCGCGCGAGGAGCCCGCGCTCTCTAGTGGACGCGACCGGCCCCGTTCCCCCGCGGCGCGTCGCCGTTCCTGCCGAAGCCCGCCGCGATGTTTGCCCGCGCGCCGCTGTGGCTCGAGCGCCTCCAAGTCGCCGGCCACATCTCGTACATCCTGCTCGTGCTCCCCTGGCGCACGCTGCTTGCCCGCCTCGCATACGGCCCCATGACCCCCGGCTCCTCCTTCGGCTCGGACTTCTTCAACCGCTTCGTGGGCTACTGCAACAGAAACTTGTCCGTGCGCCAATTGCGGTGGGTCATGCCGCCGCCCCCCGGGGACGGGGACCCGGCGATGAAGGGGGTGGAGAAGGTGGTGCTGGAGGGCAAGAGGGAGGACGCGGGGGTGAGGGTGCAGTGGGTCGGGGACAAGGCGCTGCAGCCCAAGGACTGCGATCTGGTGCTCGTGTTCATTCACGGAGGTGGGTCCGGGCCGGCAAGGAGCGCGTCCGTCGCTGACGAGCTCTTTTGTATCGCGTTCGACCCACAGGCGGCTTCGCCATGATCGACGACTCGATGCTTTACCTTCCCTTCTACCTCCAGCTCATGGGCGAGATCACCAAGCGCGTCCCGAAGTTCAAGATCCTCAGCGTGGACTACGCGCTGGCGCCGGAACAGCACTTCCCCTACCAGCTCGGGCAGGTCCGCCGCGCCTGGAGCTACCTCTTTGACGAATGCGGCGTAGACCCCGGCAAGGTCGTCCTCGGTTGGTCCCACTCTTCGCCCGGTGCCCGTTTTGCCGACTAAGCGCCCCTTTCCCGCAAGCCGGCGACTCGGCCGGCGGCAACCTCGTCCTGGCCACTTGCCTGGACCTCCTTGCGCGCTCGCTGCCCCTCCCCTCCCGCGTCGTCCCCATTTCCCCTTGGCTTGACCTCAGCCACACCTCCCCTTCCTTCGCGGACCCGCTGAACGTGATCGACCAGCTCGACAAGCCCTTGCTGGACTACGTCGGCTCGCACTACGTCCTCGGCGACGTGGATTACCGCACTTTGGACCCCGAAACGCGGGCGAAATACGCGGAGCTCCTCTCCAACCCGCTCGTCTCCCCCGCCCTCGCCACCCCCGAATCCCTCGCCGCGTTGCCCCCCACGCGCAGCTACATCGGCGAACGCGAGGTGCTCCTCTCCGACGCCGAGAAGTTCACCGGCAGCGCGGAAAAGGCGGCGCCGGGGAAGCACGTGCTGGTGGTCGGGAAGGGGAGGGTGCACAACTGGGCCATGAACGATTTCGGCAAGCCGGACGGGGAGGGGGGGACCGTCGGGGGGGATATGGTCGAGTTCATCGTAACTGGGAAGCACGTGTGAAGGAGGCGGGGTGGATGACGTTACTATTCTATGCTGGATTCGGAGTCTGATAGATTGGTAGAACTGGCCGAAGCCGCGTGCATCTGCCTACGTCGACGCGCGATCGTTCATCCCGGACAAGGACGCCGGGCACTCGATTGGCGTGCGCGGTGGGCGGCGAGGCGGTGCCGGGTACGCGGAGCAAGGGGTCGATGGCGTGGGCGGGGCAGCTCAACAGGTTGGTCCCGCGGGCCGCGCGCATCCGGGGCGTTGAAACAGCTGGATCAAAGCTACTTCTTTGCCCATCCCGAGAAGGACGTGTGCGGGGCGATCTGCAAGCAGATCCTGCCGTTCGCGGACAAGAAGGTGGTGCCGTTGTTCGAAGAGTTCGAAAGGCGGTGTATTGGCACGTCTAGTGCCTGCAGCAATATGCATCCATTTCTGGAAGATTGAATAGCTATTTCTGCGGGATTCACGAAAGGGATCCTGGTGATCTTATCGTAGGGGGTGATTCCATCTTGAGTCATTGGACCCGTGAGAGCTCCGCTTTAAGGACCCAAACCCCCTCCACCGTCGGTCCTCCCCAGCTCACGGCACTAGAGCCGCCATGGCGCGCCTCCGCGCGCTGCTAGTCGCGCTGCTGGCAATTGTGCTCCTCGCCGCGCTGGTGGCGCCCGCGGACGCGCTATTCAAGAGGAAGAAGAAGAAGGTCGCCGGCGGTGCCAAGGTCACCAAGCTCGAGCCCCTGCTCAAGAAGGCCAAGCTCCTGTCGAGCAAGAACGTCAACGTGCTGAAGAAGGAATTCCTTTCGACCAAGAAGTGGAAGAAGCTGCAGTCCTTCGGCAGCAGCGTCGATGTCCGGGTGTACTCGGCCAAGCCGATGAACGTCAAGTCTCCCGTGATCGTCATCAAAGAATTTGTGCTTCCGACGGCAAAAATGGGATCAAAAGACTGGAAAAAAGCCCATGACATGTTCGAGGACGCGCGGAACGAGATCGCTGTGGGCAGCAAGCTGAACGGCCTGCCCTTCATCGCGAGGTATTGTAGCATCCCCGAGCACACGGGCTGTTGACTTCACCTGGAGTTTATGGCCTTACTCGTACTGCCGCAGGTACCTCGGCAACGACGCCGCTCCCGAGCCGCAAGAGAACGGGAATAAGAAGTTTAGGGCCGCACTGTTCATGAACAAGGGTAGTTACTCTGCTCATGTGCCTGCTAGACGCTCACCCGCGCGACATTCCAGCGGACGCCTCGATGGACAGCTTGTTTGATGCCGGCCAACCCGCGAGCACGGACCAGGCCACCAGGAAATTGATTGCGCAGATGTTTATTGCCGTCGGCGTCATGCACTGGAAGGGCTACATCCACCGGTATGCTATGGCTTCGCCCGCCTTCTGGTGCTCCCTGTGGCTTACACGGGCTATCAGCGACCTTAAGCCTGCGCAGTTTCTGATCGTCAACGGCGCGAACGGCGAGCGAACCGTGAGGTTGGCCGACTTCGGCACGGCCATCAAGAACGACCCCAAGGTTATCTGGCAGGACACGCTGAACCAGATCGGCACAACAATTGCCGACAAAAAGACGGCGGAGATAGCGACGCCGGGAACGAAGGCGGGGCTCCCTGTGTTCGAGAATCAGGCGTACCGCAGCCCCGAGTCAATGAAGTTTGTGGGTGACCTGGCCGGAGCTTCTTGCCGAATGCCTCGCTGACCAACCTCCGTTACTCAGTTCGAAATCCAGGACCTGCGTCAAAACCTCGTCGACTACTACGGTGAAGCGGCATACGCGCGATGGGTTATCGCAAATTCGGGCACCAGACCTACGTTTAAGCAGGCAAAGCAACTTCGCGAGCAGGTGGCGCCCAAGATCAAGAAGGCGCTCAAGGATCTTGAGCCCGCGATGAGGAAGCTGAAGAAGAACTTGTACGGCAAGCCCATGGACTATTGGGCCCTCGGCATCTCCCTGTGGGACCTGTACACCGGATACGGTTCCATTCAGAACCCCGCCGTGATGCCGTACCCCGCGGGCGAGACGGGCATGTCGGGCCAATACCGCCGCCCCGACGTCACAGTCCCGATCGACCTCACGCCCCTCGACCAAACCGTAACGGATGCAACTATTCTGGCGGATCTGAAGGACCTGCTGACCAAGCTGCTGGACCCGAACCCGGTGACGAGGCTACAGGACGTCGGCACCGTGCTCGCACACCCCTTCTTCGCGACCGCGGGCGTGGACACGGCGCAGCTGCTGCAGCTCGGCATCGCGGCGGCGATTGCGGACAACGATGCCATCCCGCCGGTGGGTCCGTAGGTCGCATCGAGCCGTGCTAGCACTGACGACCATGCTCGGCAGGCGTTCGGGACGGCCAGGCTGCGGGCGGGCAATATTGGGGACGCGGGCCGGGAGCGGGGAGCGCCGACGCAGGGCGACGATGAAGTGCAGAACGCCATCAACTCGCTGTCGTTCGACGATGACGACAAGGGCGGGCTAGACGACACGAGGGGCGAGGACCTCAACCTGCTCGCCGTCGATCCTGACGCCCAGGAGGTGATTCAAAAGGCCAACAGCGGTCTGAAGCTCGAGAAAAGCAAACACGACGACGTGACCAAGGGGGAAAATCTCGACGACAGCAGCTCTGGCGATAACGACGACAGCAGCAACTCCGATCAGGACGACGGGACTGGCGGTGACGACCCGGACGGCAGCAACGACGATGGCGGACAGGATGCAGGTGATGGCGGGGACGGGGGGGACGCCGGCGATGGTGGAGACGTTCCAGGCTTATTCGATGATTGAGTCGGTCTTGGACGGCACGTGTAGGGGAGGCGGGACCGATGAAGGATGTTATGCTATTGTCTGTAGGTCCTTGATTGCGGAGTCTAGTGGAGCCGGCCAAAGCCGCGCGTCTGCCCGGCATCCAGTCGATGTGGCAGGATGAAGCTTTCCAACGGAAGCAGTGGTGATCGTTGTTGTTCCATTCTCGTTGAGACCCGGCCGGAGCGAAGTGGGTTGCTGTCCATCCGTGGGCATAGTTTTGCGATCTACGCATTCTTCCCCTCCATGTCTTTGCGTCCCTCTCCGACTCGTCCAACGGAAACATGCTCGACGCAACCAGTTCTTCGTCCCTTGCTTCTAGCCTAGGCCATTCAGCCCGGGCACATGGTCTCAACTGTTAGGTACTGCCCCGAACCCCTCAGCACGGTGTAGAGCGCCACGGCCACCGTGACGATGGTCACCAGCATCCGCCTCACGACGCCAAAGGTCACCTTGAACCCCAGCAGCGTGCCCATGTGCGCCTCGGAGCTCCCCGCCAGCGATGCCAGCAGATCGGCGTGCCGCGACGCCGCCGCGTCCGCGGGCGAGCCGCCCCTTCCGCGAAGCGCCGATCGGACGAGGAGGGACTGCAGGTCGGTCCGCGCGCGGTCCATGAGCTGCGTGGCGACGGCGATCTGGTCATTGGAGGCGGCAACGTTGACGATGTCGGCGGCGAAGAGGGTGGAGATGTAGGCGAAGCCGGTGATGGTCCTGGAGATGGGAATGAGGTGAACGCAGGTACGAGGCGGTCGTGAGGACGACGCACCACAGCGGGATGCAGCCGGCCCCGATGGCGTCGATCGCGGCGGAGATGATGAACACGACGAGGAAAATGACGTATCCCAGGCGGCCAAAGGCCAAAAACTCCAAACCCGTGCGCCATGCCGTGGCCAGAAGGCCATGCAGTACCTCGTAGGGCTCAGGTTCGGGAGGCAAATAGGACTCCGTCGGGTTCCCGTTTGAGAGGGCCAGGGCGGAGCGCTCCACGAGGTCCTCCAGCGCAATCGCCAGTAGGCGCCGGTGGATGCGGCCCTGGAGGGCGAGAAGCCGGATGTTGGTGATGCGGCGGACGAGGTTGTTGAGGACGATGAAGACGAACATGCCCAGCAGCGCGGCGACGCCGAGCACGGCCCCCCACCAGACTCTCCAGGTTTGGGACCCAAGGGTGACCAGAGGCGTCCAAGAGAAGAGAAGGGTGAGCCAGATGGCGAAAAGCATCTTGATCGATAGGTCCAGGAAGGCGAACGTGGAAGAGGCGCCCAGCAGGGAGCCAGCGCAGGTTGGCCTTGGGCAAGGGCAGGCCGAGTCGCCGTCCTCATGCGCGAGGAGGACAAGAGAATGTTGCGGGGGAGCAGATGTCTCGATATCGAAGTCCTTGGAAGCGAGATGCGGTGTATCTTGCTGTTGCTCCGGCGATCCTACGAGCTGGATCCAGCGAACGATACCCGCCATGGCGTGCAGGTTGAAGTCCGGCTTTGGCGGGGCAGCAGCTCGTCCGGTCGCCATTGCACCAAGCCCACGCATGCCATATGACAGTACGATCGGTGTAAGGAAGGGCAGGAGCCCGAGAATGGCAAAGACGAGCGACGCGGCGGTCCCGACGGCGAGGTTCCGCTGCGAAAATCGGTCTCCCCCAAAGTCCCACACGGCGACCGACAACAGGCAGCCCGGCCAGTAGGCGCAGGCGAATCGGAGCATGGGGCGCGCGCCGAACCGACCGAGCGCGAGCTGCACCCGCAGCAGCGCCGCGAGGCCGCGGGAGCCCGGCCAAGAGTCCAGCGCGGCAAACATCACCGGCGGCGATAGTGGATCGGCGGCCCGTGCCGCATCGAGCGCGGCGACGGCGGGAGACGGTTGGTTCGCAGTCGAATGCGCGTCGGCGGGGTCGTCCGAAGGAGCCGCCCCTCGCGGCACGCGCGGCCGGAAAGGAGGCTTGCGCTGGCCGCCGGGGAACGCAGCGAGGAGCTCTCGCGGATTCAGCTCGACGGGCTTCATTTGGGAGGGCCAGCGTGTCGTTGAGGAAGGCCGCTGGTGACAGTTGCCGAACCTGGCTGCTCCTTCGAATCTTCGCCAAGGAGCCGCAGCTGTCTCCCTCAAACGGGAGGCGACGACCGAGCCTAGCTTCTCCGGGATCGTGAACCACCTTTTTGTCTGCTTTTCCAGCCTCGAAGAGCTACCTGTCAAGCAAGCAGGCCCAATTCGTTGATCTTTCTGTTCTGCTTTGCCACGGCTGACGTGGCACCGCTTCCACCTTGGCCACGAGGCATTCATCCCAACCAGCACGATGCCTCCTGATTTCGCGCAGCCCGACGTCTCTCCCGGCGAGGACGCTAACGGGGACGCCGTGCCGCCGAGTCCGACTTGCGCCTGCACTTTCGGGTCGGGCCGCAACCAGCGCTCACTCTGCCCACACGTGGCCATGAACTCGCAACGTGCAAAAGCCCTCCTTGACTCCCAGCCCCTCGACTGCGCCGTCATCGGCGGCGGCGTCGCCGGCCTCACCGCGGCCGTCTACCTCGCCCGCTCGCTCCGCTCCTTCGTCGTCTTCGATTCCGGCGAGCCTCGCGCGTGGAACATTCCCCTGGCGCACAACATCCCCGGCTGGCCCGACGGCATTTCGGGGCCAGACCTGCTGGCGGCGCTGCGCACACAGGCGGACGAGCACGGCGCGGTGGTTCTTCTTGCCCGAGTCACCTCCGTGGAATCGCGCGGGGATGACGGCACCTTCATGGTGCATTCGGACTGCTTCCCCCCCGTGCATGTGCGGACGGTGATCACCGCAAGCGGCGCGGTGGACGTGCAGCCGGACCATCCGCTGCTGCTCGAGACGATCGCATCGGGTGCGATCCACGTGTGCCCCGTTTGCGAGGCGTTCGAGGTCAGGGGAAGACGGGTCGGCATCCTCGGCATTGGGACGGGTGGGGTGGGCGAGGCGATGTTCCTTTCGCGAATCGGTGGGTCGTGTTCCGTAGGCCGTGATCGCCGCGACCTGACATGCGCGCCTCCGGTCCCCGCTCTCCACAAAAGCCCGGGAAGTCGTCCTCCTGATCTTCGGCAAGCCCATGTTCGGCTTCGGTCCCCCGGACGAAGAGGAACGCATCCGCGAGAAGCTCTCACAGCAGGGCATCCTCGCCATCCCCGACCCCGTCATGCGAATCGACCTCTCCCAAGAATCCGCACCGGGCGGCGAACGCATCCCCCACCGCTGCACTGCAGTCTTCGCCACCCGCCCCCCCGAGAGCTTCGACGGCGGCCTGTTCTCAGCCCTCGGGATCGTGCCCCGGAGCGGGTACCTCGCCTCCTCGGGTGTCGAGCTGGCCGAGGGCGGCTGCGTAATCCTGAAGGGGCCGAGGTGCGAGACGTCGGTGCCGGGCATCTACGCAGCGGGCGGGGTGGCGCAGGGGCTGGTCCAGTGCGCGGTGGCGATGGGGCACGGGGCGACGGCTGCGCATGCGGTGCACATGAGGCTGGGCACGGGCAGGGATGCCGCGTAGATGAGATCCGCTCGGGTAGTTGAGAGACTTTGCCTCTTGTATCTTGGTGCGCGTTATGCAGCTGCGACATGTCGCTAACTTGTCGGCGTCCAAGTCGACAGGCTCCTTTGCCGACCCTTTGAATTCTTTATACACGAAAAGCGAAGCCCTGCCCCCCGAAATTTACCCTTCCATCTCGTAGAGCCACTGAGCCGTGCGCTCCACCCGACGACTTGCCTCACCGGCCGCCCTCCCAGCCGCCGTGGACGCCCCCTGCAGCGACCCCGATCCTGGATCCTGAAGCCTGGCCGTCCGAAGAACCTCCAGCAGAGCCGCCGCCGTTGCCGCGAACGCAAAGATTGACCCAGCGTCGGAATATGGGTTCCGTGCCGCTTTAAATTGGATCTTGGAGTGCATGGGGACAATTTGGCATTGGCTCAAAAGCAGTCATTCGATTCTTAGTCCACTTTGACAGAGCCCGCTGGTGACCGCACCTACTCTCTGCAGCGCCTAGAAGTGCACCCTCACGCACTCACTCGCCGCGCCCTCCCTCGGGCAGTACGGGCACTTCACCCTCCCCTCCCTCCCCTTGACCAGCCTTCCCACCGCCTCCCTGCTAACCACATGCCCGCACGGCAGCATCGCCGGCGGGTTCGCTTCGCCCCCGTCGTACGCCTCGCGGGTGACGGGGCACACGAAGATCGAGTGGTACCGGTGCTGCGCCGGCAGGGGGATGTCGATGGGGAGCTCCGACGTGAGGGACCAGGAGAGGCCAGAGGTGGACTGCATGAGCTGGGCGATCTTGCCGAGCGCAGGGAGGGCGGCGTGGCCGACCGAGGTGGAGACGAGGAGGGGAGGATGCGGGGGGAGGCGGTGCAGCGTGCAGAAGGTTCGGATGAAGAGGGCGGTGGCGGATTGCAGGAGCGGGTGGAACGCGAGGCTCGAGAAGAGCGGGTGACCAGCGGGGAAAAGGAGTGAGGTGAGAAGGTGGGCAATCTCTGAAATGGGAAAGGGAGTGAGCGACGTTCTGCTTAGCCATAAGCAGAACCCACCCTTCTCGAAGCCCTTGGTGCTCCACGGCCCGATCTCGGCCCTGGCGTAGGCCACGAGCTCCTCCCGCGTCCTCCCCTCCTCCCTCATCTGCACGAACCGGCACTTGTGCAGTTCAAACTCGAGGTGCGACGACACGGCGTACAGCTCGGCCGCGTTCCGCCTCGCCCACGCCAGCGCCGGCCCGAGATCCGGCGCGCCTGGCTGCCCCTCGTCCGTGTCCATGCGCTCGCCGGCGTCGCCGGGCAGCTCGCCCGGCTGCCCACGGAGCGAGCCAAGCACGGCGTACATCTCCGCAAAGTCCTCGCCGCCCTCGACGCGGCCCCCGCCCTCGGATTCGAACACCCGTGCGGCCGCAAACCGCCCCTCGCGCACGAGGTGCTCCGTAATCACGCGGTCCAGCACCTCTTTGTGCCCCTGGAACGGCGAGCCGCCCGGCTGCTGCGGCACGGGCTTGAACCGCTTCTCGAGCACCTTGGACCCATATTTGGATAGCGTCGAGGCAAAGTCCTTGTGTGCCGTCTGGGTCTGGTTCGTCAGGGTGAGGATTTTGGAGGCCAGGGGCGGGAGCACGACGGCGGGAGGCGTGGGTTGCTGGGAGGAGGAGGCCAGGCGTCCCTGCGCGTCCTTGAGCAGGGAAATGATCTCGGACAGTGTCTCAAGCGTGTCATCCGCGGTTGTTTTCTGCACGAGAGGGGAAGGGGCAATTCGCGGTTCCGGGCGCGTTGCCGGGCGGGAGATGTCCACGTGACGGGCGACGCGGCGGCGGGATCCGTCAGGGCGTGCGTGCGTCCGCCGGCGGGGCGACCAACCTGCTTCTTTGCCAGCTTTTCAAACTCTGTCTTGAGGCCCTCCATGGCCGGCTAGGGCCCGGTTCGGGCACTGTTTGACGACTCGATTCTGGGAGTTCCGCACGGCCAGCCAATTCCGACTTCAAATCCGCCCATTCCGACGCGTCCTCCGGCCCATTTGCGGCCCTATCGCGCCCTGCAATGCTCATAGCGGGGCTCATTGCCGCGCTGTGCGGCAACGTCTTCATCGGCGCCGGGCAGACGCTGCAGAAGTACGCGCTGAACCGCCTCTCGCGCGGGGACGGCCGACCCCCGCGCACGCCCGCGTCGACCGCTCGTCGCTTGCTGCCGCGCCGTGCAAAGGACTATGAGCAGCGTACCGGCCGCCCGCGCTACACGGACCAGACGTGGCTTGCCGGCATAATGCTCAACTACCTGGGCGAAATCTGCGGCAACTGGCTAGCCCTGTCGTTGACGTCGGCGGCCGTGGTCACGCCGCTGGGGATCACTTCGGTGGTGGTGAACGCCGTGCTGGCGCAGAAGTTCCTCGGCGAGGTCATTGGGCCCGTGCAGCGGCGGGGATACTACAGCATCATGGTAAGCTGCCTTGTCCCGGTCTCCTTCGCGAAAACGCACTTATTGATTCCCACTACTCCAGCTTGGCGTGCTACTCATCATCCTCTCCGCGCCGCGCAACAGCGACGAGGACACCGCCGGCCTCCTGCGGACCGTCTCGGTGCTCTACACGGGCGCCTTCTCCACCTTCGTGGCCCTGGCCATGCTCTTCCTCATCTTCCTCATCTATTGGGCCTACGTGCGCGGCCACGACAGCGTGGAGCTGCTCGTGCTCATCGTCTCGGTGTTTGGGGCCATCTCGGTGGTCTCGAGCAAGAGCCTCGGTACGCTGGCGCGGATCGGCGTCACCTCGCCGGACCTGGCCGGAACGGCCGGCGCCCCGCCAGTTGCTGGTGCCGCAGCCGGAAACCTGCTCCACTCGGCCCTCTCCCTGGCCGAGAACGGCACGCTGCTCCCCTCGTCGGCGCCGCACGCGCACGCGCCGAGCCAGCCCTCCTCCTCCGAGAGCATATCTTCCACGCTCATCTTCCTCGTGCTCTCGCTCCTCGGGCAGGAGTTCTTCAAGCAGCAGCTCCTGTCGCGCTTCCCGCTCACGCGGTTCCAGCCCGTGCACTACGCCACCTTCAACTCCCTCTCGGTGGTCACCTCGATCGTCCTGTTCGGCGAGCTCCGTGGCGCCGGCGTCGCGGCCGTGCTGAGGTTCTTCGGTGGCTTCTTCCTGGGTATGGCGGTGGTGGTGCACGGAAGCAGACTAATTGGCGCGGCGCAGGACGAGCAGCCGACGCCGGGTGCACCGCTGGCGAGCCTGATTCCGGCGGACATTGTGCACGGGATGTTTGAGAAGGGGCCGGAGAAGGAGCAGGCGGATTGAGTGCAGAAGGAGCGGGAAATTTAGGGCGATTCGACCTCGTTTGGAGCCGTTTGGGACTGCAATCTTGGCGATGCTGTACCACTCTTTATTCGACATAGACGACACTCTTTCTGCTGCCGTTCTGCCTTGTCCAGTTGTCCCCGACTGCGGGGGGGGGGGACCCATAGAGCATGTTCCGTGCCTACGCTCGTCGTCTGCAGGACGCCCTCCAACCTGCACGCTTCACGCCGGCAGGAACTTGTACGGGTTCATTATCCCTGCAACCAGTCAGCCCCCGCTCCATCGCCTCGACTGCGCACCACCCACCGTTCGGATCCATCATCCCCTTCACCCCCTTCATCAACCTCACCATCTCCACCGGCTTGGAGTACCCGATCATCCCCCCCTTCATCAACCCCAGCCCGTGCTCCGCCGATATCGACCCCCCGCGCGCGGACACCCACTCGTACACGAACGGCTCCAGCGCCGCCGAAAGCTCGGCGTCGTACGCGGGGCAGGAAACGTTCAGGTGCAGGTTGCCGTCCCCGACGTGGCCGTACCCCACGACCGCCGACACCTTCCCGCTCCCCTCATCCCCCGGGACGTACAGCCCCTTCTCCACGAGCCGCCGCTCCACGTCGCCCACGAGCTCGTAGAGCACCTCCAGCGGCACCGAAACGTCGTACTTGTACACCCCGCCGGCCATCCCGCACGCGACGGGGATGCCCTCGCGGACGTGCCAGAACTGCGCCTTCTGGCTCTCGCTCTCGGAGAGCACGCCGTCCTCGACCAGCCCGGAGGACATGAGGCTGTCGAGGAGGGAGGCGAGCTTCTCGTCGTCGTGGGATTTGTTGGAGCCCGAGGTCTCGATGAGGACGGTGAACGGCGCCGTGGCTGGGGACGGGGAGGAGGTCAGCTTCGCGGCGAGCCGTGCCCTCGTTCCGAGGAGCGACCCACCGACGCGGTCCACGAGCGGGTTGCTCACGTGGTCCAGGTACCGCCCCACCATCCCCGTCGCCGCGGCGTCCCAGAACTCGAACGCGGACAGGATCTCCCCCAAGGCTTCCTTGGCCGCCGAAAACACCCTCCGCACGTCCTCGAACGACTTCACGCAGACCATGCAGACGTTGACCGCCGCGGGCCGGCGCGGGGTGCTTATCGACACCCCCGTGATGATCCCCAGGGTTCCCTCGGAGCCGATGAAGAGCTGCTTCAGGTCGTACCCCGTGTTGTCCTTCCTCAGCGTCGACAGGTTGTCCAGCACCGTCCCGTCGGCGAGCACCGCCTCGATCCCCAGCACGCTGCCGTGCAGGCTGCCGTACCGCAGCAGGCGCAGCCCGCCGGCGTTGGTGGCCACGTTGCCGCCGACGTGGCAGGAGCCCTTGGCGCCGAGGTCCAGGGGGAAAATGTGCCCGCGCTCCTCGAGGTACTTGTCGGCGTTTTCCAGCACCACGCCCGCGTCGCAGACGAGGATGCCCGAGACGGGGTCGAAGGAGCGGATCGAGTTCATGCGCTCCAGGGAGACGACGACCTCGTCGAACACGGGGACGGAGCCGCCCACGAGGCCGGTGTTGCCGCCCTGCGGCACGATCGCCAGCTTGCGGTCGTTGCAGTACTTGGCGATCTGCGAGACCTCGGCGGCCGTCTTTGGGCGGAGCACGAGGGAGGAGGAGCCGCGGTACTTTTTCATCCAGTCGACGTTGTACCGCGGGAGCTCCTCGGGGTCCGTGAGCACGCCCGCGGGGCCGAGCAGCGATTTGAAGTACGCGACGTCGGCGTCGGTCAGGCGGGCAAACTTGGGGTCCCGCTTGAGGTTGAGTTCCGGGAAGCGGTCGGGGGTGAGCATCACATCTTTCGACTTCTTCGGGGGGGCGGGCGGGGCCTCCGTCGCCGCGGGCTCGGTGGCCAGCGCGGCGCGTGCGGCGGGCGTCGCGGCGGCCTTTGCGATCGGCGCCGAGGAGACGGCGCGGGCGGCGGCGCGGTCGCCGACGTTGAGGCGGAAGAGCGACGGGCGCGCGGCGAGCACCGCGGGCGGGGCGGCCGGCGCGCGCGCAAACGCGGTGCGGAACGCCGCGCGCGCGGCGAAGCGGAGCGGAGGCACCATGGCGGGCGGGGAAAGAAGGCGCCTGATCGACGGTCGAGGTGTTGGGTGTTTGAAAGGGCTTGGTCCGAAATAGTATCAGCGCGATTTTGGTCGAGGCGGGAAGTCCTGGGAAACCATCACGCGCTAACTCCACTCTCGTTGAGAGCGGGACGCGTCGCCCACCCGGCGCCCGCGATGTCGGGGCTTGGACCGGGCGACGATGATCTTGAGCTGCCCCCGACGACGCTGCCGTCGGTGCGCCCGGCCGCGGCCCCCGCGCGGCGGCCCCCGCGGACGAGCAACCCGGCCACGCCGCCGACGCCGGGCTCCCTCGCCAGCGCCTTAAGCGCCTCGCTGTCGGCCAGCGCCATGGCGTCGCCGGCGAACTTGGGCGCGCTGAACGCGCTGTCGGCGGCGGGGCTGACCGCGGCGGCGCTGGGCGGCGGGATGGCCCCGCTGGCGCCCGCCGCCATGAACCTCGCCGGCGCGATGCCGGCCATCAACGGCGCGCCGCGCACCGCCGCGCCAAACGGGCTGCTGCAGGCCGCCGCGCTGCCGGCGTCGCTGGCCGGCGTGCAGGCCGCGCTGGCCGCGCAGCAGCGGGCAAAGGCGCGGCCGCCTCCAAACGCGCAGCCGGTGCCGCAACACGCGGTGCAGCAGGGGCAGGGGATCCACGTGCAGCCCGGGCAGCCCCAGCAACGGCCGACGCCCGAGCAGGTCTCGCAGCAGAACGCCCAGCACGTGCGGCTGGCGCAGCTGCATCACACCGGCGCGCTGCAGGGCATCCTGGACCAGCGCGTGCAGCGCGGCGAGATGACCACGAACCAGGCCGCGCACATGATGCACGTGGCCAAAATCACCCTGGAAAAAGCGCGCGCGCAGGCGCAGGCGCAGGCGCAGGCAGCCCAGGGGGGCCAGGCCGCCCAGCAGGCGGCCGCCGCCTCGGCGCAGGCCCAGGTGCAGCAGCGCCAGGACCTCCTCCGCAACCTCGCCGCCGCCTCCGCCCCCTCCGAAAAACCCCCGCAGCAGCAACTGCAACCGCAGCCCCAGCTCCAACCGCATCCCCCCCAACCCCAACCGCCGCAACAACCGCAACCGCAGCCCCTCGCGCGCCTCCCCTCCCGGCCCGCCCCGGCCCCCGCCCCCCCGCAACCGCCCCTATTCTACCCCACTCCCACGCAGGACGCCCGCGTCTTCGGGATGCCGCTGCACGGCCTCGCCGTGCCCCGCCCACAGACCGGCGCTCGGAGCGGGACCACCCCGGCGGGGCCGGGGATGCCCCCCGCGATCGCGGAGCCCGCCGGCGACGGCGAACGGTTGAGGGAGCTGGTTGCGCGCGTGGGCACGGGGGAACGCGTGGACCCCGACGTCGCGGAGGTGTGCTCCTCTCCCCACTTCCTCCCCGTCCCGGTAGCTGACCCCCCGTTTCCCACCCGCAGGTCCTGTACGCGCTCACCGACGCTTTCCTCTCCTCCCTCCTGCACACCGCCCTCCGCCTCGCCGCGCACCGCGGGTCGCACGTGCTGGAGGAGCGGGACGTCGCCGTGGCGCTGGAGCGGTTCTGGGGGATCGTGGTGCCGGGGTTCGGGGATCTTCCGATGCCTCCACCGGCGGCGGCGGGTGCGGGACCGGGAGGGCAAGGGCAGGAAAAGGGGGACAAGGAAAGGGGTGGGGGCGGGGAGAAGGCGGGGGCAAAGAGGAAGAGGTGACGTGTAGCGGGGGTTTCTTAAGGGGCACGGTAGATGGCGGGGCGCGGGGCCCCCGCCGATGGAGGCGACGGTGGCGCGGGAGGGTCCGATCCCGGGGTTCTGTGGACAGAGGTCCGGAGTGCCCGGGGACGGAGGCGTCGATCGCGCCCATCTCGTGCCGCGCCGATGGGAGGTCCGGTCCACGGGTCGTCCGGGAGGAAGGGCCGACGGGGCAATCCGGTGCACGTACGGGTTGGCAAACATGCACCGGACGCGGCTTCCGGCCACGGCGCCACGAAATGCCACGAGAAAGCCGCCGGCGAGATGGGCTCGGCCTGGGTCGGGGCCCGCTGACAAATGGGCCCGAGGGCAGTTGGGCGGTAGTGCATGTCGGCCCTCGGCGTGCGGAGGCCGTTTCCGGGCGGGATCCAGGAATCCGAAGCGGCAAAAAAGTGAAGGAAATCGGGCTGCTGGGCGTCGAAGTCGCGGCGAACCGGGCGGTGAATCGACCCCAGGGTCGTCGACTCATCGTTGACAGGGATGGGAGGGCATCGACTCATCACCACCATCCCCCGACCACGGTCACGAGAGCTCAACCGAAGCTGCTGGTCTGCAAGCCGCTACCAAGATGAAGCATTCCACCGCGTTCGCGGTGTGCGCGGCGCTCGGCGCCGCGCTCGCCGTGGCTGTCATGTGATGGCATTTCCCCGGCACCTCCCCCGCGCGAGCCCCCTTGACGCGCACCGCCTCCGCAGTCCTCGTTCCTGCCGTGCCCGCCGCCAAGTACGCCAAGCCCGCCGTGGTCGCCAAGCCCGCGCCCGCCGCCAAGCCCGTCGCCGCCGAGAACCCCGGCGCCCGCCGCCTCGCCAAGCGCGTCGTCGCGCTGCCGTCGCCGTCGTGCACGCCCGATCTCGTGGTCCAGTACGACAGCGGCAGCGGCACGTGCGTCTGCAACTGCCCCTCCGGCAAGACCGTCTGCGGAACCGGCCCGTACAAATGCGTGGGGGCGCCACGTCATCCCCCTTGGGGCTTCGTCGCCGCGGTGAACTGACGCAGGTTCCGATCGCAGTGCGATTCGACGACGGAGAGCTGCACCGGATCCGGCACTTGTTGCACCAAGGACACCTACACGTGCACCGATGCGTCGACGTGCTGCGGCGGCTACTGCTGCAGCGGAAAGTGCCAGTCCTCGCCCTGCTGCATCGCCACCGGAGGAGACTGCACCACCACGGCGTGCTGCTCCGGCAATGCGTGCTGCGGCGGCACGTGCCAGGCTCCCGTCACGACCGTGGGTGCGGGGATCCGGTCGGTGCCGCCTCGATGCTGACCGACGGCAATCGCGATCATGCAGTGCTCCGGACCGGTCTCATCCCCAGCAGCGACCAGTGCTCGTGCGTCTGCGACATCACCAAGTACACCACGTGCGGCACTGACTCTGTGACCGGCTCTCCCATCTGCGTGGGTCGCCGTCAGACGGCTTTTTCCCCCGACCTGGTACTGAAGCGCTTGGTCACTCTGCAGTGCAACTCGACCTCGCAGGCATGCGCGTCATCCGGAACCGGCTGCTGCACCAAGGACACGTACACCTGCTCCGCCGGATCGGACTGCTGCGGCGGCTACTGCTGCGGCGGAAAGTGCCAGTCCACCCCCTGCTGCGTCGCCGCCGGAGGAGACTGCACCACCACGGCGTGCTGCTCCGGCAACGTGTGCTGCGGCGGCACGTGCCAGGCTCCCGTCACGACCGTGGGTGCGGGCACCCGGTCGGTGCTGCGTCCGTGCTGACCGACAGGCACCCGCGATCATGCAGTGCACGGGGACCGGCCTCATCCCCAGCAGCGACCAGTGTTCGTGCGTCTGCAACACTACGGCGGGCTATTCGACCTGCACCAGCAGTACCGGCTCGATCACCTGCGTAGGGGCTTGCGCGGCTCTTGCAACGCTTCATTGACAACCGGATCACGCAGTGCCCCTCGACCCAGGCTTGCCTCAACGGCGCATGCGTCTCGTGCATCCCGTTCGACTCTCCCTGCACGGCCACGGGACCTCCCTGCTGCGACGCTAGCAAGGGCGCAAAGTGCTACAATGGGAAGTGCACCGGACCGCTCTGCCTGTCGGGTTCCGGCGGCGACAAGTGCGGCCTGTGAGTTGTCATCGATCGGCGCCCGGCCGCCGCCTCTTGACCCTCCGTCGTCGACCCAGGTGCCTCAAGAGCTGCGGTCAGAACAACAAGCAGATCGTCTGCGATTCGTACTGCAGGAGCGGAAGTGATTGCCTCGGGGTCAATGCTGGAGCCGGAGCTGGAATTGGTGGCGGCCGCTGCCCCTCGAACGGTTGGTCCGGACTGCTAGCATTCGCGGGCCGCTCGGACCTGACTCCCCATTGTTTTCCTCCAGCCGTCTGCTGCGTCATCTCGGATGCCAACGTCAACATCACCAACTGCTGCTCTTCGACCTGCGCCTCGTGCACCGGCCAGGTTGGCCCGTGATCGCGAGATCGTCGTGGGTATGTCGTGCCACCCGACCGCCAAAGATGGCCTACTGATCGCTTCCTCGAGATAGAATACAAGCATCTTGATCCATCTGCGTGGGTGGGCGGGGACGGGGAAACGGAAGGTCGTGCATCGAGCCCTTCCTTCTTGATGATCCTGGGGAACCGTTGCTAGCTCTCTTTGGGAGTAGCCAAGTAGCATTATGATCTTCTTCATGGGGAATGAATGCGCATCAGAGCATGGCTGGCCGGTCCTGGGGAGGTCTGGGGGTGAGGCGCTGGAGACAGCCGATCAATGCAACGAGAACATCGAACCCGGAAGTCAGACGATGCCTCGCCAGACAGTAGTGCCGTGACGCTCTCAAATCTCCAGTCTCCTGCTCCGCAGCCGTAATGAAGCCCGCGGGCAGGGCGCCTCCGCCGTGGCCGCCGGAGCTGACGCCCACTGCCTGGGCCGCGCTGTTCCCCGCGTTCCCGACGCCCCGGCCGCCGCCGGACCTCGCGCCCTCGCTGGCCGCGCTCGCGACGCCCCCGGTCGCCTCCGTCGCCCGCGAGGAAAGCCCAATGACGTCGGCGCGGCTCCTGGGCTCCCTCGGCGGCGCCGCCCGCGCGCTCGTGCGGCTGCAGTTCGCGATGCGCCCCGTCGGCGCGGCCGTGCCGTTCCCCGTGCAGCGCGCGGTCTACGAGGCCGGAAAAGTCTTTGCCATCGCGCTCGTGTGGGTTTTCAACGGCGCCGTCTCGCCCGCGTCCGGCACGCGCCAGCTCGTCGCCATGACCGTGGCGACAGCCGTTCAGATCGCCGGGTGGGAGGTGCCCACCTTCCGCGGCCGTCTTTACGCCAGGTCGGCGGATCCGTGGATGCCCGAGCACTCGGCAAAGGCCCGCGAGTCGACGCTCGACGGACACATTTTCGCCGTCGTCGCACGCTACCGGCTGTTGGAACGGGCTGCCGGGGAGCCGGAAAGGCCGGGGAGCGAGCTTGAACGCTTCCTCGTCCGCCATGATCCCCACGACATTCTGTGCAGCTGCCCAAACGACACCTGCTGCGGGGGCGACCTTCGGAAAGCTCAGGTCTTTTACATTGCCACTTTCGCGCTGATGATGGTCGGCGGGTTTTCCTGCCACCTCATCATAATGTGGTGGACTGTCCTAGTGACATTTGCACAGGCCACATGGGCAACCGCGTGGTCGGCCACGCTCCTGGCGTTCTTCACCGCGGCCGCCGGCTCCCATGTGTTCTTCGCCGTCATTGGTACGAGCGCGGGGGTGTCGAACGTTGCCGTTTTCAGGATCGAAAAGCGCCTCCGCCGGCGGGCGATGCAGTTCTGTCTCGACGACTTGCTAACCCGGCTGGCAGCCGCCGCGGACGATCCAGACCAGCGTTTGGAGCACCGAAGGCCGGAAGGAGAGGCCTATGTCGCTTTGCACGCGTCCCTGGTCTCGGCATGGAGGGCGCGGTTGGGAGTGGCGGCCGGGACCAGTTTCGTTGTGCGCCTGGCATTATTGGGGGCCTGCATTGCCGCCCTGATCGTCGTGGTATGGGGCTTCTCCGGTGCTTTGGACCGTCTTTCATAGCTGACACCCCACCCCAGTTCGCATCCTCCTGCATCACCGGCCCGATCCTCGCGGACCTCGCCTACATGTCCGTCACCATCCTCCTGTTCGACCTCGCCAACCTCGCGGCAGCCAACAGCGAGCCCGAGCAAATTTCGGCGCAGTACCGCTCCGCCGCCTACGAACTCCGCTCCCTCGCCTTCGCCGCCCCTCCCTCATCGCCGCTCGCGGCCGCGGTGACGTGGCACGAGCGCATCCTGCGCGGGTTCGCAGCCGATGCGGGGCTGCACCGCGCGAGGTCGTTCGGCGCGATCGTGGACGCGGGGATGGTGCGGACCGTGGGGGTGACGGCGTTCACGGTCGCGGTAGGCTTGTGGAGCGTGTTGAGGAGCGCGGGGGTGGGGGTGACGATCGATATGGCATGCCCCGGCGGATGAGTCTCGGCCGGTCCTGGGAGGTGTCGGGCAGAGTTTCGTCGCGCATGGTTTGGAAACGAATCAGGCGCGGAACCGCCCCACGCCGGACTGAAGAATAAATCCAAGCATAATGGCGGCCTAGAGACTACGCCTCGTACATTTATGACCCATCCGCACGCGAAGTGGTCGACGGTACGCTTCGGCGAGCAGTCAGGGGAAGCCCCAACGATCCCATAGTCCGAATCGCCCCAGCCCGGCCCATGCCCGGATCCGCATCACTTGGAGTACCCCAGAGCGCGCCAGAGCGGGGCCGCGGCCCTGATCGCGGGCCCGACGAGCGGGACCACCCTGTCGGCTGCGGCCGCGGCGCCCTCGACCCCGGCCTTGGAGACCAGCAGGGCGGCGTGCATCGAGCCCATCATGTAGTCGGTCGCGGCCAGCACGCCGATGCCCGAAGGAAGCTGCCCCGATGCGGCCATCCCGGCGAGCGCGGCACCGGCAAGGGCGTGCGTGGCAACGCTCGCGGCGAGGAACTCCTCGTTGTCGCGGAGCACCAGCTCGAAGAATCCGAGGGCCGCGAATGCCACGCCGAGCACCTTGAGGCTGGGGGTAGGTTCCTTGGGCGCAAAGATGGGCGCGACGGGCTGCAGGCCCAGCGGCGCGGCCTGCCCGTCCACGGCCCCCGCGACGAGGTCGCCGCGGCCCAAAAGTAGCGCGATGCCGCCGAGAATGTCGCCGAATGCGGGCGCGGCCCAGAGGATGGTGCTGGCGGCCATCCTTGAGGTCGTGGGGGACAGGTGAGCTCAGCGCTGCAGGGACGCGCTGCGCGTCTCGCGGTGATACCTTTACTGTAGGTGCGCTGTTCCGGCGTACGCGGACGATCGGCGCCTGCAACAATACCTCCACCCCTCGAGTGTTTGCCTCCTCGGCGCTTCACGCGGCTTCGGTGGAGGGCCATTGCCAGTCGTCCATGCGGTTCCGCCACCCCGTCCTCTTCTCCAATCGCCGCCCCGCTCGCTTCCGCCAGTTCCTTGCCCCGCGCTTCGCCCGCATCTAGCGCCTTCTGAGCCTCAGTCTTCCGGAATGCTCGACGGGCAGGGCGGTGGCTTCTCCTGAGGCGCTTCGTCGTATGTGTGCCTCGCTCTCGCTTCGTTCACTGCCGGCGGGAAGCCGCATCGATCAGCCCCACCGAGCCCGGATCGCCACGGTGTGCGACTCTTGAATAGCGCCTGTGTGCCATCTCGCATGATGTTGGGGAGGTTAAGCTCCAGCGGGCTGATGTTTTGGATGCTTCGACCGGCTACACCTTCAGAGCTTCTCTTTTTCCCCATGCAATCCGACCCGGTTATTCGAGCCGTTCGCGAAAAGACAAAAACACCAAAAATTGACGATTGATCCGAGTCCTGATGAGTCCTCGACGAATGAAGGAAGCAGCTGCTGTTGCCCCTTACTTTATGCAACGGGCCAAACCATCGAGACACATCCACTCAATCCCACCACTCCTCGACGTCGCCCCAACTTCAAATCGTCAATCTGCCTAGCGAATCCTCCTCAATGGGCCCGTCGTACGCCGAGCTGCCCGGCGGAGCGTCGCCGTCGTCCCCGCCATCTTCTGCGGCCCCGTACGCCTCGCTCGGCGGAGGCTTCGACGGCTTCGGGCGGCGCCCCCGCGAGGGTCCCCCGGATCCGCCGCCGCCACTCGTCGAGCCCACGCGGCCGCGGGATGCGCTCTCTGGGCGGCCGGAAGGCACCCTCCCTTGCGATGCCCTCTCGGACCCGGGTCCCCCGGAGGAAGACGATCCGTCGCTCACGATTGGAGGGAGATCCTGGCTGTACGGAGAGCTGCCTTCGGATTCGCCGGAACCGCCCGTGTGCCTGTGCGGCCGCCCGCCGTGGGAGTTGCGCATTCCGGAGGTGGGCCTGCCAGAGGCCGGTCTACGGCTCGGCGGTCCGGGGGGAAGGTCCTGCGTGTATGAGAGAGAGGAGTCGTCTGAATCTCCGCCGGATGCGGATCCGTCGCCGGATGGCCGCGGAGGTAGGTTCTGCGAGTACGCTAACGTGGAATCGTCAGAGCTGCTGACGGATCCCTCGTCACGGTCTGACGTCCGCGCTCCCGCGCCCTCCTCCCCGCCATTCGAGTGGGAGCCGCCCCGGTCTGCGCTCTGCGGCCGAGTCTGAACCTGTTCGGCAGTCGGCGAATACTGCCTCGCCTCCTCGACCACAGTGCTGACCACCACGGGCTCTTCCTCGATCTGTCTGGCCAGCTCCGCTACGGAAGGTGGCTCTTCCGCTGGCCCGAGCTGCGCGATCAGGTCCCGCTTGGGATCCGGCGGCTTGCCGTCCCTCGTGCGCCAGACCAGCGGGGCGTTGGCCTCCCGCGCGGCGGCTTCGCCGTCCCGGATGATGGCGGCTTCGTCGACATCCCGGAGCCAGGGGTGGCACAGGATGGCGTGCCAGCCTGCGTGGGTACCGATCAGCTGAGCGTCGTTCGGCGTGGCCGCCAGGCTATGCTACCTTTGCGGCCTTCGGCCTGGTAGCTCCCCAGCCGCCTGGCGGGGTCCGGGTTTAGTAGGGCCAAAATAAAGCCCTTGGCCCCGTCGCTGGCGACGAAATCCAGTCGTGAACGTTTAATCCACTCTTTCGTGGGCGGGGGCGGTTTTCCGAACTGGCCCCTCCAGTACGGTATCCAGTTTGGGCTTCGGGGGCTAAACTTGAAGAGGGCTTGCGAGTCGCTGTGGGGGTTGCCTGCGAGCATCTGCCACGTGACCACTCCAAGGGCCCACCAGTCGATCGACGCGTCGTCTTTGGGCGTTGTGAGGCGGGGACGCGGTGCAACGAGATGCGGGACGTACAGAAAGGCTTGCCCCTGTTGGCCGGAACGCGACGGAATGGTACGATTTGCATGCTTTCGGGCGCGACGATGGAGATGTCGCAGGACGGAGCTGCGTGCGCAGGATGAGGGTCAGGCAACAGCCTCTCGCCTCACTTTCGCAGGGGGCTCATACGGGCGCGGACTTCTGGCATCTCAGGCGGCCTCCCCGTGAGAATATCCGAGTTCCTGATCGCGCACCCGAAGTCCCCAAGCATTACTCTGCCTGCGCCGTCCAGCAGGATGTTGGGCATTTTGAGGTCGCGGTGGATGATGCCGTTCTGGTGCAGCCAGCCGACGGCGACCGCAATCTGCGCCACGATCTTCTTCACGTCGGCCTCGGGGATGCCGCCAGACTGGCGGGGGAAAAACTTGGCGTTGGCCCGCTCCCTGGCCTCCTTGTCGAGCGTCGTCGCGGCCTTCGTGAGGGCGATGCTAAACGAGTGCAACTTACGCACGCCGCGATGGGTGCACGGGGCAACGCTCCAGTTGCCCCAGAACTTGGCGAGGTAAGGCCCGCCGGCCACCTGCCTCATCTTCGGCACAAGGGTCAAGCGCGGCTGCGCCGCCGGGGGCCCTAGGGTATGCTTACCAGGTGAACTTCCGAAAATGAGGCGTAGGCCGTCAAGTTCTCGGCCCAAGCATCGATTGGAGGGGAGTACCACTTTTGATACTTTATCGCGAACTCGCGGAGGTAGTCTTCGCCCTCGGTAAGCCCTGTCGGCCTTGCTCCCTTGAGCTGGCCTACGCTGACGGAGCCGAACGCGCCGGCGCCGAGGTTCCCGTCTTCGGGCATGAAGAAATAGTCGAGCGGGGCGATGGAAGCGTCGCGGTTGGCGACGACGCGCCGCGGGAGCTCATTCGGCTGCGGGGCGGCTCGCAGGCGGACTGTCGCCGCGGGGCAGCCGGCGCGCGCGGGAACGAAGACGGCTGAGATCAGGATGAAAGCGATCGCCGCCCGTAAGGGGCGGAAAGGCCGGGAAGGCGGCGACATTTCTGACCGAAGCCCGCCCGAACTCCGGAGGGAGCGTTCGCGGGTCCAGGTCAGGCGCTCGCGCAACACCGCGAGCGGAAAATCTGTGAACCCCACCGTTCATGCAGGCCAGTGCTACGGCCGACCGAAAAGAGTTGGATCATCACCACCGCCCGCACCCGCGCTGCACTGTCCGGTCCGCGGATGCAAGCTCGTCACAACGCCATTGGCGAGCAAGAGACCTGATTCCAGCATGCCCAAGAACTCTTCTCACATCAATATGGGTCGCGGCATGGGAGGTGGACGAACGAGATCTGCCTTGTGACAAAGCGACGAAGGGCCATCGTCGCGATGGCGACGACTTGCCTCTGCTTGCCGGGTCACAAGGTCCAAAAGACGGGCGCAAGCGGTACATCGCTTACGGAATGGTGTTTCCCGATCGTACAGAGCGGCGCCCTGGTTGGCGTGGGCGTCGACAGCTAACGGAGTAGATCCCGGAGGCGGCATGACGGCAGATCATGCGCTGTTTACCTCCAAACTTCTCCGCCGGCCCCTATTCCACACGATTGGCCCTCTCTCCCGAGCTGCGCTGGAGCCCATTGTGCTCTACTCTCTCTCACCGGGCGGTTGCAACACAACCGCACCCGCCCGACGTCTTCCTCCCGCTTTCCATCCACGCCCCCGAGGCCGGTATCTCCATCCTCATACCCTACTTCGCCTCCCGGCCCATTGCCATGTCCGCTGAGCCCTGTCCATTCCATCGCTGTTTACTAGTTTTCCGACATATCGATTGTCCAGCACGGCAGAGCTTTCGCGTGCTGCCGAGTACAATAGGTCCTATTGCATCATCGTTCTACTTCTGGCTATGTGCCTTACTTGATGGCCAAGCCCGCAGCTGCCTCCCTCAAGGCCCTTGCCAGCTCCTCGTCCTCCTCGCTTGCCACGGCGGCGAGGTTGATCGCGATTTTTCCCCAGCGCACATCCCCTGCGTCGACGTGCACCGGCCGATCGCGGGCCAACAGCGCACCCACGAGCGCCAGTGCGGCCTCGGCCCCGCCGACGTCGACCTCCGCCACCGGGATCGGCCCGCCCTCCGCGTTCCTGATCCGCACCTCGAACCCGGGCAGCCCATCCCCCGCGATCCTGCGCAGCCGCTCGCACACCGTCCGGCGCCACGAGGCCTCGTCCCGCGCGACAAACTCCTCCAGCGCAACGATGAGCCCGACCACCTGCTCCTTGCCGACCTTCAGCCCCCTCCCGACGCCATGACGCGGCACCGCGCCGCGCAAAACCGAAGGATCGGGAACGAACTCCGGCGGCGGGACCCACCCGCTGACGGGGTGCACGAGCACGTCCATGTCCACCATCTGCAAAAAGGCGCTGGCGACGAGGTCCCGCCTCCCGCACAGGATCCCCGATCCCTGCGGGCCGCCGATCGCCTTGCCGCCGCTGAAGGCGACGAGGTCGCAGCCGAGGTCCCAGAACAGCCTGAGGTTGGAAAGGGGCGGGAGCTGCGCCGCCGCGTCCACGATCACGGGGACGCCGGCGGCCTTGGCGGCGCGCACAACCCCCGGCAGATCGAACATGGAGTCCGGGAACGCGACAAAGGCGATGGCGGCCGTCCGGGGCGTTATCTGCGCCGCATACTCCCAGGGTTCTGGCCCTCGAATGCCGCAATCCGTCCCGCGGTCGTTCGTTCCGACATGGATGAGCTTTGCCCCGGCCACCCGGAACGCGCGATCGTAGCCGTTGCGGTGCGTGACTGCGATCAGGATCTCGTTGCGTCCCGATCGCGGAGGAGAAGGCAGCGCGGCAATTTCCGCAGGGTCCAGGCCGGCCATGCAGGCGGCTGCCGCCAGTGTGAGGGCGGCGGACGCGCCGGGAGTCACCAATCCCGCTTCTGCGCCCGTGGCACGCGAAATGGCGCAGCTGGCTGCCGCATGGAGCCTTGGCATGTCGAAGGAACGCGTGGCGGCGGACGCCATCGCCACGGCGACGGCGGGAGACACGAGGGCACCACCAAGACGTGACAGCGTTCCGGCCGCGTTGATCACCACCGCCGACTGGAGATCGGCCAGAAACGACGCGTCGTGTTCCATTTTCTGCTCGCCTGCCGTGTTAGATTCGGCGGTGAAATCGCGATCGGATTCCAATGGGCGGGCGTGACGACGCGCGCGGGCGGGTCGCGGCACATCTGCCGCCGCCGCGGAGCTTCGCTATCTGGACCGGCGGCCGCCGTCCGGCGCCCACGCGCAGTCGATCCGTCTGTCTCCTAGCAGGCAGCGGACAGCGCGGGCGGCGGGGCGTACGGGAGGGGCGACAACGGCGGCCCATCTTCTGTGCCCGCCCGACGCTGGACTATGGGCAACGACACGGGAAACAAAAAGGCCGCCTCGGTCGACGCCGCCGCGCCCGCCCCGCACGAGCCATGGAAGGTCAGGGTGAAGCGATGGGTCAGGAACCCGCTGCTTCAGCTCGTCCTCCTGGCCACCGTGCTTCTCGTCTTTGTCACCGTGAGCGTGGTCACGTACCGCACGACCGCGTCCGACGAGTACACATCGGTGGAGTCGTATTTGCCCGACACGCCGGACCGGATCCGGCTGACACTGCGGATGATCGGAGCGGACCTGGTGAACCATCGCATCCTGATGTCGGTCCGCACTTTCCCCGAAGGCCGCTTCCGGGCGGAGCAGAACACGCCGAGCCAGAACATTTCCGTCGAGATGGACAACATACTGCGCAAGTGGTGGTGGCTCGTCGGCATGCCGATTCCGATCCTGCCCTACGACACGGCCGTCAACGTCGCCGGCGACGTCAACATGTTCCCCTTTGACGTTTCGTCGGCGACCTTCACCGTGCGGGCGTACGGCTTCAACGACCCGTCGCTGGTCATCCCGGTCGGCATCCAGTTCATCAACAACGTGGCCACGCTCTCGGTCACCACTTCCGTGCTCCCCGTCCCCGGCGCCGGCGACCTCTCCGTGAGCACGACCATCTCGATCTCGCGCCTGACGACCGTCAAGGTCTACGCCATGTTCACCTGCATCATCTCCTGGGTCCTGGCCCTGGCCGTGACCCTGCTCTTCATCGACTCGGCGTGGTCCAAACACAGAGTCGAGGCGCCCATTCTCGCGCTGGCCATCGCCCTCGTGTTTGCGCTGCCGGCGCTGCGCAACAGCAACCCTGGCATCCCCCCGATCGGAACTGTGGGTTGTTCCGGTGCAGCCCGCGACTCATGGGATTGACTCGCGCCGCTTCCTAGCTCTACGACTGCTACTCCTTCTTCATCGCCCTCTTCCTCATCTCCCTCATCGCCGCCGCCTTCATCTTCTACTACGTCCTCCGAGCCTCCGCCGCCCCGGCGCAGATGGCCGCCGCGCAGGCCGCCGCCGACGCCAAGGCCGCCGACGGGACCTCGGGGGCCGTCGCGGCCAACGTCGGCAGCGGGGCGGCGGCAGGGTACGCGGGCGGCACGGCGGCGGCGACGTCGGCGGGAGGGGCGGTGGCGGCGGGCATGGGGGGAGGGGACTTTGGGATCGACGTGGGGAGCAGCATGGGCAGCATGGGTGCGGCTGGGTTCTGAGCCGGATGCATGGGTGTATGGGTTCTATGTGGATGGAAGTGATCTATTGCCCTTGGGGGAGAGCTGGTGAGTTCCAGCGCTTGACTTGTGTCGAAGCGGCATGTCCCAACCGTTGGAAACACCCCGAATCAAACCCACTTGGAGGCTTCGAAACGCTCTCCCGCGCGGCACATGGGGTCTTTGGAATACGTCCCGCCGTGCATGCACAACTTCCTGTCCCGCAAGTCGGTCCAGCCCGTCTACGTCGCCGCGGCGCTCGGGAGCGCCGACGCGTTGGGGCGGATTGTCGGGGACGCCGAGGACCCCAGGAAGAAGCGCAAGGAGCTGCGGAACCTCAGCGAGAGCGAGTACGACGACTACGATCCCGATTCGGACGATCCAATCTATTCCGTGCCGGAGGTTGCGACTTCCTGAAAGCATGGTTGCAGGTTGTGGGCCGGCTGCCGCTCAAGAGCTGCCTGGACATAGCGTTGGACTCCTTTGCCGATAAGGTCGTCGAGTTTCTGGTCACGGTTTGCCGGAAGTCGAGGTCGAGCCACACGGTAGATGGCTTCGAGTTCCGCCTCATCATGAAAGAGCGAACGGAGGCCTGTTTCTGTCTGAAGCGGCTTGTAAACGCTGAGAATGAGTTGGATCACGAAGAACGGCGAATGGTCGAGGACAGGATTCGCGCCTGCTACCGCATTTTGTGGGAGCACGTCTTTGCCAAATTCCCGCATTATCCGTTGGTTGAGGATCACATGACCGGATGGACAATCCGGATTCCCAGCGTTCCCTTCATCCTCGATGGCGAGCCAGAAGTTCACGTTGGGATAAGCTGCCTCATGGACCCACAGACCTATCGTCACCGTGTCAGTCTGGAAAACCACAAGGACTTCTTCCCTCGTCTCCTGTACTTGTCTCGAGGAGATCCAAGGGAATCTGCGCAACATTCGTACGAAGATTTTTGTTCTTCTTCCCGGGGTCTGAGGACCAGCGCGTCATCCTGAGGTCGTACGTGCACGACATGGTCAGGAACTTCGTGGACACTCAAGCTTTTGCGCTTCTGCTCCGGCATGGGCTCCTGAAGCCAGACGCGGCACTTGTCTCCAAGCTGCTGTCAGTTGTCCCCTCAGAGTACTTCGTCGGACGGCAGCGCAGAACGCAGCTTTTCTGGACGCTCCGCCTCGTTCTTCCTCGCTGTGACGGCTGTGGAGCCGTGCAGCTCGCTTCGGTGATTGAAATGCTCCGCCGGTGGCCCGAATCCTCGCCAACAAAGGGAGAATCTCGATCCTCGGCACTCTTGAGGGAGGCTCGCGGGCTTGTCCGCCTTGTTCTCTTCTTCTGCAACCGGCCCTACCACCCGGCAGTTCGGTGCGCCATAAGGGGAAGGGAAGACGTGGTGGACCCTCGTACCCCTTTCTCTTGGACGACATCCTGGACGTTGCGAGGTGGAAGAGGTGGATGGAGAGGCAGAGCATCGGCGAACTGCCCCCGGAAGTGACGCAGGAGATCATGTTCCTTCACTGGAGCAACATGCTTGGCAAGTAGAGCCATCAACGCTCCATAGAAGCCTCGATAGATCGATGTAGATGTGCAAGGCGGGTGCCGTACTGTCATTGTCCGAATCACTTGCCCACTGCAGCGAGCACCAGGGCCCCCAGCATCGCCCAGTCTATCGTCACGACGCGCTGCACTTCCTTAGGAAGTTCCATGCCCCGCGCGAGGTACAGGAACGAGACCACTGACGCGAAGCCGACCCCGAGGGCGGCGCGGCGCACTTTCGATTCCGGCTCGTACGCAGAGTAAAGAAGCAGTCCGCCCACGCAGCCGAACAAGGCTGCCCGGTGACGCATCAGCATGACCACGACTGGGTCCGCAATGTCAACCCCATAGCCGCGGCTGAGGGCGGCGCGTCCGGAGAGTCCGGCGAGCGGCATTAGGTGAACCACGCCCACGAGCGCGAGGAAGGGAGAGGCAGGAACGTTGGAGAGAAAGCTCATCGTGTAGATTCTGGCAGTTCAATGGAGGGTTCCGCAGCGAGTGATTCCGCGCGGGGAGACAACGGGGTTTGACTAGCGGCGGCAAAATCGACCTGACCTCCGCTCCGCAACCGCCGGACAATCTGCGATGACCCGATTCTCCGCGGACCAGGCAGGCACGAGAATCCGTTCATTCCGATCACATGAGAACAAGAAGCACTCTATCTACATGCACTGCCTCACTGTTCGGTCGTGAACACTGCGAGAACGCATTAGACTAGCTCTCCAGATCGCCCATCAGCGCGCACTCACTTCTCGGGGCGATGTTCATCGCCATGAGCTCCTGGAAGAGCAGCTTCGCCGCGTACGGCATCCAGACCTGCGCGATCTCGGTCTTGTTGCTGCAGGACCGGCACTCGTACGTGTTCTTTTTCATGTTGGCGATGGCGAAGAGGCCGCAGATCTGGCACACGTGCACGCGGTAGGCGTCCGAGACGTTGAACAACCGTTCCTTGAGGAACTGCGCCGCGCCGTGGGAGATCATGCTGTGGAGCGGGGGCAATCAGCTGCGATCGCGACCTCCAACGGAAGCAAACCCACCAATCGCGCTCCATCTCTCCGAAACGGAGACCACCGTCCCTCGAACGACCCTCCACCGGCTGCCGCGTCAGGATCGTGACGGGCCCCCGCGCTCGCGCGTGGATCTTGTCGTCCACCATGTGCTTGAGGCGCTGGTAGTACGTCGGCCCGAGGAAGATGTTGGCCTGCAGCTTCCTCCCCGTGTGGCCGTTGTACATGACCTCGAACCCGCGCTGCTGGTAGCCGCACTTGAACAGCGCCTGCGAGATGCCCTCGACCGTGACGTCCGTGAAGGGCGTCGCGTCGCCCTCGTCGCCGAGCAGCGCGCCGACCTTGGACAGCAGGCACTCGACCAAGTGGCCGATGGTCATGCGCGACGGGATGGCGTGCGGGTTGATGACGAGGTCGGGCACGATGCCCTCGGCCGTGAACGGCATGTCCTCGCCGCGGTAGGTGATCCCGACCGTGCCCTTCTGGCCGTGCCGCGAGGCGAACTTGTCGCCCATCTGCGGGACGCGGGTCGAGCGGATGCGGACCTTGACCATGCGATCGCCATTGTCGTTCTCGGTCAGCATGACCTGGAAAAGCAATGAGATGGATACCGCACGAAGCGAACAAAACAACGCACCTGATCGATGAGACCCGTCTCGTTGGTCTTCATCGCCATGCTCGAGTCCTTCTTCTCGTGCCGCTCCACCCTCGCGCCGTATTCGACCGCGTCCGGGGGCAGCTGCGACGTCTTGCCGACGATGATGTCGCCTTCGGTCACGCGCGTCCCGGGCGGGCAGAACCCGTCCTCGTCCAGCTTCTCGTACGTGCCCTGGCGCATCTTGAGCGTCGTCTCGCGGGACGGCTTCTCGAACGTGGAGAGCTGGTTCATCCCCAGCGCCTCCTCCTTGTCCATGTAGGAGCGGTAGTAGAAGGAGCGGAACAGGCCGCGGTCGATCGAGTGCTGGTTCATGATGAGCGAGTCCTCCTGGTTGTAGCCAGAGTAGCACGCGATGGCGACGATGGCGTTCTGCCCGGCGGGCAGCTCGCGGAAGCGCATGTACTCCATGGCGCGGGTGGTGCAGAGGGGCTTTTGCGGGTAGTAGAGGATGTTGGCCATGGTGTCCATGCGGAGCTGGTAGTTGGTGAGGTATATGCCCATGGCCTGCTTGCCCATGGCGGACTGGTAGACGTTGCGGGGGGATTGGTTGTGGTCGGGGAAGGGGATGATGCTCGCGCAGATGCCGAGGATCATGCTGGGGTGGATCTCGCAGTGCGTCCAGTACTTGGTGATGACGGTCGTACCCTTGACACGGTCCGTGACACCGCCGGACGTGCGGGGGAGGAGGTCGAGGCCCTGCGAAGCGCGCCGGGCGTTGACGAGATCGTCCATGGTCATGGCGATGAGCACCGTTTCCTCCTCCTCCGTGTCGATGTACTCGATCAGGCCGTTGCCGATGAGCCGCGTCCAGTTGTACGGCTCGTCGCCGACCTGCTCCGGGTACTGGGACTGCGAGCCGCGGCATGCGTCAGCCACGACCAGTTAGCGTACAGCCGAGCAACCCACGGTGATCATGAGCCAGCGGTAGTGCTTCTTGCGCATGAGCACCTCCATGTCCTCGACGACAAACAGCGGCCTGCATATCCGCCCCGCATCCGTGTACAACCGCAGCTCCTTCTCCCGTATGTCCCGCACGATCGCAATCTCGGGGCTCAGGTCCACCGTCCTCCGCAGCCTCCGCAGCGTCGTCACGAGGTCGTCCGGCTCGCGGTGGATCCCGCACCACATGCCGTTGACGAAGATCTTGGTCGCCGACTTGATCTGCGACGGCTGGATGTCCTCGAGCTCCTCCATGCCCCACTCGTTCAGGAACGAGAGGATGGGCGCGGCGGGGGAGCCGACCGTGACGTAGGCCATGAGCGCCATGTTCTTGACCAGCCCGCAGGCCTGGCCTTCGGGGGTCTCGGCGGGGCACACCATGCCCCAGTGCGTGTTGTGCAGCTGCCGGGGCTTGGCGAGCTTGCCCTCGCGCCCGATGGGCGTGTTGAGGCGCCGCAGGTGGCTCAGCGTGGAGGTGAAGGTGTAGCGGTTGAGCACCTGCGACACGCCGGCTTTGGCCTCCATGAACTTGCGCTGGTCGCCCCAGTTGCCCGTCGCAAGCGAGTACTGCAGGCCCTTGGTGACGATGTTGCCGGGGATGGCCAGGGACGCGTTGAACTCCTTGTTCTTCTCCAGCGTCTGCTTCAGGTACTTGTTGACCTCCTGCTGCAGGCGCCGGAAGAGCTGCCTGAACAGCGACGTCAGCAGCGGCCCGGCAAAGTCGAGCCGCTTGCGCCCAAAGTGATCGCGATCGTCCTGGTCCCTCCGCTCCAGCGCGACGAGCAGCATCCGGTGGATCATGTACCCGAAGAACCACGCCTTGCGGCTCCGCATGTCGGGCGTGGTGCCGATGTGCGGCAGCATCTCCTTGGTCAGGATGTCCTCTGCGTACCGCAGCCGCTTGTCCCGCGGCGTGCCGCCCTGGATGTTGCCGCGCTTGGCGATGAAGTCCAGGGCCGTCTCGCGGTCCTGGATCTCGAAGGCCTCCTCGATCGATGGCCGGAGCAGCTCGAGCATCTGCGAGTCGGCGAAATCGTAGCAGATGTGCTCGAGGATGTCCTTGTCCGCCACCACGTTCATGGCGCGGAACACGATCACGATAGGGATGTCCTCCTTGATGTAGGGGAGCGAGGTCCGGATGCTCTGCTGGCCCGCGGTCGGGTCGCCGGCGCCGCGTCCCGCGAGCTTGGAGCCCTTGGACATCATCTTCATGTAGAGCTTGGACGACTTCCGGCCGCTCTTTTCCGAGACCGACACGACCTCGGCGGTGTAGGATGCCGTCGACGGCGGGGCCTTCTGGAAGACCGAGACCTGGTTGGTGGCCATGCGCTCCTGCGCGATGATGACCTTTTCCGACCCGTTGATGATGAAGTAGCCGCCCTGCAGACGCGTCGGCGCGCCGTTCCGCAAAACCGCTCACCCGGGGCAGCTCACCTGGTCAAACGGACACTCGCCGACCTCGTACATCTGGTTGTCGTCTTCCAGGCTCGTGAGCGAGCAGTACTTGCTCCGCAGCATGATGGGCACCCTCCCCAGGAACACCTTCTCCAGCGGCGGCTCGATCCCGCCCTCGAGCTCCCAGCGGCCGGGCTCGTCGCCGTCCAGATGCCGCACGCGGGTGTGCACCAGCTTCTGCATCTCGACGTACAGCATCGAGGAGTAGGTGAGGTTGCGCAGGCGAGCCTCCTGGGGAAAGAGCTGCTTGTGCCCGCCCGTGTCGTTCTTGACGAGGGGACGGGTGAGGTACACCTGGCCGAACTTGATGGAGTACCGGCGCTGGAGTGGGGTCAGGCCGAGTTGAGGGTGGCCCGCAGCAGGGCACCCACCAGCGCCTCGACGTCCCCGTTGAACTGCTCCTCGTCGCTCACGTCCTTGATGAGCGTCACCGGCATGCTCTCCGACACAACCTCCTGGATCGAGTTCATGACGAACTCGTCGAACGAGTCCAGCTGCTGGCGCACGAGGCCCTTGTCGGCGAAGAAGGCCTGGATGACGCCCCACGCCTCCTCCTGCGCGATGGGCACCTCGTCCTCCCCGTCCTCATCGTCAGGCGCCCACGGCGGGCGGTAGAAGTCGTCTGGAGCGGCACAGGCGGCGGGGGGGGGGCGCGGGTGAGCCTCGTCCGCGCCCGGCACGCGCTGTGCCTCCTCACCGGCCATGGCGATCAGAGCGCCCCGCGCGGCTCAGATCCTCCACAACCACACTCTGCACTCCGCGACCCTGCGGTCCCCGGTCCGTCCCCGCCTCTCCTCGAGCGCGGGCCTCCCCGACGAGGTCGCCCGCGTCCGCCGCTGCCGACCCGCTGGTGGTCCCGCGGACCCCGCCTGGCCGGCGTCGCGCGCAGTACCGAGCGTCCCGCTGGATCTGCGGGGCCGTCGGGCCTGCGCTGCGTGCGGGGAGCCCGGGAACTCCTCGAGGTGATTGACCACGAAAAAGTGCTAGGCTCGCTCCCCATCCCGCGGAATACTGTAATGTCGGATGCCGGTCATCGACCTGACTTCCGACAGCGAGGACGATGTTGCTCGCTCTATCGGCTGTCCAGCGGGCGACAACCGCCCCTTGAAGCGGCGACGCGTTGGAGGCACCCCCCCAAGAGAGCTCAACTCGCACGGAAAACCGCGCGACACGCACTGGGAAACCTTCTATGGGGACATTTTAGCCATTATCGACCTCTACATTGCCTCTCCGTGCGACTCACAAAGCTGCTGCCCCGACGAAAGGGCCCCCTGCGAGCTCTGCGGGCTTCCCATCGCCGTCGCCGAGCTCCTCGCCCACGAGCAGCGATGCACGAAGATTTGCGACGCCGTCGAATGGTGTCCGTGGTGCCGCCGGAGCTTTGCCCTCGCCGATCTCCCGCGACACGTCAGCGATTGCCCCGAGGTCGTCGATCGGTTCCGCGACGCGGCGTGGGCGATGCCGCACGGCTCCACCCTCGCGGGGCTTTTCGAGCGGGCCAGGAGAGCGCTGGATCGGGCTTCCAAGGCGGCGAAGGAAGCATCGGAGGCGGCCATGCCGGGACTTCGCAGAAGGATCAAGAAGATGGGCTTCGATCGGGAGATGCTGAAGGTGAAGGATCATCGTGAAGTTGCCAGAGAGCTTGCCTCATCCTCGCATCCATAGATACGCATCGTTCAAGCGAACTTTTTCTTTACGCTTCCCTGAGCACGAGAGGTGGGAACGGCCCCGCGATCTCTTCGCTTCTCTCCGGCCGCCTGCGCCGTGCCCGCTAGAAACGCCTCCAGCGCCTTCTCCTTGCCACGGCGAACCCCACGATTTCCTGCACCGGGGCCTCGTGCCTCTCTTCCCGAGATCCCCCTCCGCCCGCGGCCCGATCACCGCCGCCAACCTCCTTATCCTATCGAGCAACGCGTCCCTGGCTAGCACGTTGCCCGCAAGCCCGACCATCAGCATCCGATGGTTATGGTCACTTGCGACACGCGGTCTGCGGGAAGGCCGTGCCGTAGTCAGGCGCGGCCTTGCCATCGCGTCCAACTGTGCGAAGGACTTCGGGCGGCATTCGCGCCCCGCACGCGATCGGTGCAACGCGACGCATCAGGGCGAATACATTCCTTGAGAGAGAGACGGAGAGCAGTAGCAGAAGCTCGCCGAGGCTGCGATCTCGGAGCTTGGCGCCTTATCGGTGCGATGAATCATGGATCATTCCCGCACGCCGCCCACACGCCGCTTTGCACGAATCTCGGCAGCCAACCCGGTCGCTGGTCAGCTCATCCTCTCTTCAATCAGCCAGAGACAGGCGGGCTCGGAACCAGGTTTGGGCCGGTTTGGGGACGCCTTCCGTCTTCCGGTCTATATGCTATGCCAGGAACCGCAAAGCTATAGGGATAACCAGGGCCGAAAGCTATAGCGATAACTCCGAAAAGCTATAGTGAGGCTACGCCCCGTCGATGGGACCGTTGGGCACTTGCGAACACCAGGCGCACCTGCTGCGTGCGTATTCGGACGCCGAGCTGAAGCTGCTGGTCGAGGTTGCCGCGGGGAAGAGGCGATCGGGGGCGTCGTCGGCGGGGACGGGGATTTACAAGGAGGTGCAGATCCACGGGGACATCGAGCTGAAGAGGGACGTGGAAGCTGTCGTCGGTGGGTGGAATTCGATCAAACAGCGGAGAAGTGTGTGACACTACCCAGTGCCTGCGGCCAGCCCCGATCTTGAAGTGGCGCTCGCCTTCGGCAGGAAGTTCGAGACGAACGTCATCGTAGTCTGACGTGTTGTTGCTCATTACGAGAGCTGTTCCCAAGTCCATTCTTCTTTCTTCGACTGACACCTCTATGGTGTGGGTGCCCCCCCCCCTACCCCCCCCCGAAACTAACATAAGTTTCCGCGTGGGCAGTTGGCGGCGCCCTCTCCGGCGTTGGGGGCTACCGTTGTACCTCACTCGACTGCTTTTGACTCTTGCTGCACTGCTTCGGCGGCGCGTATCGGCTCTGTCATTGATTTGGGCGGAGGAACGCGTCGGTCTCTCGGATGGCCGCTCGCTAGTTCTCTGGCGGCAAACCCCTCCTTGACCCACGGATCCCAACAATCGCGCCTCAGAGGACGTTCCTGCGCGGATCCTGATGGCCGCACCCGGCTTCAACGGCGGCGGGCCGGCGCAGGTGCCCGTCGCCTCCGGCCCCAAGCCGCACCGGGTCCACCAGCCGACCGAAATCCCGAAGCTGGACCTCGTCGGCGATCTCGTGGGCGAGGAGTACGCGCGGGACCTCCGGAACCGCGTCGCGGTGCTCATGGACGCCACGCCGAACCGGTTTCCGGGCGCCCAGCCCGTGTCGTTCGCGAAGCACCACCTGGACGTGCTGGAGCGGGACAACTACTTCGTTTCGGAAAAGGCGGACGGGGTGCGGTGTCTCCTCTACATGCACGTCGGAGACGACGGCGGCTTCGAGACCTTTCTGGTGTGTGGAGGTTACGAACGTTGACGTCTGTCTTGCTGACTCCGGCCCAGATTGACCGCAAGAACAAGTACTTCTTCGTCCCCAACCTCCGCTTCCCCGTTCCAGGCGACCCGTTCTCCGAGGTTTTCCACGCCAACACCATCCTCGACGGCGAGCTGGTGCTGGACATCGACGGACCCAAGCGGATCCTGCGGTTCCTCCTCTTCGACTGCGTCGTCCTCGACGGCGAGTCGCTGATGCGCAAGACCTTCGACAAGCGGCTCGGTCGGCTGCGCGAGTTCATCCTGAAGCCGCACGACGCCTACCTCGCTACGCACCCCGAATACGCCGCCGTGGTCCCGTTCTCGGTCGAGCTCAAGGAGCTGCAGCTCGCGTACCACCTGTGGGCGGTGATGCAGCAGCAGCCGACGCTCAAGCACGGGAGCGACGGGCTGCTGTTCACGGCGAGGGACGCGCCCTACGTGAGCGGACAGTGCGACCAAATGTTGGTGCCGTTGGGGAGCGAACGGGAGCAGTTTTCTGACGTCTCTTTCTTAGGATCAAGTGGAAACCGTCCGAGGAGAACACGGCTGACTTCAAGATCCGCTACGAACCCGGCTCCCCCCCGCGCTTCTTCCTGCAGATCATGCAGAAGGGCAACGTGCACAGCGACATCACGGAGATGCGCCCCGAACCGGAGCTGCTCGAGGAATGGACGCTGTCGCCGCCGGCCGGCAGGATCGTCGAGTGCCGGTACGATCCCGAGTGGCCGGGCAACTGGAGGTTCATGCGGTTCAGGGACGACAAGGACACGGCCAACTTTGTGGACGTGCTCAACTCCATCATGCAGAGCATCAGGGACAATGTCGGCGAGGAGGAGGTGTGCCGTGCGGGTCGGCGTCTCTCCCGTTTGTTGACCGCCGCTATGTAGCTTCTTTCTCGGCAGGACCGCATCCGATCGGCGTGGAAAGCGCGCGAGGCCCAGGGCAGACAACAACCGAGGGGCCCGCCTCCGAACTTTGGGCCGCCTCAGCCGTTCGGAGGCCCTCCGCAGCACTTTGGTGGACCTCCTCAGCGGTTCGGCGGTCCGCCGCCGGACTTTGGTGGACCGCCTCCGGGCTTCGGTGGCCCCCCTCCAGGCTTCGGTGGCCCGCCTCCAGCGCGGGTTTACGGCCGGCAGTTCGAGGCCCCCGAACCGCCGCCATTTGGTGGCCCGCCGCCGGTATCGTACGGTGCGCCGCCTTCCGGACAGTACGGTGGACCGCCACCGGGACAGTTTTCCGGCCCGCCGCGGGGCCCGCCCCCGCGCGCGCCGAGCTGGGCGGATCAGCAACCGTTTCCCCCTCCGCAATCGCGGGAATGGGCGGACGAGCAGCCGTTTCCTCCGCCAGACCAGCCGCGGGATCGATTCGACGCGGAGCCGTCCAACTGGGCGGACGAGGTGCCCTTCAACCCGGACGGAGGCGAACCGACGGCGCCCCCGCCAGGGAGGAGCCCTCCCCGCTTCGGCTCCGCGCCTCCGGGGGCGAGAAGCCCACAGTTCGGTGCAGGAGGCAAGAGCCCGCAATTCAAGGGTCCGGGATACACGGAACCTAGCCCGCCGTACTACTTTGAGCGCCGGGAGGTGGCCGGAAACGGGACTGGGGATGCGAATGACGTCGGCGGCCCGGAAGCGTCGACGGAAGCGACCGTGAATGGCGACGAGGATGGCGCCAAGGGGAAGAAGCGGAGGCGGAAGGCGGACGACGGGGATTCCGAGGACGGGATCGCTGACGGATCAACCAACGGGGCTGGCACCCCGGCGAAGAAGAAGAGATTGAAATCCTGATGTTCTGTTGCCAATTGATGTGACTGCTGATGAAGCTATGCCTACTTGGTCCACACGCGGCCATCGGCCGTTGGACAGAGAACGCCGCCTGCGCCCTCGGGATCGGCCCGTGTCCTCTTTTCCGAAAGAGGCCGCTGCAAATTGTTAAACAGCATCTCCGCCATCATGGCGTGGGCGAGCAGAGAGGGATGGAAGCAGTCCAGCGTGCTGACCAGCTGTATAGGCCAAGACCGTAGGTCCGTCTGCTCGAACCCGGGTTCGAGGATCACGGCAAAGTCCTCGGTCGGCGGCACGTTCCCCTGGTAATCGAGCACGATGCTGCGGAGGCGCTGATTGTAGGCCGAAGCGAGAAGGTCCATTTCGGCTCGGCGCTTCGGGCCCGAAATGGGGTCGGGATCAAAGGCACAGGCACATTCGAAGCGTCCGCCACTGAGGGCTTCTTTGCACACAGGCTGATCCTTGGTCATCTCGAAGATCTTAGACACGTTGAGCCCCGACATGAGGACAACCACGGTGCGGGGCAGCTCCAGGCGAATACGTTCCAGAGCGGCGCGAATGTAGCCCTCGAAAGAATCGGGAGAAAGGAAGCCGCGCAACAAAGTGCAGCCCAAGCAGAGATCGTTCGACATGACGAACAACGTAATGAGCTTCCAGTCCCGGTCCACATCCACATCGTGATCCATGCGGATGGCTGGAATCAGGTAATCGAGCTCAGTATTGATGTTCCCGGTCACGGCTCCCGACAGGGCGGCATTGAAATGGTCCTTGCCTGGACGAACCGTCCACCCGGGACACAGGATTCCCCAGCAGAATTCGGCGAGGTGATCCCCGCGGCTGGGACCGATGAGGCCGCGGGTGCCGCGGAAATGGTGGATGAGGTTCGGTAGAGTTATGGCGCCGGGATCTCCGCCGACCGAGAAGGAGCGCCCCCTGTTCTCGTACGTGTTCGCGATGTCAAATGGGCTGTCCGCCTTGCCGGCGGCACCGAATGCGGCGGTAATCGAGTCCCCGAGCCCGGCGATGACCCGGAAGTCGTCGATACGGAGATCGTGGATGGAGGTGGGCGGCGAGGTCCGCGGAGCCAGGGGCGGGCAGAGAGACACGTTGGGCGCGTAAAGATCCCCGGCAACTTGTCCAAGTAGTGGCCGCTGGTCGCCGAGAGGCGATTGTCGGGCGCCGACGACGGGCGAGTCATAGCCAGTCCGCTCACGTGCCAACGTTCCGACGACCGCGGCGCCGACGTGATGCGCCAGCGCCAGGAAGAACAGACCCAAAAAGATGAGCTGAGCTAGAAGGTTTTTTCTCGGCCGGCCTGACGGAGACCGCATCGTGGTTCGGAGTTTCAGGGGGGTTGTCGCGGCTGCACGCGTGCTTGATCGACTTCTGCGCAACGCGCGATCGGCGACAAACAAATCGATCCGCGTACGGTGCGCAACGCACCTGGCGTGGGGCAGTCGGCGCTTGAAAATGGACCTGCCGCCTTGGCCGGTCCTCCTGCGCGCAGCACCGTGGTGGATCATATACCACGTCGTCGTGCTGTACGCGATTTCGCGGTGCCTGTCTGGCTACAGCTGGAACGCGGGCTGGCGCGCCAAGTTTTGGCCGTCGCTCGCGCTGGGCAGCCTGGTGCTCGCCTGGATCAACATCTACAAGTTCATTTGCATGGACTATGTCGCCTCGGGGCAGGGGTCGCTGGAGGGGTACCTGAACAACTCTGACCTCTTCGTCAACGCGTATCGGGTTCGTTGCGGCCTCAAAGTTCGCGCGAACATGGATTGAGACTTCTTTCATGTGATTGCAGCGCGTGACGGAGAACGAGCGTGGGTGGTGGTGGTCCTGGCAGCTCCTGGCATGGACGTGCACCGTGGTCTTCCGGATGTGGGAACAAGGAGCGGCCCGTTTGCTCAAGGATGAAGGGGATGTCGCCTCTGAAGACCAGCCCAGCGGCATGGACCGCGTGTGGCACCTCATCGCGGGCTTCTTCGGCGCCATGAGCACCTGCGGTGCCTTCTTTTTCGGCAGGATCCACGAGGAAACGTCTTGTGAGGCCCAATGTGCCGCTTGTTCTCGCTTCTCTGGCTAACGGAGACGTCCAAGCGCTGAAATCTACGACCCCGATCCCCATCGTCGCCTACCTCCCCCCGATCCTCGGCCTCGTCACCATCTTCTCGACCCCTTCCATCGCCCCCGACTCACCTGCGTACACCTACAACCTGATCGGCCTCCATGTCATCCTCTGCATTCCCATCCTCGCGCTCTTTTTCCGCGGGCACCTCGAGGCGCTCCGTGGCAAGGCGGCCAACATCGACAGCTTCGCCGTCTACCTGATCCTGACCCTCTGGTGTCTGGCCTACCACGCCTACACCACCTTCACCCTGCTCTCCGCCGTGGGCTTCTCCCCGGGAAGACTGGTGGACAGCCTCGTCGCGGGGTTCCGCGCCAACCCCGCGCAGGCCTCGATCGCGTGCGACGCCGTCGCCGCGGCCGCCGTCACGCTGGCCTACATGAACAAGGATGGCGACCCGTCCCGGACTCGCGCATTCTGGACCATAAACATGATGCTCGTCGGGCCGGCGGTGGTGCTGCCGGCATGGCTGATGATCGAGCGGGCAAGCGCTGCGGGGAGGGCCGGTGCGGACACGAAGTCGCAGTCGCGGCAGAATGCGCCGGCAAAGGAGAGTCCCAGTCGGCAGGAGAAACGGCGCGCGGAAGCGGCCGCGAAGAAGAAGGGCAAAGCGGGGTAGAACGCTCGGCGGCGGGCGTTGTTCAAAAGAGCACTAGATGGGAAGAGATGGGGAACGCCTCCATGACCTCCCCGAGCCTCCCTCTGCTGCACTTGATGATGAACCTCACGCGCGAGTGAATCCCTTCAACCCTCTCCGCCAAGCCAGCACATCTGAAGTTTGCCGAAACACGGTCGGTCATGCTCCGCGCCGCCTCGTTCCCGCGCCTGCGCGTCTTCCCGCTCGCCCGCTGCGGCGCACCGGCTCTCCTCGCCCGCCGGCGCTCCTCGGGTCTTCCGGCAGCGCGCGCCGCGGAAGTGCCCGACTTCCCTGACTTTCTGTTCAGGCTCGTCAGGGGCGAGGGGGACCGCATGGATTCTGCCAAGGAGTTGCTGCGGCTTTGGGACGCAGACAGGACCGAACTGGCGGCGCTGCGTGCCTCGAAGGCGGAGAAGGAAGCCCTTCTCAGGACTTTGGAGCGCGTCGTTGAGGAGGAGGAGCGCGTCGTTCAGGAGAAGGAGCGCATCGTCGAAAAAACTGAGCGCATCATTGAGGAGAAGGAGCACATCGTTCAGGAGAAGGAACGCATCGTCGAAAAGACGGAGCGCATCATTGAGGAATCGGCCTTTCTGCATACCATGGCGCGTTGCAGCGGACAGCAGGCGGCCGTGAGCAGGGCTATTGAAAGCGGCAATGCCGGTGCTCTCGAGAAACTGGCGCGGAGCGAGGCTCAAAGCATGGTTGACCTCTACTCGTACCTGTGCGAAGGGATCCACAACCCGCGCGGCGTACATTTCCTGCCGATCGCCAGGGGCGACAGAACGCGTGCGTGTCAGCTCCGGGCACTTGCGGACAAGTTCAACGTCGAGGCTCGGGAGGTGGACTCGGCGGACGTCGGCTTTGAAAAGCTCTACGCTCCTGTGCCAGGCGATCCCGCGGACAGTGACAAGTAGCGAAGGCAGCTGGGAGTGTCGGGGTTGTGTGGAATTCGGTTGCGCGAAGCAGGAGCCGGCAGACTTAGATCCGGCCGGTACGGGAGACGACTGCGCTGTGGACGCATTTGGAGTGCTCGGCGCCGTGGAGGCGTGATCTGAGAAACATGAGGAGCTTTTGCCTGGATCGTGCGGTAAATCGCGTTTACCTTTCTTTGATTCAATGTTAATGATTTCGATGCGGGGCCTGCGTGAGTCTCGAGTGGTCTTTCCATAACAAAAGAAGCCGTCCGTAGGTATCTAGGTGCCGAGGGAGGCGACGAGTGCCGCCGGGAAGGCCGTGGCGGGGAAGGGCCACGCAGCAGGACGCGCCGGCGAAGGAGAGCCCCAGCCGGCAGGAGAAAGGGAGCGCGGAAGCTGCCGCGAAGAAGGAGGCGAAAGCGGCGTAGGCCCGGCGGCGGTGCGGGCGGTGTTTAAATGAGCACTACATCGCCCACCGCCGCCCCCGTCCCCGGCGCGATCTCGCCCGACGCCTCCATGTCCGACGCCAGCCCGTCCCACCCGTCGTTCTCGAGTACCACGGGTCGCAGCATGCCCGACAGGCCCGTCCGGCCAAGACGGTGGGAAAAGGCCTGTAGGGAAGGCTCCTGCGCGCGGATGCGCGACAGGTTGGAGAGGAGGAAGCGCAGGCACGGTTCGGGAAGGGGGGAGGGCTGTGTAGAGCTCAGGAACACGCGGAGGAGGTGCGAGCGCTGCAAAAGGGCGTCAATCCCGACTTGGCATAATCGAACCATGGGCCGACGCACCAGTTCCCCGTCCAGAACGTCCTCCGAGTCGGGCGACATGGTCCACGACATTACCGACCGGGCCGTGTCGGCATCGAGCGACATGATGCCCACCAGCTCGGCCAGGAACCGCTGGCGGATCTTGATCTGGACGGGATGTCAACCTCCTGCGCGAGCCAAAGGCCGACCTTCACCCACGAGGTCCAGCGGTTTGAACTGCGAGTCGTAGCCCAGTCCGAGCAGCAAAATGTAGGCGTCCACGACGAGCTGGCGGAGATGCCGATGCCGAAGAGCGATCTGGAACGAAGACGCGTGTCATGGCGAACATTTTGCGGAGCGCAGCCCACTACTCACCTCCAGTAGCACACCGAGAGCGCCCCACTTGCCCATCCGCAGCATGCTCTCCGCCTGCTCCGGGTCCGACAGGAACTTCCGGACCTCCTTGACGACCACAGCCGCCGGCACCGGGTCCTTCACCGCCTGAAGCAGAGGTCCGAGGTTGAGGTGCGTGCGCAGGTCCTGGACCGCGACGACAAGGGCGGACAGGGATTCGAGAAGCTGGGGGCAAGCGGTCGCGTCGGTGAGGTTGACAGCAGGCTGCCCAGCGGCTCCCACCTCTGTATCCCCCGGTCGGCCGACCGCCACCGCGATGATGTGAAAGAGCTGCTTATGGAGCTGCGGTGGGGCGGACGGCGTGACCCGCAGCAGGTTCTCTGGAAGAAGGCTTAGCAAGGCGCGAAAGGTGTCTCATAGGCAGCGACCCACCGACGACGGCGCGCCTCCTGAGGATACGCTCCTTCCCCTTGGCCAGAGCGGAGCCGGAGGCGAAATAGTCCCACAGCCGCTGCACGTCGCCCTGCTGGGGCCTCGACTGCACGGCCCGGAGCGAGAGCGCCAGCTCCGGCGGCAGCTCGTCCAGCGCGGCCGCCAGGTGCTCCCCGACGGCCGGCTGCTGTCCGGGCAGGTAGTCCTCCGCCGCCACGTCCCCAACGAGGCTGGCCAGCTTCTCCGAATCGGGATGCCGGGCGGCCAGCGCGTGCAGCATGGCGCGGACGAGAAGGCCCGACGCGTCGGAGCGCGCTCCCAGCTCCGCGAGGGCGCCGTCCCGCAGCGCGCCGCGGAAATCCTCCAGCCACGCGTCGACCGACAGCGCGGTCTCGTCCTTGCGGCCGCTCAGCTCGAGCGCGCGGAGCACCGCCGCGTTGGTGTCCTCGGCGGGCACGCCGGCCAGCTTCGCCCAGTCCAGGAACTTCTGCGCGAGAATCTTCCTCATGGCCGGCGGCGTCGGTTCCACATCGTCATCCGCGCCGGGCGGCGGACCCGCGACGGCGGTGTCCATTGTGGCCTGCTCGAGACGCGAGCGGTTTGTTGAACGCGACGGGCGCGTTGTTTACAGATTGCCTTGAGGCGTCGCGTCGTCCTCCTCGTGTCCTTCTGAGCCAGTGGCTCACGAGGCCCGGGTTGGCGCCGTGGGGTGACTGTGGCAGCTGCCCAGCCCTCTTTCGACACCTTCTCGCTGTGCAGGGCGAACAGGCTCTCCCTGAACGCGTGAGTTGTGAATTCGGTCGCCGGGTCCGACGGTGGTGTCGGACTCCTTCCGAGATGGACGTGTCATTTATTCCCAGCTTAGAGACATGTATTCGATGTTTGCTCTTCCCGAAGAGCCTCATCGCGGTCGGTAGGAGCGATTTTTTCCCGAGGGCGCCACACCGCTTAGACTCACTGCCTTACGTCAAGTCCAGGTTACCTCTTCACAGATGGACAACGAAGTCGAAGGTCTGGTGCGCGCCTGCGAGGACGGCGATGTGACGGAAGTTCGCCGGCTGCTAGCCAAGCGTAAGCTAGTCTGGGCGCCCCGCGGGGACAGGGAGGAATGGCGTGCCCTCGCCGCCGCGTGCCGCTATGGGAAGGTCGAGGTGGTCAAGGTCCTGCTCCGGGAATTGAACAGCGACTCGAGGCACAGTGACGACATTGGACACGTGAACTCGCGGGAGCTCGGCGAGGACGAGACCTTTGGGGGGTGGCGCTGCGACCGGACCCCGCTGGGATGGGCCTGCAGGGTCCGGAAGGATGATGATGAGGCCAATTACGACACGCGGGTGATGGCACTGCTGCTTGCGAACCCGGAGCTCGATCCCAACGTCGTGAATGAGGAGATCGGGGATGTTGATCTGCTTGGCGGGAAGCTGTACCCGGGAGAGACGGACTGTCTGAACCTTACGTGCCTCGAATGGGCCTGCGCGGTCGGCCACCTGGAGGCCGTCAAACTGCTGCTTGGCCACAAGGAAACCGATCCCAGTCGGAAGAGCTACATGGGATTGACGGCGCTCCATTGGGCCGCTTACAAGCACCGTGCTAGCATTGTCGCTCTGCTGCTCAAAGATGAACGCGTCGATCCCAATGCTCAAGACGACGATAAGATGACCCCGCTCATGCGTACAAGCACGTCCTGGGGAGAGGGGGATCCAGATGACAAAACCTTCCTGAAGGACTGGAAGGCTACAGTGAACGCTCTTCTCACCTGCCCAAAGGTGGACCCCAATGTCAGAGGCAGCGGTGGCGCGACGGCCTTCATGCTTGCATGCGAGTATGATGAGTACTCCGGTCAATTCCCACCTGCCAGTATTGTCAAATGCCTTATGCATCCTCGCGTCGACATCCTCGCAAAGGACAATGAGGGGAAAACCGTGCTGGACTACATCGACGATGATGACCAGAACGACCAGCTCAGGCGGGCCGTGAAGCGGGCAATAAAGGAGAGGTGCTCCGGGGACCGCGAACAGGGTTCTTCCAAGGACAAAGCCAGCAGGGCCGCCATCCCTGCCAAGCCCGCGCAGCCTCCCCCCTGGCCTCCCGCACATCCTCCACCGCCGCCTCCGGCGCCTTTCTCAGGCCCTGCCGCTCACCGGGACGAGCCATCTGCTGGAAAGCACGCCAAGGCAAAGGAGCTTGCTAAACCAGCCGCTCGCCCCCCCAAGCCGACGTCGGCGCCCAAGGTCTCCGCCCGTCCCGTTCCGCGCACGTTTGAGTTCGTTGCCGGCAGATCGGGCAAGTCTGCCTCGCGGGTGTACGCTGTTGACAGCGGGGGCATCACCCTGCTACAGGCGCTCGTCCAGTGTACCGCTATTCCTGAGGCGCAGGCGTGGGCGGAAGGCTCCGGCCCGACCGACGTCCAGTTCTGGACCGAAGTGGGGGGGAGGAAGCAGAAGTGGGTGGGGACGACGGCGGTTGCGTCGTTGACGCCTGGAGAGGACGGCCACGTGCGCCTCCTTTTCAAGTCGGTGGAACGGCTGCAGAAGCTGGAGGCGGGGGTGGATTACTGAGTTGTACTTCACATGTGGTTAAGGTCCGTTTGTAAGTCTTCTGAAAGCGAATTGTTAAGTTGCCCTCGCAGCTTCGAAAGCCCGGCCGGCAACTTGTCGCTGCTTTCAAAACGTCGATATTGTCGGACGGCAGCACTCTACGGGCCCGGGACCTTACTTCGCCGCACTGATCTATTCGCTCCACTCAAGTGCGAGGTGCACTCAGACCGATACTTGGCCATGCCATATCGTTTCGCCGCTCTGTCTATTCGCCTGGTGGGCGCCAGTCTCCGTTTTGACCTCCAGGTGTACCTTCTCCACTTCACGCCCACAGCCCCTCTTCCGCGGCCCTGATCAGTGCCCCGACCCCCGCCGCGTCCGACGTCCCAAACACGATCCCATCCGGCCGCACCAGCGCCGCCCCGCAGCCGTACCTGTCGAACCAATCCCTCAGCACCGTCCCCTCCTCCTCAAGCTCCCCCAGCACCCCCACCCCGATCTCCAGCTTGCTCTCCGGCACCCCTTCGAGCGCCTCCCGCAGCAGCAGCTGGTACCCATGCCCCAGCACCCCGTCCAACCTCCTGTGCCCCTTGACGTACGGCTGCGGTCCCGGCGTCCCCGCCCCCGGGCTCGGGAAGAGGTAGCCCGAAGCGAGCGGCGGCAGCAGGTCCTGCCGGATGATGTCCCCCTTCCCGGCATCCACCTCCGCGCGCATCCTTGCGTTCCGCTCCCCGCACTTGGCCGGGTCGCGCTCGCAGATCACCTTGCCGAGCTCCTTTGTGATCGCGATCACGGAGCGCACGTTCGGGCGGCGCTCCTCCCTGTAGGTGTCGAGGAACGAAGGGGAGGCCCTGCCCTGGAGGACGTAGGCGAGCTTCCAGGCGAGGTTGACCGAGTCGCGGATGCCCTGGTTCATGCCCTGGCCCATGAACGGCGGGGTCCTGGCGCGGTGGGGTGAGAAGAGGCGGTGGCGATCGGGACCGAAAGCACCCACTGGTGTGCCGAGTCTCCCGCGAGAAAAACGCGTCCCGCGCGCCATTCCTCCACCACCACGGCGTGGAACCTGTACGGCGCGATCCGCCAGATGGTCGAGTTCTCCGGCGTCAGGTGCGGCTTCAGCATCCCCCACACCGCCCCGTCCGTCGCCATCTCCGCCAAATTCTCGTGCGGGTGCAGCGAGAACTCGAACCGGCGGAGGTTCCGCGGGCCGTTGATGAAGGAGTAGGGGCGGACGGGGTCGCAGTAGTGGGTGTTGCAGGGCGGCAGGGTCACGGTGGCGCCGTCCTTGAGGAGCATGTCGACGACGATCCAGGGTTCGTCGAAGGCGAGGTCCTCGGAGGGGAGGGAGAGCAGCTTCCTGACGGTCGAGGCGCCCCCGTCGCAGGCGATCAGGTATTTCGCCGCCGCGGTTTCCCCGGACTTGAACGACAGCGTGACGGCGTCGTCGTCCTGCGAGAGCGCGACGAGCTCGGTGGAGACGCGGAGGTCGATGTTTGCCCGCTTGGCCAGCTCCTCGCGCAGCATGCCGTCGAGCTCCGGCTGGACAAACGTGCCGTAGCTGGGCCACGCCAGCGGGTAGGGCGGCGGCGCGGGGCGGATCCTGCGGAGCAAATTGCCCTCCGTGTCCCTGAATTCCGAAGGAGGATAGTACCCGAGCATCGGTTCGAGAATGTCCGCGAGCCCGACGCGCTGAAGCGCCCTCATGGCCTCGGAGTCCATCGCGATGGCGCGCGGCTTGTCGAACGGCATCTCCTCCCGGTCGACGGCGAGCACCCGGAGCGAGGGAGGGAGCAGCAGGGCAAAGAGGGCGCCCACGGGGCCGAGCCCGACGACGGCGACGTCGTAATCGGCCATGGCGACGGGCATTCCCTGGTTGCGGGGGCCGAACCGTCGCTCAACACGATGGTCGGATTTTAGGGTCGCGGTCGACGCTGTGCTCGAGGAGCGGACAATGTGGCCTGTGGCGCCGCGGGAGACGGATGGGGGGGCAAGGGGCTTGGGGCAAGGCAAGCAATCGATTGCTCTGACGCATCGAACATCCCTGCTCGACCCGTAAACTCCCGTGCGGGTGTGGTCGACTTAATGAAGTGTGAATCGATGTCGTTCCCTGCAGGGTACGACGGCTGGATTGAAGAGTTGAAGAGGTAGAGCCGAGTCGGTTGATGAAATGTAGCATAGCGTCATATTTGAAGGCAAGGACTTGTCGATGCAGGATTGAAAGAAGACGTTTTAGTAATGGCTAGTAGACGTCGTACAAAGAAGACAAAGGGCAGGAGGGAAGGCGGGACTGCATCCTCAGGCTGCGCCCCGCAGGATTCCGCGCCGAAAGCTGCATCCCCATCCGCAACGGAACCATCAGCACACGGCGGCACGCGGATCCGCACGACGCACCATTCTTAGGGGCACGTGTCGCCCGGGCAGGTGCCCTTGACCTTGAACACCACGTTGGTTTCGGGAACCTTGGCCGCGACCCAATAGTAACGCTCGCAGAGGCCGTTGTCCTCGCGGCGCGAGAAGGCCTTGCAGTCCGCGTCGGCGACGCAGAGCGCCTCGCACGTGGCCGCGTCCACGAAGCCGTTGGTGATCATGTTCTGGCACGAGCCGTTGGCGGTGTAGCCGTCGCAGCTGGTCATGGCGGAGCCGTAGCGGCGGTACAGGGATTTGCGGGTCATGGCGTTGGAGATGCAGGCGACCTGGTTTTCGGGGGCACCGGGGTAGGCGAATTCGCCTGGGGGGGAGTTGGGGGGTCAGCGACGACGTCATCTGCGGAAGCGGCAAGGGGTGCGCCCACAGAAGGTGTCCTCGCCGCAATCGGCGCACGACCGGGCAAAGAGCACGTGGCCTGTGGACGTGGGGCGGGCGGCGACGGGGCTGAGGTGGGCGAGCGGGACGGGTTGGCGGCGGCGCGTTGCGGCGGGGCGCGGCGGGGTCACCTTGCAAGCGTAGCGAGGACCGCGCAGACGGCGAGCGCCAGGACCGCGGCGGACTTCATGGCTGCTGAAGGTGTTGTGGTGGTGGTGGTAAGACTCTTTCGCCAAGGGATGAGGGACCGGGAATCCCCCAAGGATCCCATCGCTGGCAGTGACGCAAGAGTGAGCGCCGACAGCGCTTACTCATGAATCCCCCGCTCGCGGATCACAATCTCCCATCGTCCCCATCGCCGGGAGTGACTCAGAGTGAGCGCCGACATCGCTTGCCGTGCTTCGATTCGTCCCAGAGTGCATGCATACGCCGCCACCTGCAGGAAGGGCTCACACTCCGCGGACGATCTCGATTGAAAGCGGTTCACGGACAATGTGTTTGACCAGGTGCCTGCGGACACGCTCTCCATACCTGCGAATTTTGCGCGGCACAGAATCTATTTCGCAACATTGGAGTATTGGATCACGCTTCGCGTTCGCGGCAGCTCTCCTGGAGGCTCCTCGGAGGCTCGACTCGGGATCGGGATGGTTGCCGCAGCCAGGGAGCACGCACGGCGGACGGGAGGGCGGCGGGTGATGCAAGTGGTAGACTCACGCTCCTCGTCGTGAGATCGAACATGGCCCGAACCCTCCTCTTCTCCCGCCTCTCCCGCGCGTTGCTTCCCCCGCACCGGCTCTCCGCGCGGGCCCCCCGCCCGCGCCTCCTCTCCGCGGCCGCGAAACCGCCCTGGCGTGTCCTCACCTCTCACGACTTTTACTCCGTGCTCGACGCGCTGGCACCCCCGGAACGCGCTGCGGGACGCGATGATCGCGATTCTGCGGAGGACGTGGGTGGCAGCGGGACGCCGGACGCGTCGGACACGACTGGCCCGGCCGCATCGGTCGAGCCGCTCCCGGTTGTCCTGGTCACCTCGCAGACCTGCTCCGTCTGCCGCGCCCTGAAATCTCGGCTGGCCTCCGTCCACCCGCACCTCCGCCCGTCGTTCACCGCGCGCGGCGCCGGCCCCTTCCGCATCGAGCTGTTCGAGCTGGACGCCGGCGACGACCCGGGCGTCGCGGCGGACCTAGGGTGCGAGGCGCTGCCGGCCGCGTACCTCTGGCGGGGTGGCGAGCCGTGGGAGCTGGAGGACCTCGGGGTCGGGAGGAAGGGCGGGGAGGAGGGGGCGAGGGGGATGGAGGCGACGGTGGGCGGGTTCGCGGCGTGGTTGGGGAGGGACGGGGGGGAGGGGGCGGATCGGGGACCGGATTGACGGTGCTTGGCTGCGAGGATCAAGGTCGGATGCGAATGGAGATGGGAGGAAACAGGTTGTGCGGGCCGGACAGGCGCTATGACGACCCATTCAAGCAACGACGTCTCTTGAAAATGCCACTACACGATCAGTCGTACATGGTTGTCCAGGACTCAAGGGTACGGAGTCGTCAGCGTGTTCAGCGTGTAGGAACCCGTGCAGCTCGAGGACGCGCCGTAGTCTTCGATGGTGTTGCAGTTGGCGCCGTACTTGAAGTAAGTCGGCGGGCCGCTGGGGGTGATGTACGAGACGGCCAGGCAGGTCCCCGGGGTCCCGCCGGACGCCGGGAGCGTCCACGTCGCGAGGACGGTGCCGGGGGTGCTGCATTCGTAGTACTTGCCCCCGTAGGATCCCACCGCGCCCGTGACCTCGCTGCAGTAGCTGCCGGCCTGGTAGACCAGCCCCGCGGCGCCGGGGCGCAGGAGGCAGTCTGCTTCGAGCGTCTCGTAGCGCCTGTAGAGCGACCTTGCTTCGCCGGTGGCGGCGGCGGTGCACGCCACGGCGCCGTCGGGCGTGCCGGGGAAGCCGTACTCGCTGCGGGGCGGGGGGTCGGCGGGGGCGTGGCGGGTGCGGTGCGCGTGCTCACCAGTACGTGGACTCGGGGCAGTCGGCGCACGCGCGCCTGAAGACGGTGCCGGCGGGCGCGGCGGCGGCGCTGCGGAGGAGGTCGGTGAGCGCGGCGCGGCGGCGCGGACGCGGCGGGCACACCTCGCCGCGGCGGCCGCGAGGATGGCGATGATGAGCGCGGCGGTCGGCGCGCGCATGGCTATGGTTCGACGTGCGTGACGGGTTGGGACACCGAGTGAGCTTGGCGTCCCCAACACTGACTCACATCGCACCCTGTGCCGATGCAGGATGCATCGGCCCGATCCAGGATCCTGCGCCGTGTTTTCAAGGATCACTCGGTTGAAGGCCTACGAAAGGGGGAGCGTGGGGTGCGGTGGCCAGGCTTTTGACTGATGGCATCCTGCTATACGTGTCGCACGCCAGAACGCCACATCATCGCTCGAAATGGAGGCACCCACCGCTCCCCGTCTGCTGCCCGAGCTCCTCTACCACATCGCTACCTTCCTCCCGCGAAGGTGGCAGCTCGAGTTCGCGCGCGCCTCCCGCGGGACCTGCGAGCTCCTCGCGCCGCTCGCCTTCGCGCGCTTCGACGGGCGCAAGGCGCCGCGCAGGGTGAAGACCTGGGCCAGGTAACCCGCGCCGCGTTCGCGTACGATGCCGGCACGGGCGGGCCGAAGTGGGCGCTGCGGCTCTTCCGGAAAGCCCGGCGGCTGCTGTCCGTGGAGCTCCACTTCTGGCGCGTGGAACAGGTCCGGACGGTCCTCTTGGCCGTGCCGTGCACCGTGGGGGACCTCGATTTGAGCGAGTTCAGGGTCGGCCGCGTCGACGGCGCGGGGTGGGAGGACCTCGCCCAGCCGTCCCGTCGTCGCTTGAGGCTCAAGGCGGGGCAAGCTGCGAGGACCAGCGGTCTTCTGATGGCGACCATCACGAAGAGTCCCAAGCTCGAGCAGCTTTCGCTGTATTACCGCGACTCCAGAAACGTGGATTTCTCTGGCATCCTGGGCCCAGAAGTCGTTACCCGTATCACCGAATGTAAAATCTGGAACATCACGTCGTTCGTCAGACTTTGTGCCGATCCCGCCTTCCGGCCCCGCTTGATCTTCGACATCAGCGATACGATTGGACGCTCGTCACTCGAGGACGAAGCCAAGGACATGCTCGCCGCGATCGCCGGCCTGCCATCGGTCGAATCATTGGACTTGGGCAGGCTGACTTCGCGCTGCATTGTCGAGCGAGGCCTGCCGCCGAATCTCTGCGAGCTGAAGCTCGACGAGCTGCTGCTCAACGCCCGCACGGTCGCGAACGGCGTCGCGCGGATCACGGAGCTGCTGCAATCGCGACCCCAGCTGACGATCAAGATCAGAAGATTCTCACACTGGGAAAGTACGTCGCCCGCCGAGATTGCCGAGGGGGAGTCGTGGGACCGCGCGATCGTCCGATCGGGGAAACGGGCTCGATGATTCGGTCCCAGCTTTGCCACGTGTGCATGCCTCGGCAACCGTTATGTAGACAGGAGAGTCGCGACTCGTCGTTGGCTGTCAGACCCGTTACAACGACCGGACGACCGGGGCCGCAGATAAAGGGGGGGTGACGTGACGTGACGCCGAGGAATCGCGCCACAAACAACCGACATGTCCGCGCTCCACGCCGCCTGCGGGCGGGCCTCCCGGGCCCAAACGCTCGCAGTGCAATGCTTTGCTTCCGCGACGCGTGTTTCGAGGGGCGGATCCGGCAGATCCGCTGGTGTTTCCCCTCAGCTCTGCCGCATGCCTCGCGCCGGCCTCTGCGCCCTCTCCCCCTCCCTGCCTCCTTCTGCGGCCACGGTCCCCCCGAATCCCCGCCTGCAGCTCCGCGGCCTCGCCACGGCCGCCCCCACGCCGCCCGCTGCGCCCGCCAGCTCGCCCTTCTTCGACAGGTTCTCGGAGGCGCTCGACGCGCAGCCCGCCGTCGCCCGCGCCCTCCTCCTGGCCGGGATCAAGGGCGGCGCCGCGCCCGTCGCCTCGCTCGTCGAGGCGCGCCGCAAGCTGATCGTCGAGATGGCGCGGCACGGCGAGTTCGGCGAGGCCGCGGAGCTGCTGCTTCTGACGCGGCGCTTCGGGCTCGGCGCCGACCCCGCCGTCTTTGGCCTCGTGGTGTCGGGGCTGGTGCAGGTCGGCGAGCCGGCGGTGGCCGCGGATCTGTGGGCCGAGGTCGCGGTGCCGGCCGCGCCCGCCGAGGGCGCCGAGCAGGCGGAACCGGACCACCCGGGCCTGTGGGCCGAGCCGGCGCTGCAGCAGGACCCCACCGTGCTGCGCGCCTTCATCAACACCGTCGCTTGGGCGGCGACAACCGCCGTGCCGGCGCCAGAGGGCACGGACCGCACCGTCGAGCAGGCGCTGGCCGCGGTGCCGCTTCTCCGAGCCGCGCTGGCGGGCAAGGGCGGGCTGTCGGCATACGACGCGCGATCCGAGGTTCTCCTGCACGCCATTACGGATCCCGCGGCGGCGCTGGATCTGGTGCAACGCGCGGCGACAGAGTACAAGACCGTGCCCGACCCTGCGATCGCGGAGCACGGCCCGCTCTCGCCCGACGTGTGGCGCGCCGTGGTCAACGCGCTCTGCGGACGTGGCGAGTTTGCCCTGGCGACCAAGGCCGCCGACGAGGCCGGACCGACCGAGGAGGCAGCCCTGGCCGCATGCAACGCGCTGATCGCCGGCCTCTCCCTCGCCGGGCGGCACGACGAGGCCATGCGCGTCGCCTCGTCCATGCGGAGGGACCGGTTCCTGCTCCCCGACGGGGTCACCGTCGCCTCCCTCCTCCTGGGCCTGCGCGACCCGCCTGCCCCGCAGGACGCCATGGACGCCCCCCCGCCGCCGCCGAGCGAGGCCGACGTGCTCCGCGCCCGCCGCGTGCTGGACGTCTTTTCCTCCCTCGTCTTCGACCCCACCTTTGCCCCCGCCATGGGCCAACCCGCCGACGACCCGCCCTTATTCTCTGACCAAGCTGCCCCGCCCGCTCCGGCCGACGCCGGCCGCGACATGCCCATCGACCTCTCCGACTTCCCCTTTGCCGCGCACCTCCTCCTCCGCTCCGCGGCCGTCGCCACCCGCTCCGGCGCCGCCGTGGCGGAATGCCACCGCCGCATCGTGTCGCTGGACCTCGTACCGGGGGAGGACCCCAGGCGGCTGAGCGGCACGCTGGTGTCGGCGCTGGTCATGGCCGGCTCCCCCGCGCGGGCGGGGGGGCATTTGAGGAGGGCGTGGGAGGGCGGGGAGGCGCCCGAAGCGGGGAGGGTGGCGACGGTGTGGCTGGCGCTGGATGGTGCGGGGAGAAGGGAGGAGGCGGGGAGGTGGCTCGAGTTTGCCAGGGGGATGGGGGGCGAGGTGGGCGGGGAGGTCGAGGTGTTGGAGGCGTACTTCAAGAAGCGAGAGGCGGGGGAGGGAGTCGCTGGGTAGCCAGGGGCTCCGATTTGGACGGTGGATGGTTATTGGGTCGCCGATGTAGGCGAATGGAATTGAATGAGCAACCCTCTCCCTTGCCGGATCCGATTGAAGTCGATTCTACATCCGGGACGCCATGCCCACCAGCGAATGAAAGCACACTTGCTGCCTCAGTCCCTCTTCCGCGTCCGCATCGCCACGCACGGCCATCGAGCACGTCAAGCCCAAGTTCCAGCACCCCTTCCCCGTCAGATCACCAAGACCGCCTCGCAAACTCCGAAGGGGGGGCGTACGACGCCCACCTCGCCGCCCGGTCCCGATCCGCGGCCTTGCGCGAAACAGCGTAGCCCGCGACCATCGCGGAGCCGAGGATCCCGCCCAGCGCGAGCCAGCCCGCTCCGACGGTCCGAACAAGGGTCAACATGCCCGCGCCGTAAAAGAGGCTGAGGGCCGCGGCGCCGAGGTCCCGCTGGAGATCGATGCCGCGCGAGACGAGCTGGCCGCCGAAGAAGAAGGCCGAGGCGAGGGCGATGAGGAGGAAGAGGACGGGTGCGGAGAGCGTCCAGAGCGCGAGGATTGACGAGGCGTAGAGCGTGAGGAAGGCCGCGACCGGCACCCAGAGCGGCGTGTCCTCGGAGAAGAGCGCGTCCGCGACGGCCATGGCGGGTCTACAAGACGCTTCAGGAGAGCAATGAGCTTGCGGGGCGTCTCAAGTCTCAAAAGACCGTCGGTCCAGCTCGCTCCTCATTGCCGATCCTCCGGAACTGGCGCTCTGAAGCCGCATGATAATGTACAATACAAAAAAAGCTCGTTGCCTATCTTTGATGGGCGTGATGGCGCCTGGAAAGGGGCCCGACGGCACGGGTGAGCTCTGCGATGGCCGCCGTGAGAATGCCCGCTTAGTTCGATGGAATCCCGGCGGTTGGGCCCAGCAATCATAGCATGCAATTCATCAGAGCTCTGGGACGCGAAACGGGAAGGCTAGATCCATCCGCGCGACTTTCATCGAGCCCAATCTCGATCCGCGCTGCGTCCACCCCATCACTCCTCGCGGGACAAGACAATCAGGACTCGACAAAAGATCGCCTCCGCGCACCGCAGCAAGCAAGCAGCGCCATCGCGACATCGCCACCGTCGGCCATCCGCCACGGCCCGCTGCGGCACTGCTCGGAACCTGGACATCTGGGAACCGGACATCCGGACCAGCAAACTAGCAATGTCCCGCGCGGCCGACCGCGCGCCGGCAAACCCCCGCGTTTATCGCGGCGGGCTCACCGTCGCCGCCATCCGCGCGCTGAAAGACGACCCGGCCGCGCTCGACGCGGCCGTGCAGAGGAGCAGGGTTGGCGCCACTGCGCGCATCACCCCACCCGGGACGGCCTTCCGACGCCGCCGCTATCGCCAGAAATGTCCGGTTGGAATAAACCGGATGTGTCGCCGACGGTCGCTCGCCGCCACTTTACCGGGGATCGGCACCACCCGTACGGGAGCAAGCACACCACTAGGGGCCAAGACCGTCCCGCCCCCGACCCGCGCGAAGCGCTTCCGGGGGTCAGCATCGTCGTCCACGTGCATTACCCGCTGGGGAATGCCGGGGACCATCGCCAGCTTTCGACAACGTCCGTCGTGCTGGAATCGCTGGAGGCGTTCCTTCACGACGCGGATCTCGCCGCCGCAAACCAAGGGACCTTGATAATGGTGCGTCCGGCGATTGCCGCTGGCCAAGCAAGCGCAGCCGGTCCGTCCGGCTGGATGTCCGCCAACCAAAGCGAGCATGTCCAGGCCCGCACTTCGGTAGTCACCCTCAAAACCCCGCGCATGCATGCAAACGACCCACGCAACGGCCGGCTGACGGCCGTCGCCGTTTCGCCCGCTTCCTGGGAAACCGCGGACCCCGCGGCCGACGGCGATCTCCTGTTTTAAGTCTTCGACACCCCGACCCCTGCCCTGGACAACATCACGAGTGCGCACCCCCGGGTCCGTTCCTTCGTTCCGCATCGTGCTTACCTCAGCATTCTCTAGCATACCCACAAAAACATGGACAGACGCGGACAAATGGACATGTGCTACCTGACGGCTTCGAATGAACTCGACCTCGACATCGACAAATGACTGTGAATCTGGGAGATCGGCCCACCTCGTCCCGCCGCGACGAAGGGCAAAGTGTACTGTGCAGCACCCTGTATCAATCGAGTCAATCAAGTGCGTCCTATTCCTCTTTCCAGTTCAGAGAACGAACAGGGGGAGAACCGGTGCGCGTGATTGCGGCCCGCTTTCGGCGCGGGAGACACCGTCTCGAAACATCGTCGCGATGAAGCTCGCGAACCGCTCCATCCTCCTCGTCTCCAACCCGCCCGAGGGCACCATGCCCTCCATGGAGCGGGATTTCAAACTGTCCACCTCGGAGCTCGACACGGACGCGCCGGGCTTGCTCGGGGACGGCGACATCCTCCTAGAGACGCTCTACATCTCGGTCGACGCGTACATGCGCAACCGCATGCGCAAGGGCACGTGGTTGCCCGGCGTGCAGTACGGCGCGTTCCGGCTCAATGATCCTGTCGAGGGCTACGGTGTCTCGAGGGTTCTAAAGTCGCGCAACGCGAAATATCCGGCCGGGAGCGTCGTGTCGAGCATCATGACCGCCTGGAGCGACTACCAGATTCTGCGGAAGGACCAGATCGACGCGATGGAGGTCTACAGGATGATAGTCGGTTGCCCGGACGACGGGAAGGGAGGAGACGGCAACGTGCCCCTGAGCTACTACGTCGGGCCCTTGGGATCTCCCGGCCTCACCGCCTTCGTCGGTCTCTTCCACAACTTCGACCCGCCGCGTTCCGGGGAGACCCTCTTCGTCTCGGGCGCTGCCGGTGCTGTTGGGCAGTGCGTCGTGGTCCTGTGCAAGATGCTCGTCCCGGGCCTGCGGGTCGTGGGCTCGGCCGGCACGGACGAAAAGTGCGCCTACCTCCGGGACAACCTCGGGATCGACGCGGTTTTCAACTACAAGAAGCGCGCGACGCCGGAAGCCCTCGCGGAGCTGTGCCCGGACGGCATTGATTTCATGTTCGACAATGTCGGCGGGGCAACCCTGGAGGCCGCGATCCTGCGCGCCAACAAGGGGGCAAGGATTAGCCTCTGCGGCCGGATCTCGTCCGTCAACCTGCCGCAGTCTGCGGTTCCTCCGCTCTCCCCCGCGGCGCATGAGGTGCTCAAGAAGAACGGGATCAGAATGGGCTCGTTCGGCGTGCGCGACAAGCGGGCGCAGGTGGGCGGGGCGCGACGTTGGTCCTGGCGATCGGGCGCTCACCTTCGCGGCAGGTCATCGACGAGTTCTGGAGGAGGACGGGAGGGGGCAAGGTGTTCCTCGGCAAGTTCAAGGAGGACGGGCGGAAGGGGCTGGAGAACGCGGTGGCGTACTGGGCCGGGATGGTGTCTGGGGACAACTTTGGCAAGGCGTTCTTGGAGGTCAAGGATCCGAAGATTGGGAGCTCGGTGATATCGAAACTGTGAGACCTCAGAAGTTAAACAGAAGTCTCGTCTACATCTTTGCCGATCCTTTACCCTTATTAGGATTCATAAACTCCGGGTTGTAGAGAATCACGCACGTGCCCTTGCCCTCGGCGAGGAGCACATCCCAGTGCCCTTCCCAACCGCCCGATACGTCCTCCTCGAGGGCGCTGATCCTCGTATTCTTCTTCCCCCAGATCTCCGCAACTACCCTGATCCTCTTGCCCTCCACGCCGGCCAGACGGGCGCGGACGGCGAGCCGCGTCAGCAGCGGGATCCTTCGCTTCAGCTTGCACGAGATTTCCGACACCAGGATCGACGGGGGTGCTGACGAGCCATCCCTGCCGGTGCCCCCGCGGCGCATGGATGTGGCGAGCACGGGAACGATGAAGGAAATCTCCGCCGGCGTGTACGGCAGCCTCTTGTCCCTCAACGTACGGAGGCCGTCGATGGTCAGGTCCGGATGAATCGGGATCCGGGCGCGTTCGGCCTCCGGCAAGGCGTCGTAACGATCCAGCGCCCGCGCGATGTAGGTGTGCGTGTCCGGCGGGATGTGGGCAAACTCGGGCATGCTTTGGATCTTGCCCTCCATGTGGAGCTGCATGGCGGCGTTGGCGCCAAAGTTGCCGACCATGTCGTCCAAGACAGCAGCTATACTGCCACCGTGGCCGTTCCCCGGCGGTCCTTGGGCCTGAAGCGACGTGGATTCAGACTAGAGCTCGATCAGGCTGTCGAGCAGCTTACGTTCATGCCGAGCATCAATCGACCCCGCTGCCACAAGACCTCGCTGCCATAATCATAGCGGAGATGAAAAGGATCGCCACGCAGGATGGCCATCCTCGGATTCCACTCCCATTTCTCGGGAAGCGCCCATCCGACATGTTGATGGACGAGGTTTATCGGCGGCCGCGGCGACATCGACAGGGTGATCGGGAGCGGGAAGAAATGCGGCCGCGGAGGCACTTTCTGGTCTGGAGGATCCGGTAGAGACGGGAACGGCTCGCCCACGGAGACGGGGGCCGAGTCGAACAGGGTGTTCGTGAAGTAAATCAAGGTGGGGTCGCGGGGGCCGGCAGGGGCAGCCGGTTCGTCCTCGACCACGGCACCCTCGGCTGATAGCGTCGCCATGGCCGCGTGAATGTGGGAGCCAACGAGCGCACGTAGCGTGCGATGTAGAAGAGGGTTGGCGTGGAGATATCGGGCCGCGAGAATAGCCGACCCTCCAGCCCCCTCAAAGTGCCCAACATGTGTGTAATGAGGAGCTAGCTGTTCAGGCGTACATGTAGCGGACCCCCTCTACGACACTACATGAATGACCTGCCCAAGCTTCGAGTCGGCGTATCGTCGGAACATCTCTCCTAGGTCCGCCTTTGGAACCAACAAGCATCCATTCGCCAGGAGTATACTACAGGCGTTAAACCCGGTAGCAGTTTACACGACTGAATATCATCGAAGCAATCAAGTGACTTTCAGCGGGTCACTTCCCTCGCTTGCTTTATCCTGCCCGAAGCCGGTGTTCTTTCCTCGCTTCTTGTCCGGGTCCAGCGCAATGACCGAGACGAACCGGCCTACCAGATCTGGCGTGACCGGAACGATGATCATGAATCGCATTCCAAAGATGGGCCCCGGGCCTCCACCGCATGCGCCCCACACCGCCGCGTCGTCATTGAAAATAATGTCCTCGTTCCGGTAACACTTTGGGAGCACCTGGAGATCGCTCCCCTTCGTGTCCGAGGCCGAAACAACTTGCAACACGACTCGGCCGGGCTTGGTTCCTGTAGAGCACGCCCATCCGTAGAACCCGAGCTTCCCTTCCTGTTGGCGCATGAGGTCAATGTACAATCTCGCTTGCTCTGTCGCCCATGGGTCGGGCGCAATGCCGGAGCACTTGGAGTCCGACCCTGAGGTACCTGAGAAGGATACATTAGAACTGAGAGACACAATGTGAAGCACGGCCGTGAGGTTACTTACCACGGCCAGAGTCCGCTGGGGGAGCGATGGGTCCGGTAGAGCTTCCTGAGCTCGATCCGCTTCCTGAGCCGGAGCCCGATCCGGCTCCTGGGCCGGCCCCTCCCGCTTTTCCTGGCTTCTTCTTTCCAGGTTTGCTGCACGTGAACTGAATCGCAAGGTTCTTGTGGAGCAGTATGAAAGTAGGTCAGGGACGGTAAGCGTCATCGCATCCTCGCGACTCACTCCTCCTTTGCATTCCTCCGGAATCGCGACGAAATCCTTCACTTGGCCGCTGCAGGACACCTTCCCCTCACACTTCTTGGTCACTGCCTCCACCGCAGCGCTCTTGGCCTCGTCCTCGAGAGCGCACGGATCTTCGTCGCTTTCTTCCTCGTCGTCGTCGTCGTCGTCCTCCCGCTTCTTCAATCTCCTCTCGGGCGGGGCGCACGCGTCGCCGCCGGCAAAAGCGATGCTGTCCGGCGTGATCCTGATCACAGTGCCCTTCGTCTTCTTGCAGGTCAGGGACAGGAACTGGGTGTCGGCGCACGTGAGCGCATTCAGCAGCGTCTCATCGTCTTCGGAAGGCGTGATGGTCGACGGCGTAAGCTTGGGCTTCTTCTTGGAACCTTTCTTCGCGGCATCGGCAGCGCCGACAAGGAGCGTGGCTAGCAGGCACCACAACAGGACGGCCACGGCACGGCGACCGAGCAGCGATGCCATGCCGAAGAGCGGGTCCGCGCGGCCAAACGACGCGTAACTGCTCTCCTCTGCGCGGGATGGTCGCGAGAGGTGCGTGGCGCGTGAAAAATGGGTCCAAGGGATGGCGTCACAACCGATCAATTCAGGCGGTACGTGGTGACGAAACGAAGGCACGAAATGAATGCCGCCTTTGAAATGAAGGCCTCTCTCGACCTGGACACGCAGTAACGATCGTAGAACAACCCGGCCACACCCCTCGGGCCGCCTCCCTTCGTGATGCCAATGTGTACATCGTGTCTCACCAACCGGCCGGCCTCGTCCCAGGCGCCTGCTGCGGCCTGGCCGGCGGCCTCCCGTACCCCGGCGCGAACCCGAGCGCCTGCCCCGTCGGCGCCGCCGACCACGACACGGAGCCCGTCGAGGGGCCCCAGATGTCGGGCACTCCGACGCCCGCCGGGGTTGCGATCGCCCCCAGGCCCGTGCCCAGGAGCGGCGAAAGGCTGAGGCCGGATCCGATCCCCGTCAGCTGCGCGACGCCCGAGGTGGTCGTGGGCATGCGCGGCTGCGCGCCGATCGGCGCCCCTGCGCCATTGGCCATGGGGGACGGCAGACCCGCGGAAGCGCCGTTGACGGCCACGGGGGCCCCGGCACCGCCGCCAAAGATGTCGAAAAAGGCGGCGGGCCGGACCACGTGCCCGGAGGGCATGGGCGCGGCGACGGGAGCCTGCCCGATCCCGTGCTTGGGGCGCTCGACGATCTCGCCGCCGAGAGCGGAAAGCTTCCAGACCTCGTCCTGCGCCTGCGAAGTCCCGCCCGCCGCGGCGGAATCGTCCGACCCGGAAGTGTGCTCGCCCTGTGCGCCCCCTTGGGCTGCATCCAGGGCGGCCGAGCCGCCCAAAGAGTCCGAGGACGGCCTGGGAGGGCCGATGGGCTTCGGGGTAGGCAGGTGAGGCGTCGGCGAGGCCGTCTGCCTGCCCGCGCCGATCGGAGCGGGAGGCGCCTGCACCGGCCTGCCAGCACCGATGGGAGCGGCGGCGGGCCTGGGCGCCGGCGGGAGCGGCGACGTCGAAAGGGGCAGCGGCGAGGTAGAAAGCGGCAGCGGCGCCGCCTGCGCAGGCGGAACAGGCGGCCTGGCCCCGGGCTGCGGGTAGCGCACCGCGCCGGGCCCCTGCGGAGGACCCGCAGGCGGCCTCGCACCAGGGTATGCCACCGCGGGCTGGATCGGAGCATGCGGCCTCGCGCCGACCACCGGCCTGGCCGGAGGGCGCCCAGGCTGCGCGAGAGCCGCGACCACGGGTCGAACCGGCGGCGCCGGCCGCACGGACCCGGCCGGACGCGGGCTCCGGTTCGGGTTGACCATGATCGGCCTCACCGGCGGCTGCCCGGGCACCCCTTGCGCCGGCCGCTGCGGCTGTGGCGCGACGGGCGCCGGCGCGGCTGCCTTGGCCGGCGCGGCCGCCGCCCTGCTGGCCTCCTCGGCCTCCTTGCGCTCGCGCTCCTCCCGTTCCTTGTCCTCGCGCTCGCGCCTCTCGGCCTCGGCCTTGGCGGCCTTCTCCTTCTCCTCGCGCTCCTTGGCCTCGCGCACCTTGGCCTCGCGATCCTCCTTCTCCTTGCGCGCCTTGTCCGCCCGCTCCTTCTTCTCCCGCTCCTTGCGCGCCTGCTCCTCCCGCTTGCGCGCCTCCTCCTCCTCGCGCTTGCGCCGCTCCTCGTCCTTCTTGGCCTTTTCCGCCCGCTCGCGCTCCTCCCGGTCGCGGCGCCTGCGCTCCTCCTCCTCCTTGGCCCTGCTCTCCTCCTCTGCCTTCTGCCGCTCGAGCTCCTTCTTTTCCTCGTCCCGCTTCTGCTTCTCCGCCTTAATCTTGGCCTTCTTCTTCTCGTTCTTGCGCGCCCGCGAGATCTCGCGCTCGGCCTGCGCACGCTCCTCCTCCTCGAGCTCCTCGAAGAGGCGCTGCTGCCGCTCCAGCGCGACCTTTTCGCGGTAGGCGGCGAGGACGCGCTGCTCGAACATCTTGGCGGCGAAGATCTGGAACATGCGGCGGCCCTCCTCCATGCGCTGCTCCTCGGTCATGGAGTCCTGCGGAGCGCGGTGCGCAATCAGCGCCGATCAACGCGTCGCCACGCCGCACCGCAAGGCGAACAAGACGCACCTCCTCGTCGTATTCGTCGTCCTCGTAGTCCTCCTCGCCCGACTCCTCCTCGTCGTACCCGTTCTCGGCCGCGCTCGCCGCTGACCCCGCGTCGCCCCCGGCGCCCGACTCGGCGTCCAGCTGCCGGATCTTGCGCTCGGCGAGCTGCTCCATGAGGTCGAGGAACTTGCGCCCGTCGTTCTTGAGGAAATCGTCGGCCATGGTGAGCAGGCCGCCTGACACGGGGCGAAATGTGAGTTTGCTGGGTAGAGAGCCGCAAGCGAGCATATTTGGCAACCCACCCTTGACGGTCATCCCGCCGCCGATGAGGTCGAGCCCAAGAGTCGCCCCATGCGGCCTGTGCTCCCCCGTGCTCCCGTGGGTGCTCCCGCCGTGGCTCCCGTACTCGCTCCCGCTCTCGTCCTCGCTCCCGCTGGCGCTCTCATCGTCGTGATGGTGGTGCCCGTGGTGGTGATGGTGCCCGTGCGGATGGTGGTGGTGGTGGTGCCTGTGCGGGCGCGACGTCGGGATCGGCGCCGGCTGGTCGGAAAACGGGAAGGGGATGCCCGCGGAGGAGGTGGCCGTGGCGGCGTTGGGCGCCGTGGGGGCCGTCTTGGCAAAGTTCTCGAGCTCCTCGTAGTAGGCGTCGTAGAGCAGCTCGAGCTCCTCCTCGATGACGTGCCTGGCGGATCGGTCGCCGCAGGAACGAACGAGACGCGCAACGGGCGGGACGGGGTCAGCGCCGCACGCCCGGCGAGGGCCCGGAGCGCCCACCTCTTGCGCCCGCACACGGAGCACTGGCAGGTGTGCCTGCCCTGCTCCTTCATCTTCTTGAGCACGCTCTCCTTCTCGAGCCGCACCAGCTTCCGCCGCTCCTCCTCGGTCAGGCCGAGCCAGTACTCGCGGATGCGGTGCCGCTCGTCCGTGGGCGACTTGTACCACACGTCCTTTGCCTTGCCCTGCGGCGGCGGCGCCAGGCCGGGCTGCGCCTGCGCGGCGGGCTTCTTCTTCTTCTTCGACTTCTTCTTCTTGGCCTGCCCGGCGGCCGGGTCGAGGTCGTCGAGGTCGTCGTCGTCGGACGAATCGTCCGGCGAGTGGTGCGCCGGCGCGTGCGCGGATGGGGTCGCCATGGCCGCCTGCGCGGAGAGCCGTCAGCCCGCGGCCGCAAGTCGGGCGCCGGCGGATCCCGCGGACCGTGCGGAGCGGTGTCGGCGGGCAGCCGCGAGAGCGTCGCCCGAAAAGGAGCTCGCGCACGGTCCCCCGCAGATCCGCCGCGCCGCGCGCTCGGCACGCACGATGGGGTGAAGGCGGCGATTGGAGCCCGCCGAAAAAGGCGCCGCTAGGCCCGCGGCAGCCTGGGGAACCCGGTTGGTGGTTGCGCGTGGAAACGATGGCCTTAGCGGTTTGCGCTATCGGGCCGCTAGACCTGCATTCGGACTACAGAAAACATTCAGCCAACACTGCTGGGGCGTCCATCAGAACCGTCTGAAATCTATCTAGGCGGCTCTTCAACCCATTCGGCCCCGGATCCCCGCTGCAAGAGGCTCTCTGCCATGCCAGCCCACCGCTCCCTGTCGGATCCGATCTTCACACCCTCGCCTCGGCGTAGTCCAGCACCCTCCTGAGCACCGAGACGAAGCTGAGAAACAAGATCAGCCCTTCAACCCAGCTGCCGACGACGTGGGCGACCCACATCATGAGCGGGATCATCGCCACGACGACGATGTCCCCGAGCTCGAGGCCCGTTCGCTCCGTCTCCTGCTGCGGCGCTTGCTTCTCCTCCTCGGGCCCGGCGTCCTCCTCGTACGACGTGCCCGCGGTGTCGGGGGTCGCCGGCTCCTCCTCGACCTTGGCGGGCTCCGGATCGGTGACGAGCTGCGCACTGGGGGCCTCGCTGACTTCGATGGCTGGCGCGGCCTTTTCCTCCACCTCCGCGACAGCGGTCAGCGGGGTGAGTGCCTCGTCCTCCGGGCCAGGAAGCTCCTGCATCGTTTCCTTGGTGGCATCTTGCTCGGCAGCTGCAAGTTCCTCATCCATAGGGGCGATCGAGAGCTGCACGGTCTCGGCAGAGATTTGCAACGCCACTGCCTCTTCCTGCAATCCGATCCCCGGCATCTGCATGTCCCCAGCCTGCTCCTGGCCGGTCGTGGTTTCGTTCCCCGAGAGCTCCCCGTTCAGCACGCGCAGCACCTCGATCGAAGTCCGCAGCATCGCTCGCTGTTCGTGGAAAGCCGCCAGCTCCGCCTGCAGCGTCTCGAGCGTCCCCATTCCCTCCGTTGGCAGCTCCTGCTGCGCCTCCCTCACCGCGTTCGAGAACTCGAGCACGACGTCGAACGCTCTCGCCGAAGCCGCCCGCGCCGCGTCGACCGCCGCCGCGACCTCGCCTTCCAACGCCAGTCCGGCCGAGACCCCCGCGAACGCGGCGGCGCACTCCTGCATGGCCGCGCAGGCGGATTCGCGGGCAGCGACGAGGGGTCCGGTGTGCGAGGCGGGGGCAGACGCGAGGATCGAGTGCGCGGCGGCATACCGCATGCGCATCTCGTCGCATTCGTCGAAGCTGAAGAGGGCAGGAAGAACGGGCGAAGCGAAACCGGTTTCGCTGTGCGGTTCGGGGATGTCCTCGATCTCTTCGACCGGAATGCCGCTGTGCTCGGTGAGTGGGGTTTCTTCATCCTTCTGCGGAACGAGCTCTTCCTGGACCTGCGCGCGGTCCAGTGCGTCGTCGTACACGGCGGCGGCAGTATCCTCGTCTCCGACGGCGAGGTCCTCCTGTGCGTCTTGCTGTGCAGCAGCGACGGCCGAGGAGTTGTTCGTCTCCTGGTCCTGCGCAGGGCCCGCAATCACGTGCTCCTCGGCCTTCTGCATGTCCGTGGAGAGAGCGACCTCGTCCGACTGCACGGCCTGCACGGGCGCAGCATCGTGCTGGACAGCAACGGTTGCCGTCTCTCCCTGGTCCTCGGCATGCGCATCTTCGACGCCTTCTTGCACGGCACCAGGGATGTTCCCGTTCTCTCCCCTCTTCTCGTGCCACCCCCTGCTCGTGCTCCGACTCGGGCTCCTTGTCGGGCTCCTGCTCGAAGGTTTCGAGGGGCTCCTGCTGGCTGGCTTCGACGGGCTCCTCGAACCCCCTGCGCTGGACAGCCGCGACGGGCTCCTGCTCGCGCTCCTGGACGGGCTGCTGCTCCGCTCCCTCGCCCCGCCGGCGAGCCGATCGATGAGACCCGCGTCGCCTCCGATTTTCTTCTTGAGCTCGGGCATGGCGCGGAGGTACGAGCCGAGCGTCGCGCCGTGCGCTTTGAAGTGGCTCGCCTCGAGGTGACGCGCCTCGTGCTGCGCGTTGTGGGCGGCGGCCGCGCGGAGCTCCAGAGGGAGAAAGGCGAGCAGCGTGTCGGTGCTGGCAGGGTGGGCATGGAGCGGTCAGCGGGGGGGATGGGCGGTGTTTGCGGCGACCCACATGCGGAGCCGGGCCTTGTCTCGGTCCTCGAGCGTGGGCGGCCGCGTCATCGGCGTCGACGGCGCCTTCGAAGGCGCGGGACGCAGCTCGGCGAGCTTCTTTTTCGGCGGCATCGCGATATTGATTTGGGGGAGTTGAGGGGGATGCTGGTCCCGCTAGTCTGTGGCCGCCAAGCGCGCTCAGGAGACCGCCCAGGTCACAGTCCACTCCAATCGGTCCGATTTGCCATCAAAAAACCGTACAACTTAAAGAATCATGCGAGGTTGATCTTGACCGACTTGACCTGCGTCCAGAGCTGGAATGGGCGTCAGCATCGGAAAACCGCCGAAAACTCGAGGAACCCACGTCGAGGGCGTAGATCCCCAGCTCCCGACCCTGCCCACTCTCCTTAAAACCTCCGAAGGGCATTTGGACTCCACCTCCAGCACCATAGCTGTTGACGGTCACGGTGCCAGCCTGGATGGCGTTGGCCACCCGGATGGCGCGGTTGACGTCCTTGGTGAACACCGCAGAGTACAGGCCGTCTGTTTGGGGGGTAATTAGCACTGAAAAGGGTGCAAAAGGTGCACAAAAAGTTGTAGACCCACAGGAAGTGTCGTTCGCGCGCTTGATAACTTCCTCCTCCGTCTCGAACGTGTTGATGGCGGCGACCTAGAACGGACCATCAGTCGCTAATCCACGCGTGCAAGGACAACTTACGGGGCCAAAGATCTCCTCGCGCATGATGCGGGCGGTCTCGGGGACGTCGGTGAAGATGGTCGGCTCAATGACTAAGGGACGCTGGTCAAGAACGCGATGACGGCGAACGACCGAGCAACTCACAGTAGCCCTTGTCGCCCACGCGGTTACCGCCGGCAACGAGCTTGCCCTCAGTCTTGCCAATCTGTAGAGAAAGTGGTGAGACAACTGATGCGGGGTGCGATATGCGCGATCGGACCCACCTCGATGTATTTCATGATCGTTTCGAACTGAATGCTGTCCACCTGAGGTCCGTGGGTCGAATCCGTGTTGAACTGGTCGCTGGGCTTGATTTTGCTAGTCATCTCCTTGAAGAGTTTCATGTACTCCTCCGCGATCGACTTCTGCACGTAGATGCGCGTCCCCGCCGCGCACACCTGGCCCATGTTGCGGAACACGCCGTCGTTGGTCCACTTGACGGCGGCGGGCAGGTCGGCGTCCTCGAACACGATCGCGGGCGACTTGCCGCCCAGCTCGAGCGAAACTTTTTTGAGGTTGGACTTGCTGGACGCCTCGATGATGCGGCGTCCGGTGCGGCCCGACCCGGTGAACGCGACCTTGAGAATGTCAGGGTGCTCAATGATGGCCTGGCCGGCGCCAGGGCCGAAACCAGAGAGCACGGCGAAAACGCCCGGGGGGAAGCCAGCTTCCTTGACGAGCGCGGCGATCTGGAGCGCGCTCAGGGGGGTCTTTTCGGAGGACTTGAGCACGAGGCAGTTGCCGGTGGCCAGCGCGGGGGCCAGCTTCCAGGCCAGCATGAGCGCGGGGAAGTTCCCTGCGAGGCACGGTCCGTCAGCTGAAGGCATCGGTGGGTTCCGCATGACGAACAGGGAATGATGGCACCGCACACGCCGTAGGGCTCGTGGCGGGTGTAGTTGAAGAAGTTGGGCTCGTCCATCATGACCTTGCCATGGATCTTGTCGGCCCAGCCGGCGTAGTAGCGCAGGGTTGCGATGATGCCGCCGAGATCGCCCGCCTTGGCGACGTGCACCCTGCCAGCACCTTGTCAGACAAAATCCGAGCCAAGCACACCATACACACTTCTTGCCATTGTCGAGTGCTTCCAAAGTAGCGAGGAATTCCCTGTCGCGTTCGACCAGGTCTGCCAGCTTCCACAGGAGCTTCCCGCGCTCGGCGCCGGGAACCTTCTGCCATCCTTCGGCGGCGGCTTGGGCAGCACGCACAGCGATGTCCACGTCCGCCTTGTCGGCCTCCTGGACCTCGACAATGACGTCCCCAGTAGCAGGGTTGATCGACGGGAACGTCTTGCCGCTCTGGGAGGCCACGAATTCGTTGTTGATGAACAAGCCGGTGTGGATCTTGGCCTTGGTGGGACCGAGCTGAATCTCCTGCACGTCTTGGAACTGGAGCGGGACGTCCCGCAGGCGGTGAGAATGGGTGGGAGCGCAAGAGCGGGAGACATCGTTGCGTCAGCCGCTGGGCCGAGACGGCGGAGTACGGCGAGCGCTCCCGGACAGGGCATGATCCGAGACGTACAGGCATGGTTGCTGGCGCGTGATTGACTGACGAAGGCCGTGCAGATAGGCTGTTTGGAAACGAGGGAGGCCGGTGGCAAAGGATCGCGCGCAGCGATCGCCCCGGCCCACGTCACTTTCCGAATCAAACGAATCGGACCATCAGATCATTCTATAGTCTCTACATTCTGCCAGATGGCTACGCTCGTGGTCCCGTCCGGGGTTCGTGCTGCACGGAAACATCCCCCTGTGTTCATGTGCATCACAACTTTCCCGGATTGCGCATCTACGCAGATGCATCCGCAGGATCCGCGGGGCATTCTCTCCAGGGTTCCCCGCGTCGCCGTCTCGACGTCCTCGCCCCGGTAGAGCATCCTGGCGTGGATGTCGTAAGCGGCGACCCCGCGCATGATCTGCTCCCCCGTCCCGGTGCACGAAATCGCCATGGTATCGGGGTGTGCCCAGGTCGAGGCACCGATCACGGGCGTATCACCCAGTCGACCGACGGGCTTGCCCGTCAAGCCGCCCGTCGACGTTGCCGCTGCGACTCCCATGCCTTCGGCCCAAGCAACGGCGCCCACGGTCCCCATGCCACCATGGTCCAAGATGACCTGATCGACCTCCATAAACAGGGCGTCGTAATCCACGGCCGTCGGGTCCACGCGGACGTTGTGGTCCAGGGGTGCGTCTGGGCCCGCCTTCCGTGCCCGAACGCGATCCAATTGGGCCTTGCGCAGGTCCGTGGAAAAGTAGGCGTTCTCGACCGTTGGAAGGTCACTCGCTTCGAGGAGCGCAGTCTCTGCCTCAGGTCCTGAAAGGTGGTTGGTACTCGGAAGCTCTTCCAGCACGTATCGGGCCAGCTTGATCGGATTCTTCGTCCGCACGAGGCCGCTGACGATGCCGATGCGCATCTGCGAGTCCATCACAGCGGCCTCGAGCTCGTGACTCCCGGCAATGTTGAAAACAGCACCTCGACCGGCGTTGAAGAGCGGGCAGTCCTCGAGAAAGACGACTGACGCGACAGCGGCGTCCATCGGACTTCCACCATCCTCCAGCGCGCGGCAGCCCAAATCCAGCGCGGCCCGAAGTGCCTTCCTGTAGACGGCTTCCTGCTCCGGCGTAACGCTCCGTTTGTCAATGACCCCGGCTCCGCCGTGGATCGCGATCGAGTACTTCCGCATGATTTCGGAGCTCCGAAACGCGTCGGAACGCGTTGCTTGTGCGAATGAATGCTTTGCGAAAGGGGATTCGATCTCGGATCTCGAAGCCGTGGGGATGTTTGGTCACAATGCAGATCTGTAGAGCTGCAGTCCTGAGCATGGGACATAAGGCTCTAAAGGACCACTTTTCATTCATGAGCGTCGAGATGACCGCATTCAGCCTATCTATGTGGTATGAGTCTCAAATCTCTCTCCGTCTATACTCGCGGGTTGTCGTTCAATTCCACGCCCGAATCTTTTGCTGCACCCTCCTCTCGACGGCATCGCGAATGACCCCGTAGTTTCTGTTGTAGAACTCGCGCACGGGGGCCAGCGCCGGGTACTCGATCACGAGTGTCGAAACCTTCTTCCCCGTCGCGGCCTTTGCCGGCGCCGCGCAGATCCAGAGGCACGTCACGACCATGCAGCACTGCACGATCGGGTTGTTGGCCGCCTGCGATACGGAGGAGCTCGATCGGGCGTAGACCTTGCTGCGGACGAACTTGAGGCGGATGTCCACGAGGCCTTCCCAGCCGGCCTGCCTGACGATCCCGTAAATGGCATGCTTCAGCTCCTCAAAGTCCCAGAGAAGCTGTTTCGTGACAACGAGCTCCTTCAGCTCGTTCTTTGAGGAAACGTAGTCATCAAGTGCCGCCCGGATTGGCCTGCCCTGCACATCGACCAGTCGCAGCGGCGACGGGGGCAGGTACGAGCTCAGGTCCATGATGATGTAGAACTGGGTGTTGCGCGGCAGCGAGCCCGCCGACGTGGCCTCCTCCACGCGGGCAACGTTGTCCCCGTACGACCTCGGGGCATAACGAGTCTCGGTGTCCCAACCCTCGATCTCCACCTCGAGCCCGGGCATCTCGCCCCCGTACTGCACCACGAACCGCCAAAGCTCCTCGGCATTGCTGTCCAGACGCGGGTCGTAGGATACGACGTCGCCGTCGCTCTCTCGCTGGACCGATACGGAGGACGGCGGGGGCGGTGCCGCGGCAATCTGGCTCCAGGCGAGGGAGGATTGCACGGGGATGGTCGACGTGTTGATCCAGCCCGCGGGGACCTGGCCCGGCGCGGGGAACGGGTTGGCCTCGGAAAAGAGGCTCTCGTAGGGAGGTGGAGGGTATTTTGGCTGCTCCATCGGGCGAAGGGTTGCGGTTGGAGACGATGATAGGGCGATCCGGAGTTCCCGCCGCAGCGTCCCTCTGCTCGCGTCCCTGTTGAACGAACGCAGGGCCGGGCCGGCGAGACGTCATTTATGGGGCTCTTTGCAGGCACCTGAGTGCATTGCTTGGTTCAGGAACCGGGATTCGCCCCCGCCGAGGCCGACACCGCGATGTCTTCCTCGTGTTCCCCGACCCTCTCCTTTGCTCACTTCTTTCTCACCCTTATTGCGGCGTTCGCCGTTCTCATCTTGGCCCCATGGTTCTACGTGACCTACACGGACTGGCCCAGCGTGGCGGCCGAGCACTCCACGATATCGAGCTACTGCTCGGCGCCAAGGAGCCGACATTGGTTCGCTTGCAGGCTGCTGGCGATCGGGACCATGGCATTGGCCATTTCCCTGGGGGGCCTGCTGATAGAGGGGTACAATTCGGGCGGACGCCGCGGCTACTTCCCGTTGGACCTCGTGTTCGTCCTCGCCATTGGCCTGGTCGCCATATTCCCCTCCTACAAGGAACCCGGAAGCCCGGGTGCCGATGTCTGGGCAAAGACCATGGGACGGACAGCGAAAGGGCTGGAAGGCGGGGTCGGGGACGGCGGGGAATGGGAACCGCGAAAGGACGACGGCAGGAGCCCGCTCGTCCGCGCTGTGCTGCCCGCCGTGGCAGGCGGCTCCAACTGGATGGAGCGGTGCTCGTCGTTCTTCCATTTCGCGGGGGCGATGCTGTTTTGGCTCGGGAACACGGGGACGAACCTGTACTACTCGGCGGAGCTGATCGCCACCGGTAGCAGGGACGCGGCGGCGTGGGCTATCCTCGTTTTTTCGAGCCTTTGCGGGGTGCTGTTCTTCGCGTTCGTCGGGCTGCAGGTCTACCTGGGCGCTCGGCCCCCGGCAGACGCGGAACGCAAGACGACGCTCAACGTGGCATCGTTTACAGTCGAAGGCGTGCTCGTGCTTGCCGTGACGGCATGCACGGTCGTGGCGTCGCTCAAGTCGAGCAACTACTTCGACCCGATTTAAGAGACTGTGGATGTGTTGCGAAGTGGGACGGCTCTGGCATGGACTGGCACCTGGAATTGTCGAACCGTAGTTATCGACATGCTCGTTGCTGTATCGCGCTTAAATATGGCGAAGCTGCATTCCGACTTGGTCCTGAGCCCCCTCATCCGATGTTACGATGATCGAGGCGCGCTGAATCACGAGCTTTGGCGTCTTTCGGGGATCCGAGCCGACCAGCACGCCGCGCTGGGCATCCAGGCCCCGCTGTCCTTTGTCTACGCTTCCACAGCTAACATCAACTACAATGAACTATTCTCGAGGCCCTTGAGACCGTTCGAGCGCCTTGGGGACGCTCTCTGCTCGAGCACCTGGCTGACTCGTCGTTGTCCCTCACTTCCGACACTTCCACTTTTGATCGACCCGCCCTCGCGCACCCAACGCCGGGCGTTCGACATGGATCCAGTCAGACCGCCGGATCCGCAAGCTTAGCGCAACGAGATAGACTTCCCGGGCGCCGACGGGAGGCCGGCCGGGTTCCATGGGGAACTCGTCGTCGTCCCCCCGCAGGGGCACGGCGCGCACCCCGCCGTCGTCGTCGCCGGCCGGGTCGCCGCGGCGGACGCGCGGCATCGGCCGCGTCTTCGGCAAAGCTGCGGAGCCGCCGCCGCCGCCCGCGCCGCAGCCGAAGGACCCGACCCCGCGGCCCCTGCCGGACGCCCCGGCCGCCCCCGCGGGCGACGCAAAGGCGCCTCCCGGCGACCCGCCGCGGACGCCTCAGAGGCAGCCCACCGCGGGCTCGCCGCCGACGACGCTGGATCAGCAGCCTCCGGGTGCCGCCGCCTCGCGGCGGGCGGTGGACGAGGCGCCGGACGCCGCGGACGTGGCGCTGCCTTCGGACACGGACTTGGCGCTGGATAAGGATGCCGAAATTGCACGGGCACCCGGCGCCTTCCCCGATTCCCCCGAAAAGGGCGGGGAGACACCTTCCTCGACGGGAGAGACGAAGGCCGCAGACGCCCTCGATGGCCTGCTCGATCTGCTCGGTGCGGAGATGGCAGACGAAGACAAGGAGGAGGCGCCGGGACCGACGTCATGGGTGGACAGGCCGAGGGCGATGTCCCTGTCGGATCTTGCGAAGATTCCGCCCAGGCCGATAACCGACCTGCGGCCGCTGGCGGAGCCGATGCCGAAGCCTGTGGCCGTCGAGTCGCCAGGGCCACAGGTCGTGCGAAGAACGGCTTGGATCGATCGGCCGAGGGCAAAGTCGGTTTCGGACATTGGCGACACAAGGACACTGGAGCGGCGAAGGCGCCTCTCCGTACCCATTTCGCTCCCGCATGCCACCGTAACGTACCCTTTAGAAGACGCGGCGAAGCACATCCTCCCCCTGCCGCCATTTTTGCGCCTGCGGCCGCCCTCGGTAGCGTCGCTGCGTTCTCCCCGCTCTGGCTCTTCCTCGCCATCAACGCCGCATCAATCTGTTGCCGAGGAGGTGCAGGACATCGAATCCTCGGCTCTCGTGGGCTTGGGCATGGGGGAGCTGGACGCGGATTCGGGATCAAAGGATCCCGTCGCCCCCGTGGCAGGGGCGCCCGGGTCTGATCAGCCCGAACAGAGTGTCACCAGCGACTCCGTGGAGCCCATCGAGGACGTGCTCCTGCTGAGGCCCACGCCGGCGCCGAGCACCGTCTCCGCGGCGCGAAGGCGGAGCGCGCCGAGCGGGGTGCGGCGGCGCGCGGGCTCCGGACCTCACTCCAACCTGTCTCGGCAATGGGACCACGCGGACGCGGAAGAGGACGAGGAGGCCGACGACCCGCCTTCGCTGCCGCCCCTGCCGCCCGGTCCGTCGGACGGCGTCGACTCCTTCCTGCACCTTCTCCGCGCGGAGCTCGCCCAGAACCAGGATCGCCTGTCGCTGCTGCAGGACCTGACCGTGAACGTGCTTCGGACGAGGAGCATCCCGTGGCTGCGGCGCTTCGCGGCCGGCGGGGGCATCCGGATCGCGGCGGCGGGCATGGCGAGGGAGCTCGGGATCCCGCGCTCCTACGGGGAGGGCAGCCGGGCCCGTGCCGAGGGCTGGACAAAGATCGCCGTGGCGGGGATCAACGCGGTGCTGGCGGTACCGGTGGGCCCCGAGGAATGGGCGTTTCCACTCAACGAGGCGCTCGACTGGGTCGCGGCGGGCTTTCCGGCGGGGACGCCGGCGTTCCGCGCCAGGCCGGCGCTGGCGCAGCGCGACGCTTACGGGGCGACGGCCGAGGAGGTGCTCGCCATGGAAGTCCCTGTGCCGGCCGGAAAGGGTTGGGGCGGCTCGATGCCGCTCGCGGACTTGCTGGCCGGGGCGCTTCTGGCTCCGCCCGAGAGGTGCGGCGGGAACGCAAGGAGGCTCGTTGCCGAGCTTTTCGCAGCTTCTGCGGTCCTGGGCGAGAGTTCGGCAAGGCTGGTGTGGGACCGGATCGGACGCGCGAGGCGCTGGACGGATGCGGCGCCCGGAGGCTCGGAGGCGCCGCTGGCGGCCGTGGTCGGATGGCTGGCGGAAAGCGCGGCGGCACTCGGCGAATCGCACCTCGACCCGGATGCTCTGGGAAGAGCGCTCGGGGCGGCGGAGCTGCTCAACGCCATGGTGGCCGGCGTTCCGGAAGGAACGGCGCAGGGATCGCTCCCCGGATCGGCTTCAACAACGCCTGCCGCCTCGGGGGCGCCAACCCCGGTTGGATCCCCGTTGCTGTCACTGCCGAAGAGGGAGAGTGCGTCGCACGCGCTGGCGAGGAGGATGAGGCGGCGAATGGAGGTGGAGAGACATGGCTGCTCCAAAGCAATGCGCGAGCTCAGCGACGCGGTGACCAACGCTCTGTCACGGTACAAGGCGACGGTGGCGGACGAGGGAGTTCTTGCGGTGCCAGTTCAGCATGCGGGCGAAGACGTCTCGCTTTCGGAACAGAGTGCAGACGACGACTCACGGCCCCCGGAGAGTCTCGAGAAGCAGCTCACCGATGTGCAATTTCAGCTCACGGTTGCGACCGAACTCGCCGAGCGGGACAGGGAGGCGGTTCTCGCTGTTTCAGGCGCTACTGCCGGCCCAGACGCCGATCTGGATGCGATGGCCGCCGTTTTGGGTATCGATGCCGCCACCGAAGGACTCGGCGAAGCCGGTGGTGCTCTCTACGAAGCTGCGGTGTTGGCCGCCCTTGCCGGTGTCGCTGCGGCAAAGGGCGTCGCCGTTCAGACTCGGGAACCGCGAGAAGCACAGAGCAAACCGCGGTCGCCGCGTGCAGCACGCTTGCATGGCAGCTACTCGACCTTGCTGGGCCGGGTTCTCGATCCTTTGGAGGAGAGAATGGAATACGAGCGCTCCGAGACGCCGGCATCGTCTCGCGTATCTGCGGAATCGGAGGGCTCGGAGGACGAGCGATCGGAAGACTCATGGAGCGGTCCGGTGCACTTGCAGAAGCGCATGGCAAGAGAAAGCATGACGCGGCGCCGATTCGGACTCAAGGAACCCCGACGCAACTCAGGAGTTGAACGCTTCCGGACCTTTTCGCGGGCATCGCAGCGCGAATCCGACAGGACAGCCGAGACGGCGGCCATGCGGGCACAGATCCGAGAGGCTTTGAAGCACGTCACAATTGCCAGGGACGGTCTATTGCTGGCCGAGGAGGAGTTCTCAGCTGTTTCTCCCCTTGGCAGTGCGGAGGAGGCGACCGAAACTCTTCGCAGGCAGTTCCGGTCGCCGGTTCAAAGCGCGATGCCGTCGCCCAAACCGGCATCCGATCCCCTCTTTGAATCTCCGCCTCGGAACGCTAGCTGGCCGAGCCCAGAACCCGGATCCACGGCGAGCCCTTCCACGGACGTGCCCGCTAGCCCCCCTTCTCCATCCGCGAGCACACCAAAGCAGAAGCTTTCTGCCCTCGCGATGGCCTTGGCGAAGAAGGCTGGAAGGGACGGGCTTTCGGACGACGAGGAAGCGGATCGGGGAGCTGACGCCAGCGCGAATGACGGCTTCTGGCTCGAAGGAATTGCGAAAGAGGCGGCGAATGGTCCTGCTAGTGAGTTGATTCGCAGTTCGTAGCCCACGATTGCTCTGATGAGGGTCGTCATTCCTAGCCTCTGACCCGCAGCCGTCGCCGATCGCCGATTCAGAGCCAGGCCAGGAAGCGACTTCGTCCATTCCTCCTCCGCCACCACCACCTCCTTTTGTTCCCGGCCCGTCGATCCCGCCTCCTCCACCGCCGCCGCCGATGTTGCCGGGTATGCCTCCGATGTCGGCCGCATGGTAGTGCCGTCTAATGATCGCGCTCTATGCTTCTCGCCTCCTACAGCGCCGGGATCGACCATTCCACCTCCTCCACCGCCACCGCCGATGCCGTCGGGTATGTCCCTGACGTGCATTTTCTTCCCTGCCGTCTGATAGCCGTCGACTTCGCACTAGGTTCCAGCATTCCTGCAGCGCCCCCACAAACCGCAATGCCGGGCTCGTCGATCCCGCCTCCTCCCCCTCCGCCCCCTATCTCCGGCGGCGTTCCTCCTCCTCCGCCCCCGCCACCAATGCCCGGTGGTGGTCCGCCACCTCCGCCCCCGCCTCCTCCTTCCAGTGGCGTGAGTATGCTCTCGCACACATGTTCAGGCCCATGTTGAGTGACTAGGTGTTGCAGGGACCACCGCCACCTCCGCCGCCGCCTGGTTCGGGCCCGCCCGGCCCGCCGCCGCCACCCGCAGCGCCGCTTCCCCCCGGTATCCAATCCGGTCATCCGCTGCCGCCTGCACCGTGGTCTTGGGGCGTCCCGAAGCCGAAGAAGAACGTCAAGTCGCTCAACTGGACCAAACTTTCCCCGTTTCAGATTCGCAACACCGTTTGGACGCACCTCTCGGAACCCTTCGCGAAGCCAACCACCGACGAACGATCTCTCGAGGGCAAGCTTCTCAAGGAATACGAGACGCTTGAGGAGGTCTTCTCCGCCGAGTTTGTCAAGAAGGAGGTGCCAGAGGAAGATCCCGCGACGAAGCCCACAGCCGCCACAAAGGTCACGTTCCTGGACTCGAAGCGTTCCCAGAATATTAGTGAGTTCGCTTTGGTTGGTGGTCTTGCTTCGGGGTATCTGACACTGGGGCACAGACATCACTCTGAGGGCTTCCAAGCTGAGCTCCGAGCAGCTAGTCGAAGCGATGTCAAAAGTCGACGACGCGGTGCTTCCTACGCAGCTCATTACTGAGCTGCTCAAGTTTGTGCCGACGGAGGATGAGCTTGGCGTGCTCTCACAGCACGAGGACGATCCGCAATCGCTTGCTCCGGCGGAACGCTTCATGTACTCGGTTTCGAAGATCCCCTTCTACGAGGCTCGCCTCAGGGCGCTGGGTTTCCGGGCGTGGTTTCTGGAGGAAGGGGCAGCCGACGGCGCAGAAATGGTCGAAAAGATCCGGCGTGCCATCGATGCCATCAACAAGAGCGCGGTCAAGCGGATCGAGGTCAAGCGCGGTGGCTACTTGATCAGCTCCCGCGATCCCAAATTCGCCGACGTGCTCAAGGTCATTCTTGGCTTGGGAAACTTTCTGAACGGGAAACGTGGGCCGACGTATGGTTTCAAGCTCGATGCACTCCTGCGGCTCGGGGATACCAAATCCACGGTGGTTGAAGATCGCAAGTACACTCTGCTCCACTATCTTGCCCAGTTGTTTGAGGACAAGATGCCGCATCTTCTCAATTTTACCGACGAGCTGGTGGATGTCGAGGATGGGACCCGCGTGACAATGGCGGACCTACGTGCGATCCTTGTCCGGATCAAGCATGGCGTTGAACAGCTTGAGGTGCTTCTCAACCAGCTGTCGCGCTCGACCAAGAAGAACGCGGGGGACTTCGAAAGGATCATGAAGGAGTTCCACGCAAGCTCCGCCTCGTTCCTTGACGACCTTACCTCCAAGATTGATGGCATCGATGCCGACTACGACGCTCTGTGTACAATGTTCGGTGAGGAGTCGGCAAAAATGCCCAGCGAGGAATTCTTTGGGATCTTTTGGAAGTTCTGCGTCGAATACCAGCAGGCCAAGCTGGAGAACGAAAACGCCAGGGCACGGAAGCTCGAGAAGGAAAAGAAAGAGCGGCACCAGCGGGAGATGGAGGAGAAGCGGAAACGGAAGAAGAAACCGGACCAGGGCGCGGAGGGTGGCGGGTCGAAACAGGATGTCTTGATTTCCGCATCTCCTACAACCGAGAACGGCGTTCCTGCGACCGAGAACGGACCCATTACCCCTGAAGACAAGGTTGATGCTAGAAAGGAGGGCGTGGAGAACGGAACTGATGTGGTTGAATCGGGGACGCCGATGGCCACAACGGAACCTTCCTTGGCCATAGCGGGAGAAGCCGATGATGGCGAGGGAGGTGCGACTTCGGCTCGGAGCTCGGATGTGTTCCCTGCAGTTGGGGAGAGTCCGAGCGACTCTGAAGGGACACTGGACATTGTCAATGGCTTACAGGGAGATGCTTCCGCCACCGAAGAAGCGGCTGCACCGGGTACCGACGGGGATGCGGACTCGGAAGGGACTGTGCCCTCTTCTTCGGCGGCGAAGGAAGAGGGGTTGCGTGGGTTGGCGCGCGGAGAGTCAGAGGGATCGTTGCACAAGCCGTCGACGCTCACGATTCGGACCGACGAGCGCGTCAGCGCTCAGCTCGGCGTCTCGGAAGCTTCGGCATTTGACAAGAAGGATTTGCATGGTGCAAATGAAACCGGTGCCGGTGCCGAAGCCCGGCACCGGTCCGGCAGTCTGAAGAGCCCGGCTCAGGAATTGAATGCGACACTGTCGGACATCATGGCACTTATGGAAGAGCTCGAAGAGAACGCGATCTATACGCAAGGTGTTGTGGCGGAGGTGCTGAAACACGGTAGTTGATGTAATTTTGCTCGGGCACGGTAATGCTATGTGGCTCTTGGCCTTCTTGCAATACGCAACGTGCGACTTGGATGCAGGTCTCTGCAATTTCTGCGTTGTCGCTACAGCAACCCAAGCAGATCGTCCACCGCCCGCCTGGCCCCTTTCGGCTTCCTGACCTTAGCAATCTCCACTTCCTCCGCAGCGACAGCCGTCCCTTCCTTCATCTTCCCTGCCTTCGCCGGCGGCTCAGGCTCCCACTCTGGTCCCGTCCGCCCGAAAGAATCCCGATCCTTGCGCTTCCTTTCGAGCACGACGGGTCCATCATCACCGCGCAGACGCCTCGCAAACTCGTCGGGGGTGTGGCGCCGCACTTCCCACTCTTCGTCACGAACGGCACGAACAGGGGTGTGTTTGGCGGAGGATTTGCGCCGCGCCTTCGATGCTGCCGGGGTTTCGGGAACCAGCAACGCTGGCTCGTCTGCCGGCTTCGGCCGGGAAGCGGCGGCCGGAATCTTGGTCTGCGGCTTGTGCTGCGGAATCATGGGGGGCTTGGCGGATGGCTTGATTGGTTTGAAGGGGCTCTGAGTCCTGGATCAGAGCCCTTTCGTTGGTGGGTCGCATCGGCAACGCACCTTGGCCCCAATGCGGATGCCTTGGGGAGCCTCAAGCCTCCCGCCGCTGGCCTTCTTCCTGCCGTCTCGTCCCCTCCCAGGCATCCTGCCGCTGCCAATCTGCCCGACGTCAATCTGAAGCATCCGTCCGCCCCCGATTCCCGATCGCTGCTTTGCGCGATGCTGCAGGAAACCTTCCACGGTTGCCGCCGAGGCGTGCGAGCCAGTGGAACCAACGGAGTCGGCGCGGGCTGGGAGGGAAACAGACGCCGCCGACAAGGAAACCGAAGACTGGGAAGACGTCCGGTTGACCCGCCGCTCTTGCTGGGCAAACGCGGGGATTGGGGCCGGAACAACCTCGACTTTGATCGGCTCCTCTTCAGCCCAAGGCTTGCCGACCGGAGCGTCCTCCAACGGTGCGTCCATGGCAATCATCTCCTTGATCTCCTTCCACCAGCGCCGTGCGTCCGGCCCGAGGCAATCGTAGCCACCGACAAGCCGTCGGAGCAGTTCTAAATCCACCGGAGGCTTCTCGGGCTCGCTTTCTTCGGTGATCGGCGGATCGTACATGCCGATCTCGGTGCGCAAATCCACAAGCAGGTCGTCGATTCTTGACTTGAGCAGCGATTCGCCGGTCCGCGGCCGGCTCTTGGCTTTCTTTCCTTCTCTGCCTAGAGCGCTCTCGGGCTCGTCGAATTGCGGCAGAGGCACCTCCAACTGAAGGGAAATCCGGAGCATTTCCAGGTGCAGCAGCAGCATTGCCTGCAATGCAGCAACCTTGGTCGCCCAGCAATGCCGCGCCGCGGCTTCCAGAGCATCGCCTTGCGATCCCTGGGACTCGACGGCCTCAAGGACCGCAGTCTCCAAGGCCCGATAATTGCTATCGAGCGCGGAGGCGCTGAGCAGCCGAAAAGATTGCTCGGTCACGACAAGATCCGACCCGTCAACCATGCCTTCGTCCGGGATAGTGTCGGCTTCCGAGACCGCAGACATTGGGACAAGGAGTAGGTCCAGAAGTTCGACGGCGATCTGCGGACCCAACGCCTGCAAGGCGGGAACCTGGCCATTGAGAAACTCCGCCAAACCAGATAGCGAGCCCTAAGGCAGTGCACAAGTCACTCGGCGGGGGCTTTGGTGACAAAACAACATAACCCACCTCGTCACCCGAAGCAGCATGCTCGTACCAGGCCTCGTACAGTTTGACGAGGTCTGCCGCATTCTTGGCCTCGGCGGATGACGAATCTTCCTCCATTGCGAGTTCATCCGCGCCCCAGGACTTCTTGAGCGGTGTTTTGCAGTAGGGTTGTGGCGACCGAAGATGCGCCTTAGCGAGGGGCGAGGTGCACAAACTCCGGCCAGGCACGGGCATAAGTTGCGAGGGCATGCAGCGAAGGAGATCGACCGCTTCGTCAAAGCGATCGTCGAAAGCTGCTCCAGGCCCTGCGTCCTGCGCAAGCAAAACGGCCACGCCGCCGTCCAGATGGAGCGAAAATGTCCGATCGTCGCACGAGAAAGAAAGCTCGGAAGGAAATGAGTCCGGTATGGATTGCATGATGAAGGCAGGGCAGTCCGGCGAAGAGGTAATGGGTAGCTCCGCTTGCAAAGAAGGAACCCCGCTGTCCGCGAACAAGGTCGCGGCCGATTCCCAGGAACCCAACCGCGTCCCATGCAGCGCAAACGATCGGCCGTGAGCTTCCACGACAAGTCGCTCGTCCTCGTCATCCTCGAGCACGGGCACAATTCCCTTTGTGATCGCGACGCGGCCCAACTCGCGCTCAATCATTCGAGGCCTTTTGGGACCAAAAACGGAACCGGAGGGAACCCAAGTCTCGGGCAAGGTAAGCCACGGAAGAGGCACCATGCAGCCTCCGAGGCATTTGACGACAGCTTCCAGCGTCCGATCCGGCGGGGGCGAAAGCGGCAGCCAGGAAAGGGCGACCCGGAAGTCGGTCCAGGTTGCCCAGTTGATGCCGTCCTTGCCGAGCAGGGCATCCTGCAGCTGGCGTCTCGTACGTTCCGAGCTATTCGATGCGGTGCCACCGAACCATTCGGCACCGGTCGGCACATCGGAGATGACGAAAACGTGGTGCCGTACAGCGCTCGGGGGCATAGCCTTCAGCCTCTTGAGCACTCCCACGCGGTCCGACTCCGAGGTCAGCTGCTCCGACAACGGTTTCTTGTGGACTCCGTGTCCGCGGTGTTTCGCCGTAAGGGGCGACTGCGCTGGTATCGGATCCATCGAAGTCGAAGAGTCCCAACCGGCGGCACCCTGCAGGGCCCGCAGCCGCATGTCCAACGCCTCCAGCCGCGTTCCGGCAGTTCTGCTGCTGTTGGGGAGGCCCCGGACAGCAGAAACGAGGAGCTCCGGCAGCGAGCTCAGCACAGAGTCCGGCCGCGAATGGCGCAGCCGCGGGACGGCCAAGGACGGTCTCTCGCGGGTAGAAAACACGTCCACCGCCACCTCCAACCTCGGATCTGCCGACTTCAAATGCAGTGACACGCGGGCGACGGCCAGAGAGACCCGTGTGGCCCACATGAGTGCGTCTGCCGCGACCGGGCACGCGCCGACATCGATGACAAAGACTGCCAACATCGCGGGCCGGTGCACGACGCCGGGAGAAGCCGCGACGGTGAGCATGTTGCCGAAAGTGCGGTAGTGTTTCCGGGAGCCCGAAGATGGTCCTCCGCCGTCGTGGCTGCCTTGCCGCGTCCGTCGTCCGCCCGGACTCGGGGCTCCGCGCGCGCCCTCCGTCAAAGTCCCGCCCCGACCGGCCGGCGTTAGACGCGTAGACCGAAAGCTAACATGTGCGCTGGGCGCCAAAGGCAGGGAACGCAGGGGAGGGAGGACAATAGCCAACGAATTCGAGTCGTGAGTGACGAGGAGGTTTTATGAAGAGGTTTCCCGTCATCACCGAATCGGTTTCCCCGACAGCCACGCGGGTGCAGGCAGTACTCACGGAGATCGAATGCAGTCAAAAGCAACTCCTGGCAAAGGCTTGCTATAGGAGAGTTGCCTATTGGCTCACCGGGGGAAGACTGTTTCCAAGCCAAGCCACTCGTTGGACTGGCGAGTGTAGAAGCAATGCAGCATTCTTCAATCTAAAGGATGATTGTCAAGGCCAGTGAAGTGTGCTTTCGAATCTGCCGAGGCCTTGAACGGCAGAGCGGGGGGAACGAGCACACATCCGACGACGACGTAGTAGTAAACAACACGTCTAATTCCCCCGGGCGATCAGAGGTGCCCCACGATGGACCCGGGCATATCTCCGGACGAGATAGTTTCAAAGCCCGCGGTGAGTTGCGCCCTTCGGCCAGCCCGGTCCCCTTCTCTGAATGCCGTCTGTTAGTCCTTGGCCACGCCGTCCCCTGGCAGCGCCGACTCGCGCCCGAGCATTCGAACGGAAGCTTCCCCTGCGGACAGTGCACTTCTTGCACTGCTTTGCAGTGCGGACCCGCCCTCGGTGAAGAGTTCGCAGGGCCCGGTCTCTTTGGAGATACATGTCGAACGGACCCGGTTCGTCGCGGGCGAGGAAGTAACAGGCACGCTGCATGTCATCCGCTCGTCTGCTTCCAAAGTCTCGCTCGGAGACATCTCCGTAGATCTCGTTGGGTTTGAAGGTGAGGCGGTTGCCGTAGAGTTCGGAGACAGAACTCCCTCACACACGAATCCGTAGAAACATGCGGGGCGGGTAAATCTGAAGTCTCTCGACGAGCTTTCGCTTCTATCTCTCTCCAGCTTCGATCCTCGGAGATGGATGACCAGAGGGCCAAGACCGGATCCACCGCGCTCGCCTTCAGGCTGCGCATCCCGACGAACTGCGCTCCCGAAGGAGAGCAGACCCCTTGCCCCCCTTCGTACTGGTGCGATCGCTTCGGAGGAATTCGTTACGTCGTAGCCGGAATCATGGGGTTGGGTGGGACTGCTCGGCTGATCCACGCGCAAGAGATCGAAGTCGTTGGACCTGTTGTTGACATCCTCAGTCGCGGGCTCTATCCGGGCGTTTCGAGCGAGCCAAAGGGTCCGTCGCAAAGCGCCAAACGCGAGTTTTCAGGCCGCATGCCTTGGGCCAAGGCAAAGGGATGGGTTGGGATGCGGGCCACGGCGGTCTTGACCGGTGGCGAGAAGGGCGCGTGGACGACGGGCACGAGAGGACTTGTGGAAATCGCAGTGGCCAACTGGAGCGAAGTCAAGTTGACGACGGGGCGCATCACGTTGATGCGCCGATTGGCGACGTATCGCACGGAAGGGGCCAAGCACTCGGCACTCCGCACGGATGTCGCACCGGCGACGGAGACCAACTACACCACGGGGACCAACGTTGGCAAACCCGGCACCTTCCTTGCAAAGACTCCTGTACCTTGGACGGAGCGATTTGCGGCCCCATCCTTTGCCGAGGAGGCTTTTTTCCCAGGCGTAGCCGCGGGTGACAGCTCACGCTACACGTTCGACGTTTCCATTCCTCCCGGAGCACGCACAACCAGGGGGGCTCTTTTTGAAGTGCAGTGGATTGTTGAAGTTGCCGTTGGGACGTCAAGACAGTGAGTTGCTCTCTGTCGCTCTCGTGCGCCTCCCTAAACCTCGATCGCAGGAACGAACTGGTCGTGCAGATCCCTGTCAACATTGTGGACTCGCTTTGCGTGTTCTCGATCGGCCGAGTGCCGAGATTGGTTGAGAGCCGAATCCGTGGAGCTCAACCTCGAGAATCCAAGATCGCGGCGCCTGCACACGAAAGTGTAGGCGCAACCTTGCGCGGGGATGTTGGGGAACCTGGCAACGCACAACCGTGCGAAGACATTGTCCCTGACCAGAGCGGTTCACCACGGATTCCAGACGACATTGAGATTAGCTCCACGGCAGGGACCGTGGGCGTCAATAGGACCTTGACTCGAGAGGACCTGGCGTCCAAGATCGATCGTCTAGTGCACGAGATGTAGCACACGCCACGTAGCCGGCATTCGACGCTTGGGGGTTGGGGTTCTTTGTATGACAGGTCTGGCCCGTGTGTGGTGGTACCTGAGTAGATACTGGAGAGTGAGCAATCGCCTTTCCCGAAATCTGACGGACCGGCGTACCAAGTCGCTTCAAGGGGAGCGCACGGTACTTGCACGATCCAAACTCTTGTTCGGGACCGTATGCAAAGGGCTCGGTATCGATCGTGGGCTTGCAACCGAGCGCGGATCGGACATGAACAAAATCATGCGTCGTCCTTCAGCTCTCCGTTCGGCTTGCGCGCATTGCCCCAGAGGTCCCCCAGCTCCTTCCCCACTTTGCCGTGCACGGCAACCAGGTCCACCATCCCGCCGAGCTTCCCCGCCGCGAGGTCCTCCTCGAGCCCGATGAAGGATTTGGTCTTGTACTTTGCCTCGACGCCGGATCCGGGCATGATGTAGCCCTGCGAGTACCCGTACGATCTCAGCCTCCTCAGGAGCTCGAGCGGGTCCCCGCCCTGCTTCCGGATGGACAAGGGCTCGAATTCGAAGAAAAGGAAGAGAGGCGGGCTCATCGTCATCAGCGTCGAGGCGCCCAGGAGGACGGCGTGCTCCATGCCCTGCACGTCCATCTTCATAATGTCCACGGGCCGCGAGGCGAGCGCCGTGGCGGAGAGGAAGAAGCTGTCCAGGGTGGTCAGGTTGACGGCCGTGGAGCCCACTGGGCAGCCGGAGCGGGACGGTTCCAGGGAGCTCGAGATCACGGCGTTGCCCTGGTTGTCTGCCTCGGGGATCTGGATGCAGGCGCGTTTGCGGCTGGGGTTGGAAGCAATCCCGAGGTTGTGGGGGTGGAAGAGGGCGGGGTCAAAACCGTTGAGGAAGGCGGAGCACTGCAGGAGGCGGAAATTGGGGGGATGCGGCTCAAAAGCGTGAACCGTGTGGCCCAGCTGGACAGGAAAGGTGCGTTAACGGCAACGCCGTTGTGGATGAGGGGTTGAGAAGGGCGAAGTAAGCTTTTCGCGGGCGAGTGCGCACCTTGCCGAAGAAGAGGGCGTGTAACCTGCAGGCCAGCACGTCAATCTCCCATCCCACCAATCGCACGGCAAACCACTTGCCCAATGTTCGCCCCCAGGTCCAGCACGACCAGTTTTTCCTTCCCCGTGACCCTCTGCACCACCTCGACCGCGTTGGCAAAGTCCTCCTGGTACCCATCCTCGAAAAACTGCGTTCCCTTCGAGAGCCAAAGCCTACGGACACATATGAGTCGTCCAGACCCTAAGATGGGCGCCCGGAAACACTCCACTGCTCGCTTATGTGCTTGTCTCTGAGCGGCGCGTGGAGGAAGATGTTGTACGGCGTGCGTCCGTTGATCCCGCCCGAAACGCGCACCGCGCGTAGAGGCTGCTGCAGCAGATGAAGCTGGCAGCCGAATGTCCGGTCCGGCCCGCCGGCGGCCGGGGGCAGGGACGCGTCGCGGCCGCGCGGGGAGCCGGGGTCGCGCACGTCCACGAGGGGCGGGGACGGCCCGTCGTCCGCCTGGCGGGCGATGTATATCCGCCAGAATATCAAGATGAGGATTCCTGGGGCAATGAGCCGCAGCAGGCCCCGCGGGAGACGGGGAAACGCCATGTCCGTTTGCAGTTCCCAAGGGACCGGCCCCTTCGAATCATCGAATCATCAACCCGGGGGATCGACGCGATCGGGCTCACACTCTTGCACACCGCTCTGCGACACTCTCCGTGCTATCTCCCTATGCCCACGGTCCGCAGCACCTCCTTGACGTCCTCCCAGTCCTCGTCGATCAGCGCCATCGCCACCTTGCTCGATCCCACAGCCCGCAGCGCCTCGTCCCTGCTCACCGCCTTCCCCACCCCGTCGTCGCCCCGTGGCAGCACCATGATGGCCGTCAGGTTCCCGTCCGGCCCGCCCACGGCGTCCAGAAAGTCCCACACCGCGTCGTCCGCAACGGACCGCAGCCGGTCCATGGGCAGCGTCCGCACCTCCTCGGGGATGTACTTGCCTATCCTGCTGGCGAGGGTGCCCAGCCCGCCGCGCTCGCCGGGGTGGCCGACCCACCAGCCGAGCCAGTACCACTTGCTGGCCAGGGCCTTTTCCCAGCGCTTCATGTACTCGGACCCCGGGGTCGCGAGGAAGATGTTGGGCGACCATTCCCCCTCGCAGGTGGTCTGGAAAAACACCTGGCGGTGGTGCAGAAGGTCGTCCAGCGGCCGCAGCACGACCGTGTCCGGGGTCAGGTACAGCCCGCCGTTCTGGAGCATCTGCACCACGTAGAGGTACATGCTCCCCAGGCGCTTCTGGAGCTCCACGAGGGACCACGCGTAGATGTCCACGACCTGGATCTTGGACAGCGTGACGTGGCGCTTGGCGAGCTTGAACCACGGGCCCGTCGGGGGAAGGTGCGGGTAGTGCAGCAGGATCAGGTCCGTCCCGAGCTGCTTCTTGGCCGACTTGACCGACAGGTAGTTCCAGAAGGTGAAGGTGCGCGGCCTGATGGACGAATCGAAGACGTATTGTGCCACGCGCGGGATCTGCTGCCGCTCGGGGCACACGGGCACGTAGTCCTTCGGCAGCCGCTGTCAAACGGGGCACGTCAGCGCAACCGACTCGTTTCCTGGAGGGCATCAACCCACCGTTCCCCCCGGATACGGACACGGCTCGTGGCCGGATCGCCACCACCCGTCCGTCCACGCCCGGCACGACAAATAGGTCCACGAGGCGGTCCCGATGTGCCACAGCGCCAGCAGCACGTTGAGGTACAGCAGCAGCGTCCACACGTTCGGCCTCCACCGCCGGCCGCCGAAAAAAGTCCGCGAGGGCAGCAAGCTTTTGCGCTCGCCGTTCCCGGTATCCCGGTAGCCGACGGCGGCCCTGGCGCGCCCAGCGGCCGCCCGCAGCGCGTCCGAGGCGGCGGCCAGCGGCGCGGAGACGTCGACCGAGCATGTCCGCATGATGAATCGCGCCAGCGCCGAGCCGCGGCCGCCTTTGTCCCCCTTGTCGGCCGCGTAGCCGTCGGGCGGTTTGGCGGGCGACGCGTCGCTGCCGGCGCCGAGCGATGATGTCCGCGGGGACGGCAGGCCGGCGAGCCCCAGCGCCGCGCCCGCGAAGCCGCCCGGGCCCAGCGTGGCCAGCGCCAGCGGCTTCGGCGCGGGCGGCACCCCCGGCGGCGGCGGCGGCGGGTCGCCGAGCAGCGGCGTCGCGAGCACTCGCCGCGGCACGGGCGACGTCGGCGGGTTCATGCCGATCCGCTCGAAGCGAGGCCAGAGGGGTATGGGGAGGAGGGAAAGTTGTCGGGGCTTGGAATCCGCCGGGCCCGAAATCAGAGGGGCGATCCTCCGCCGAGTGTCATCAGGGGATGCAACGCAGGAAATCAATCGATACAGCATGAAACAGTCTGGCTGATCTACTTGAGCTTCAATCCCGCCAGCAGAATCGCGTCAACCGCTTCGTCGACCTTGGCCTGGTCGCTGGCCGACAACTCCAGCTCCGCCTCGTCTTCAAGAACCTCCTCGATCACGACCCCGCCCGAGGTGATAATCTGCGTGCCGTGGGGCTTGTAGACGTTGAATCGGGCTTCGGTCGATGGGCCCGTGGGCGACGAGGTGCTCGAGGTCCCTGTCGAGTCGGCCCCATTCGCCTGTTCCGGTTGCGGCGTGGCCGCAGGGGAGCTCTCCACTGGACCGCCGGCCTCTGTAGGTTCGGCGGCGCCTCCAGCCGATGCACCTTCTGTAGGCGCAGCCTCCGCCCCGGCAGCCGCCGCTTCGGCCCACTGCTTCCTCAGCTCCGCCCTCCCCTCCTCGAACATCCGCTTCAGATCCTCCTCCCAGCCCAGCGCCCTGGCGAGCTCCACCACGCCCTCATCACAGGGCCCCTTCCAGAACGCGTCCCGGAACGGCGGCCGGTGGATCGAGTAGTCAAACCCGCCCGCAGGGGTCATGTTCAGCATCAGCCGCGGAACCCGCGGCGGCGCCATGTACGGCAGCTGGTTGAACGGCCCCACGAGCAGCGAGGTGCCCATGACGATGACCAGGTCGCACGAGTCCGGGTCAAAGTCCACCTCGACGAGGTCAAAGAAGCGCCGCGGAAGGCCTTCCCCGAAAAACACAATGTCCGGCTTGACAAGCCCGCCGCACCGCTCGCACAGGGGAACCTTGCCCTCCCGCACCTTGCGGGCAAACAGCGCCGTGTCGTACGCCGCGCCACAGCCCCGCCGCGCCGTGCGCGGGTCCGTGGACCAGTACGTCGTGTTGAGCCTGCCGCCCTCGCCGAGGAAGGTCTCGACGGCGGGGTCGACGAAGCCGCCGACGCAGTGCGCGGCGCCATAGCTGCCATGTGCCTCGACGATCTTTTCCCGGGGAACGCCGGCCAGGGTTTCGAGCGTGTCAATGTTCTGCGTTGAGACCGATGGTTGGCCTCGATCGGCGGAGTCACAGAGCGCGCCTTACCTGCGTGTAGATCCGGCGGAGAACGCCTTTCTCCTCGAGCAAGGCAAGGAAGTAGTGGGTCATGGTGGGAAGGTGGCGCCCGGGCGTGAGATGGTGAGAGAGGTGGTAGAAGGGCAGGGGGTTGTGCCTGAAGTAGCTGATCTCGAAGACGGCCTCCGGTGTCGGCAAGCTGGACAAGGCAATACTCGGTCAGGCGACGGGAACCGCGATCCCGGCACGCAATCGCACTTGTACTCCGCGAGATTGCTGTAGAGTCCGGTGCCGGGGGTCCGAAAGTCCGGGATACCGGCCGCTGTCGAGATCCCGGCCCCGCACATGACGACGACGTTGTGCGGCTTCTTCTCCTTGATGTACTCGGCGACCGCCGCGACCGTCGGCTCGGGGAGCACCTTGTCCCCCGCCGCCCTCCCCGGCGAGCTCAGCCCCAAAGCGCGGAGCGCCGCCATGAGCGGATTCGCGCCGCCCTCGCCGTCGGAATCGGAGCCCGCGACCCGGTGCGGAACGATCTCCTCGACTTCATCCTCGGTCGGCTCGTCGTCGCTCTTGTAGGGCTCCAGGGGGTCCTCGGGGTCGCTGGGGGCGTCGGAGCTTTCGTAGGGCTCCAAGGGCTCTTCGGACTCGCGGTGGCCCGCGAATACGTTCGGCGGGGACGCATCGGCACCCGACATTGCGGATAAGACGGGACAGAGCGGGACTCAATCGATGGACTGACGATGCCGTTGTTTGTCCTTGAGGTGAGGGTGTCAAGCAAGTGCCGCGCGGACTAGAATGCGCGCCGAACGTTTCCCCGTTGCAAATGCCATTCGGAGCCCTTCGACGAGCGATGTCGTCAAAGGCAAAGCCTGTGATGCTTCAGCTCCACGTCAAGCCCGGGAGCCGGACGGAGGGTGTCGGCTACGCGAACGGAGTCCTGGAGATCCGGACACGGAAACCCGCCAGGGAGGGCGAAGCAAACAAGGACGTCGTGGTCACAGTCGCGGACTTGCTCGGGATCCCAAAGTCCTCGGTAGAGCTAGTGCGGGGCCACAAGGACAGGGAGAAGACAGTTGCGATCCACGGACTCGGTTCAGACGAGATTGCGTCCAAGCTGTCTTCTCTCGAGGAATGATTCGTCTCCATCTATGCCCGCACATACTTTCAAAGATTCTCCGCGCCCCGGATCGGGTATGGCGTGGCAAGTGCTGCTTGCCTTGCCACGCAGATGACCTTGCCGGACACCGGGTCGATCGCCATGTTCTGGACGAGGCACCGGCGCTCGTCCGTATCCTGCAGGATCTCGCATTCGACGCGGATCGCGATCAGTGGGGTCGGAGGAACGGGGTTGACGAAATTGACGCTGTATGAGATGGTCGTCCAGTCCCTGATGAATCGGTTAGCCTCGTGAAGTGCGGAGCGGCGGAGGAAACCAACCAGAAGTGGTTCCGGTTCGGGATGTGCGGCCGGAGCGACATGGAGAAGTTCAGCGGGGGGATAAAATCGGTGAAATAGATCACGGAGGTGACGTCGTGCGGCCTCTGGTCCGTGAAGCCGCAGTACGCTTCGGTCTTGAAGTCGTGGACCTCGCGATCGACGTCCTTGGCGCCGGCTGTCTTGCCCAGGGACTCGAGGCGCGGAATCCACTTCGAGACGAGCTCGCCCACGGGCTTGGGATCGACGGCACGGATCCTAAAGTCCTCGGGCCGGTCGACCCGGGGCTGGACGCCCAGGTCCTCCATGACCTTCTCGTACGGTTTGCACTGCTCGAACGGAGGAAGCTGCACTTTGGCGTAGGCGCCGGTGCGGTAGTCGTCCCTGCCGTCCCGGGATTCCGAGGGGGCTCCGTAGCACCCGTTCGCGTCCAGGCACACCGCGCCCTTCTGCCGCAGCTGACAGCGTAGAAAAGTAAACCTCCTCCCCTGCTTCGAGACCTCGACGATGAGCTCCAATGGCGTTCCTTCGAAAACCGATCCGCAGAACGACGTGTTGAGGGCCACGGGAAGCAGGTGCATGGGAGCGACGGCCTTCAGCTCCTCCTGCATCGCCTTGGCGGCGAGCCCGATAACGTAGCCACCGTGAACGCTCTTGTTGACATTGGTCAAGGCCGACTTCCCCGAAATGGTGACGACGTAGCGTCCGGGCCCGGTCTTCTCCAACTTCAGCGCTTCGTCCCAATAGGTTTGAGAAGCCATGGCAGAGAACTGGCGGCCTTTCTGTCGCTCGATGGGGCCGATGAGCGAAAAGCAATCGCCGAAGAGGCGATTCTGTCGCTCAAGCGGGGCGATGCGCGGTGGGAGGCAGTCCGTTGCCGAGCCGACAGGTGTGATCGGAGCGCCGCAACGCGACGCAGTGATCGAGGGCGCGTTGGTGGCCGGACTGAGGCCACGTCGCGCCCATGGAGGACCCAGGAATCTTGACGAGAGATTCCCTGAGCAAACTAGTCGTCGGTGCGGCCTCATCGCGTGTTTCCACGTGACAATGCGGTCTGAAGCTCGAGGGAAGGTGCCGTCTTCCACGACAACAAGAAACACATCAACTCGATCGACTTCGACCATACGGGACAGTTCTGCGTTACATCTTCGGACGATGAGTCGCTGCATTTGTACGATTGCGAGCGCGGAACGTGAGGGCAGCCCTGGTCTCCGGAAACGCTCGCCCACTCTGCGTTCACAGCAAAGTAAAGACTTCGAACAGCAAGAAGTACGGCTGCAATCTCGCCAAGTTTACCCACCACAAGAATTGCATCATCTATGCGTCCACGAAGGAAGACGGTGTGCCGAGCACCCTCGGGTCCCAAGGTCCCAACTGACCCCAGTCTCGCAGACGCGATTCGGTACATGTCGTTCCACGACAACAAATTCATCCGCTACTTCAAGGGACACCAGGGCAAGTGGGTATCTACACTGCGGTCGCGCTTTGCGAGTCTGATCGCGGCTGCTCCAAAGCGTCACTTCCCTGGACATGTCTCCTCTCGACGACCGATTCATCTCCGCCGCCAGCGACAGCAGCGTACGGCTCTGGGACCTTCGGACGGAGAACGCTCAGGGCTTCATGCAGGTCCCAAACGGGAATCCGCTCGTCGCCTTCGATCCCTCCGGAAAGGTGTTTGCCATAGCCTTGCAGTCTAAAGTGATACGGCTCTATGATATCGCCAGTTTTGAGAACGGGCCCTTTGTGACGGGTGCTCCTACACACCATTTGCAAACGGACATTACATGGACTGGGATCAAGTTCTCGAACGACGGAAACTACATTCTCATTTCGACCAACGGGCCAGAGCTCTACGTAGTCAGCGGCTTGGATCCCAAAGAACTGGTGGCAAAACTCACGGGCCACCAGAATCTAGCCGCTCTCGATCTTCACGCGGACTTCACCCCTGACGCCAAGTTCGCGATGTGTGGTGAGTTTCACCGATGTCCTCACGAGGGCAGCTTGAACCAACAAGCTGTTCCTTCCAGGATCGCAAGACGGCAAAGTCCACTTCTGGGAGATCAAGTCGCAGCAGCTCGTTTGCTCTCTGGACGGACACACCGAGGGGTCAAAGGTTGTGGCATACAACCCCAAGTTCAACATGGCGGCGTCTGCGGATGCGAACTTGGTGAGCAGCGCCATCAGCGCACCCAAACGACCCGCTGTTTCCCCATCATGTCGAAAACGATTCGCGGTAGAATGCCGTGGTGGTTTTTCGCGCGGTCGGAGATCTCTTGGGGGCTTTGCCATTATCCGCCCTCACGTGCTGACCGCTCATTGATTGCCAGGCCTTTTGGATTCCACCGCCTCCGGGTGCTATGCCCGAGGGAGACTAACCGCGGGCTGCTCCCGGGTCTTTTGCACGGTCGGTCGATACCCAGGCGAGAGCGCGATCTATGTTCAGAAATCAGAAATACCACAACATCTCAATCATCTCCTCGACAATGGCTCCCATGCGCCAACGTCACCTCACGTCCGCCAAAACGTCCCTACATGGACGGTCCCTCGTTGTCTTCGTCCTCGCGACCAAGATCCTCGTCCGTCTCCCCTGCCTCCTCCTCCAACCACACAGAGCCGAAGAAGTGCATCACGCAAGCGCAGAGGAAGGACATGGAGCTGAAGATCCAGAATGGCACGGCCAAGTTCTTGCCTCCGATCTGATGCACCACGACAGGAGCAAGCATTGCTCCCGTTTTGCTCACGCTCGCGAGCCACCCCATCGCAGTGTTCCGAACCGTCGTGGGGAACATGACGGCGGTAGCGGAGTACAGAGCGCAGAAGGCAAGGTTTTCAAAGAACGATCCCACGGTGACGAACGCGCTGGCCAGTCGCAAAAGGCCAAACTGAGCAGCGCAAGCGGTTGCGAGGAAGCTCGCCCCGCTGAGCCAGAAGCTGTGCACCAATGTCCGTGGCCCGCCGATCCTGGCGATCGCAAATGCACTCAAGGTCTGCGCGGGGATGGCCAGCAAGTTGAGCAGGAACGAAAGCTGGTACAAGGAGAGCCCGGTAGGTGGCGTGCCACCGGTCGCGTCCGGGCCGTCGGTGCCAAGATTCGTGGCATCCAACGTTATGCCATAGTACACGTGTACCGCGGTGAACCAGACCGAGAACAGAAGAACCAGCCGGGTTGCCAAAGGAGGTCGGAGCAGGGGCCGGGCAAATTCCGGGAGAAGGAAATCACCAAATGTCGTACTGCCCGGAGCTAAATCGCCGTTTGTGGCAGCTGATGCGGATTTGAGCCCATCCTGCGTCGCTGCCAGCCATGTCGGCGACTCAGGCGCCAGGAAGAGACAAGCGGTAACGAGAGCGATCTGGAACAAGGCCACGCCCGCCGTCATGAACCGCCAGTCCGGGACAAAATACGCAAATGCGGCGAGCACGGAGCCGCCGATTGCAAAGTTGTTGTTGAACAGCACGGCTCCCCATCCGGTGTGCGATTCCACTTCGGGGCCGTAAACCTCGATGCCGAGCGAAAAGGCCACGAGACCGCCCCCTCCGACGCAGAATCCGAGGGCAGCTCGAAAAATCGCAAAACCCAGGACGTCTCCACGCTCTAGCACCAGCACCGACATGAGCAGGAAGCTCGATATCAGGTAGCCCGACACTAGCATGGTAGGACGCCGACCAAAGGCGTCGGACAGCATCGAGAGGCACGTGGCCCCGATCATCCAGCCCAAAAATGTCATGGACTCGACCAAGGCAAGTCCGGATGCCGAAGGCTCCTCAAGAAATGTGTGTTCGGGCGACAGGCTCGGCGACGACGGCTCGAACGCGTAGACCGGAAGGAACACGACGCAAGCCATCGCGATCCAATTCCCCGAGACGACCAGCAGAGGAATGTTCCGCCATAGCGATATCGGTATCCGGTCCCGTTCAATGGCGGGAATCAAGCGGTCCTCTGGCGAGTGCATTGTGGTTCCACGGCGCCACAGCCGCAAACACGTTGCTGGTTGATTTCGATGAATCTTTTCGACGTATACATGCTGGAAAGAGTAGAAACTGCATTGGAAGATACGGCGATCTTCTCTTCGGCTCCATGAGATAGGTTGATGGTTCGGCGACTTTGACTTCACGACAGCGTGAGCGTGGAGCCGCCGCCGGGCGGGCGCAGCACACTGGAAGAAGAGAGGTCACGTCACAGCCCAGTTAGAGAAACGGAAAGTACGCACCGCGAGCTTGGTCGTTCGGGCGTAGACCCATTCGGCGTCAGGTTGCCGGGCGCCCCCCACAGCGTGATCTGGCTCTCGTTCCTCCGCGGCTTTCGAACCTCCGCGGCCTGCTGCGCCGCAATCTCCTCCTCGGTGGGGCCGGAAATGTTGATCTGGTTCTTGTTCCTCAGGCCAAACTGCTTCAAGCTCGGGTGGAATGCCTCGTCCGCAGACGGCGCTTGCTTGTTCGCCTGGTCCATGAAGAGCTTCTTCTGGGGTTTGAACGTCTCCTCCCTTTCGTCGGGGGAGATCCGGCTCGTCGGGTCCCCGACCAGCTTCCGGGTCGGCTTGAAGGTGTCGGCATCCTGGTCCGGCGGCGGAGCTGAGATCCCGAGCGTCGCCATGTGGGACGTGAGGTTGGGGTTGACCGCCACGAGCCTTTTGCCCGGCTTCTCGCCCTCCTCCACCGGGGTCTCATTCGGGTTGAACACGTTGACATGAGTTTCGTAGCGACGGGGGTCGATGGGAACCGAGGTCCGCAGGGGCTCCGTCTTGTCGCTGAACACGTCCGAGGTAGGCTTCTGGAAGATCCGCGTGCTTGTGCGGATCGGTTCATCGGCGGGGGCTGAGAAGACGCGAGACTCCTTCATCTTCTGGGGCGACACAATGTGCGACTGCGGAGAGGTGTTGGCTTAAGGTCTTCTTTCCACCACAATGCAAGAGACTCACGCGAGGCCCGGCGGGACGCTCCTCCTCGTCGGTCGGGGAAGGCTTCCGGTTGACCGTGAGGGGATCGGCCACGCGGACTCCGACAACTGGGAGCGTCGTCTCCGACGAATTGGCCTTGCAGTAGAGGGACTGCGGCAGCAGCCCGATCTGGCGCATCACCGATCCGAGGTCGAAGAAGACCCGGACGGAAGTGACGACCTTCCTTCCGGTCTGCCCGTCGGTGCCGAACGCAACGTTGATGTCCTGTGCCAAAAAGAAGAGTAAACTGCCGCACTGGACCAACCACGCACATGTACGGTACCATGGGCAACACGATGCGCTTCCTTGTGGGCTTCACGTCCGGAAGCAGCCACGAAATGGGCTGGTCGTGCACGAGGCCAAAGATCACGGTCTCGACCATGGTCCGGCGTCCAGACACGACGTCGGTCCCGCTAACTTGACTGATAATCTCGTTTTGCAGTGCGTCAACGCCGTAGCTGGACGCAGCGGTTTGCTTGAACAGTTCCAGAATGGCAGCCGGCCCCTTCAGCACGACGCCCGTCGCGAGGAAGACAATCTCCGAGCTCTCGGCGAAGAACGCCGAAGCGAGGTACTGCAAAGTGGGCAGCGGGGTCCCAGGCATGAAAACGGCCTGCCGAAGCGAGTCCCTGCGAGGCACTCGAGGTTGGCCAAGTTGGCCCGCAAGCGCGCCGGACGGGGCCCACCATGACTCCTCCACGTCGGGGACGGTGGTGTCCACGGCAAGCTTCCTGTCGTCTTCCATGGTGGCGAACGGCGAGATCACCTGGACCCTAGAGTCCGCGCCGTCCGGGAGGGTGGCTGTTTGGTCCCGCTCGGTGAGAACAGCAGCAGCGTCCGGCCGAAGCCGAGACACCCACACGACGAAGCATTGTCCTCCCAAACAAGCATTTCGGGGGCTGCACTCGGTGCGCGAGACTAAGAGCTCCTGTGCGGCGCGTGCGGAGGCCAGTGTGAACACCGAGTTGTCGCCCGCACCGGCCCGGCCGCCGAAAATCCTCGGGCCGCGCCGGGTGCGCGACAAATAGATGCGCACTCTGAACGGTTTGAGAGCCTCGGGGGGCTCCGTGGGGGAGGGGGGAAGGAGGCGAATTCGAGCGACCCGGGAAGAGTGGCTAGCCCCCTCTTCCGCCCCGCGACGGTCTGACGCACGGACATACGCCCCATTAAACCCACAAGACCACATTCTAGTCTCCAACAACGACCATGTGCGAGTATATATGTCCCCAAGCCGCACGTCATCTGGCCTCGGTCCTCTTCGCCTTCCGCCCCTTTGCCTTGATCGCTTCCAAGGATGCGACGAGCCTCAAGTAGTCCTCCTGGACCTTGGCCAGGTCATTCGACGCTGATTTCAAACCCTCCAAGGAAGCCTTCGCGACCGATTCAAGCTGGTCCGCGAAACCGGCGTATTGAACCGCAGAGATCGATCGTTCCAAGGCAGGAAAAGCAGACGATCTGGAGAGACCCGTCAGAACGTGCGAGCCTGCACTGCTTGCAACAACCTACCTCAGGACCGAGGCGAAAGCATCCTCTGAACGGGTTGCGTGGATGTTTGCGATCGATATCGATATCCGGGAAAGAGCGTCACTGCCAAGCCCGCGCCGGGATCAGGACACAAATTGGCTGCGAACCATAGCCTTGTACCCACGAGGAGCTCTTGCGAAAGCAGGCATAGTCAAAGTTGTGGATAGATTTGGAATCCGTGGTCGACGAGGTGATGAGCAGGAAGACTGGGGCGGAATCCCGCGCGGAGGCATCGGCCGCAGCGTTTCCCGATGGCAAAGATCCTGCCCGCGACAATATTGGCGCTGCACCGCCGCTGGAGCGCTTCGCGTCCGCCTGTTGGACAAGGCGGCTGGCCAGAGCGGCATAGACGGCATTCTCTCGCAGGGAAACAACGGCAGGCGGCCGGAAACGTCGCCGAAACCTGAAAAATCCAACAACCTGCGGTGTTCGGCGGAAAGAATCAGCTTCGATCTCCTCCATAAGCGCGAGGACACACCCACCCGGCCGGTCGCCGCGTCCGCCAATTTTTCGTTCTTCAACCGCCCCAAATGGTCATAGAAGCTCAAGGATGACCCTAAACGCGCTGCATGCGTCACCACTGGAAGTTTCGGTGCCGAGAGGAATGGGTTCGGGTCGCGTAAGCTGCTCGCCGGGGGAGGGTAACGGCCTCAAAGGCCCACCGATCGTGGTGTCCGCGGTGAGCCCGTCGGCCGTCTGCGACGCGTCGCCGTCGTGTGATGCACCAGCTATGCTGCTCCCGACGCCATCGCCGGCGGCACCGTCCGTTAGGACGCGTGCAAAAGCCGTAGACGCTGTTCCGTAGAGGATCCCCTCCGACTCCTCGTCGGCACCGTGGAAGATGAGGCTGCTCAACACGGAGGCCGAGAACACGACCGTGGCCTCTTTGCAAGTCTCCCCCGAGGACATCGGTTCAAGAAGAGGAGTGCTGAGCTGCTTCCTTGGCGCCGGTCACCAAGCCCCGCCCTGTCAAACAGTCCGACCCCAAGCTTGATCATGATCATAGCACGCGAGCTTCATCGAATGATCCCATTGATCCGATGTGTACAACACCACGAAAAGACTAGAGATCCCACCCCACCGTCTCCGCGCCACCGTCTACCGTCTCTGAGGATCACATAGCCCCGATCTTCTGGCGGCGCTCGCTTCCAAATGTCGATTTGTCAGCAGTCCAATGTCCAAAAGTCTGGCTTCAGTGAGACTTGTTCGACGTGTCGGTCTCGACGAGGTTCATGACCTCGAGGGACTCGACTGGCCGCTGCTCGATACCTCCCGTGACGGGCAACCGGGTGTTGCCCATCAGGTAGATGTCGACCTCGCGTGCCGCCTGGCGACCCTCGTTGATGCCCCAAACGATGAGCGACTGCCCTCTCCGGCAATCTGCGTGCGCACGGTCAGCAACGGACGAAAGGCGACCTGGCCGGCTGGAACGCACCTCCCGCGGCGAACACGCCCTCCACGAACGTCCGGTAGCTGCCCTTCGGGGTAGCGATGTTAGTGCGCGCATCCTGCTTGACGTTGAGCTGCTTCAGCAGGTCGTTCTCGGGGCCGAGGAAGCCCATCGAGAGCAGGATGAGGTCAGCCTTGAAGAACTTCTCGCTGCCGGGTATCTCCTTCATCCGCCACGCGCCGCGGTCGTCCTTGGTCCACTCGACGCGGACCGTGTTGACGCCCGTAAGGTTGCCGTTCCCGTCCCCGACAAACTCCTTGGACAGGATGCAGAACTCGCGGGGGTCCTGCCCGTGGATCGCGGCGACTTCGGCGTGGCCGTAGTCGACCTTGAACACGCGGGGGAACTGGGGCCACGGGTTGTCGGGAGCGCGAGTCATGGGCGGCTGCGGAAGGAGCTCAAAGTTGGTCACGCTCCTGGCGCCTGCAGACCGAGCAGGTTAGAACGGCCACTGAGGGATCCGTCAGCGACCGCTGCTCACCGTGACGCATCGACGTGCCGATACAGTCGCAGCCCGTGTCACCACCACCGATAACGATGACGTCTTTGTCCTTGGCGCTGAGGTACTTGTCGTCCGTGAGCTCCGAGTCCAGGAGGCTGGCGGTGTTCTTCTGCAGGAACTCCATGGCAAAGTGGATGCCGTTGAGCTCGCGGCCGGGGATGTTGAGGTCGCGGGGCCACGTGGCGCCCGTGCAGATCAGGACGACGTCGTTCTCCGCCTTGAGCTTGCGGCCGTCAACGTTCTTGCCCACGTACGCGTTGGGAACAAACTCGACGCCCTCCGCCGCCATGAGGTCGACGCGGCGCTGGACGATGCGCTTGTCCAGCTTCATGTTGGGGATGCCGTACATGAGCAGCCCGCCGATGCGGTCGTTCCTGTCGTAGACAGTGACGCTGTGGCCGGCCTTGTTGAGCTGGTCCGCAGCGGCGAGACCGGCGGGGCCCGAGCCGATGATGGCGATGCGCTTCCCGGTACGGTACTTGGGGGGCGTGGGAACGATCCAGCCCTCCTCGAACGCGCGGTCGATGATGGCGGCCTCGATCGACTTGATCGACACCGGAGGCTCGTTGATGCCGAGGACGCAAGCACCCTCGCAGGGAGCCGGGCAGACACGGCCCGTGAACTCCGGGAAGTTGTTGGTCATGAGCAGGCGCTCCAGGGCCTCCTGCCACTGGTTCTTGAAGACCAGGTCGTTCCACTTGGGGATGATGTTGCCGATGGGGCACCCAGTGTCGGACTGGCAGAACGGCACACCGCAGTCTGGAACGCAGAGTTAGACCAAACCATCGGAGGCCGCCACGTAACGAAACACCAACCCATGCAGCGAGCGGCCTGAACACGAAGGTCGTCCACGTCAAGACGTGCGTTGATCTCCTTCCAGTCCTTCACGCGCTTGCGCGGGTTGCGGTACGGGTCCGTCGCACGCTTGTACTTCATGAAGCCCTTGACCTTGTCGATGACCTCCTGGCGCTTCTTCAGCGCCTGGACGTCGGGCATCGACTCCTCGATGTCGCCCAGCGCGGCCTCCTTGTGGCCGTTGGCCTGGCCGTTCACCTCGGCCTTCTTGACCTCGGCCGGGGCGGGCGCAGGCTTGGCAGCGGCCTTCTTCTTGGCCTCCAAGACGGCCTTGTAGTCCGAGGGGTACACCTTGACGAACTTGGCCTGCATCTGAGCCCAGTTGTCGAGCACCCGCTTGGCGGCCTCGGAGCCAGTCAGATCCAAGTGCTCCTGGATGAGGCCCTTGACGAAAGCGACCTCGGTGTCGTCCTCGAAGGTGGTCAGCTCGACCATCTCCATGTTGCAGCGCTTCTTGAAGGTGCGGTCCTCATCCAGGACGTACGTGATACCGCCCGACATGCCGGCCGCGAAGTTGCGGCCCGTGCCGCCGAGGATGACGACGCGGCCGCCGGTCATGTACTCGCAGCCGTGGTCGCCGACGCCCTCGACGACGGCGGTGGCGCCCGAGTTGCGCACCGCGAAGCGCTCCGCGGCGACGCCGCGGAAGAAGGCCTTGCCGCCGGTTGCGCCGTACAGGCACACGTTGCCGACGATGATGTTCTCCTCGGCCTTGAACTTGGAGACCTTGGGCGGGTAGATGACGATCTTACCGCCCGAAAGACCCTTGCCGACGTAGTCGTTGGCGTCGCCCTCGAGCTCGAGCGTGATGCCCGAGGACAGGAAGGCGCCCATGCTCTGGCCGGCGGAGCCCTTGAGCATCACGTGGATGGTGTTCTCGGGCAGGCCGTCCTCGCCGAAGGTCTTGGCCACGTGGTACGAGAGCGTGGTGCCGAGGGCACGGTCGGTGTTGACGACCTCGGCGTCGATGACGACGGGCTTCTTGCTCTCGAGGGCCGGCTTGGCCGCCTCGATGAGCTTGTTATCCAGGCGCTTCTCGAGCAGGTGGTTCTGCTTGCTGACGTTGTACGTGGCAACGTTGGGGCGGAGCGAGAAGGCCGGCACGAGGATGGGCGAGAGGTCGAGGTTGCGCGTCTTGGGGTTCTTGAGCGCCGGGTTGACCACGAGCAGGTCGGTGCGGCCGACCATCTCGTTGATCGTGCGCATGCCAAGCGACGCCATGACCTTGCGCAGCTCCTCGGCGACGTAGTAGAAGAAGTTGATGACGTGCTCGGGCTCGCCGGCAAACTTCTTGCGCAGCTCGAGGTCCTGCGTGGCGACACCCACGGGGCAGGTGTTGAGGTGGCACTGAACGAGGAATGCTGGTAAGCAAAAGAAGAAACCAAGGCAACGACCGGCATACCTTGCGCATCATGGTGCAGCCCATGGCGATGAGAGGAGCGGTGGCGAAACCCCACTCCTCGGCACCGAGCAGGCAAGCAATGGCCACGTCGCGACCGCTCTTGAGCTGGCCGTCGGTCTGGACAACAACACGCCCGCGGAGGTCGTTCAGCACCAGCGTCTGGTGCGTCTCGGCCAGGCCGAGCTCCCACGGTAGGCCGGCGTACTTGATGCCGGTCCAGCGCGAGGCGCCGGTGCCACCGTCGTGGCCCGAGATGAGGATGTGGTCGGCCTTGGCCTTGGCGACACCCGAAGCGACGATGCCGACGCCGACCTCCGACACGAGCTTGACCGAAACGCGGGCGGACGGGTTCGAGCACTTGAGGTCGTAGATGAGCTGCTTCAGGTCCTCGATCGAGTAGATGTCGTGGTGCGGGGGCGGCGAGATGAGGCCGACGCCGGGGGTCGACTTGCGGGTCTTGCCGATGTCTTCCGACACCTTGTGGCCGGGCAGCTCACCGCCCTCGCCGGGCTTGGCGCCCTGGGCCATCTTGATCTGGAGCTCGTCCGAGTCCGCGAGGTAGAAGGAGGTCACGCCGAAGCGGGCCGAGGCGACCTGCTTGATAGCGGAGCGCAGCCTGTATCCGTTGACGACCGACGCGGACCGCTCGGGGTCCTCGCCGCCCTCGCCGGTGTTGGACTTGCCGCCGAGCTTGTTCATGGCCATGGCGAGCGTCGTGTGCGCCTCCCACGAGATGGAGCCGTACGACATGGCGCCGGTGCAGAACCGCTTGACGATCTCGGTCCACGGCTCGACCTCGTCGATCGAGACGGGCACGACATGGTCCGTCTTGAAGTCGAGCATGCCCCTGAGGGTGCTGTTGCGGACCTGCTCCAGGACCTCGCGCGAGTAGGCGTCGTAGGCCTCCTGGTTCTTGCGGCGCACGGCGTCCTGCAGGTTGGCGATCGAGAGGGGCGAGTTCATGTGGTTCTCGCCGCCGCTGCGCCAGTGGTAGTCCGAGGCCTCGGGCAGCGCGTCGACCATGACGGTCTCGCGGGTCGGCCACGCGTACTCGTGGTACGTCAGCGCGTCGAGCGCGAGCACGTCGAAGCCCACGCCCTTGACGCGCGAGGCGGTGCCGGCGAAGCAGCGCGAGATGACGCTCGAGTCGATGCCGACGGCCTCAAAGATCTGCGCGCCCTTGTACGACTGCAGGGTCGAGATGCCCATCTTGGACATTACCTTGAGGATACCGTTGTTGGCGGCCTTCTTGTAGTTGTACGTGATCTTCTCCTCGGTGAGGGTGTTGGGGAGGAGACCCTCGCGGCGGAGCTTGGTCATCGACTCGAGAGCGAGGTACGGGCAGACTGAAGGGAAAGGCATCAGCACGGTCCACAAGGGCGCTCCTGGAGGGAAACTCACTTCCATCGGCACCGTATCCGAGGAGCACGCAGAAGTGGTGCACCTCGCGGGCCTCAGCCGTCTCGAGCATGAGCGCGATCCGGCTGCGCTGCTTGTTGCGCACCAGGTAGTGGTGCACGCCGCCGACGGCGATCAGCGCCGAGATGGGCACGCGCTCGGGGCCGGTGTTGGCGTCGCTGAGCACGGCGATCTTGTACCCGTCCGAGATGGCGCGCGAGACCTCGGCGCAGACGCGGTCGAGGCAGAGCAGGTAGCCCTCGCGGCCCTCGCTGCGCGGGAAGGTGATGTCGATCATGGCGACCTTCCACCCGGGCTTGAAGCGCTCCATCTGCTTGATCACGTTGAGCTCCTCGACCGACATGATGGGAGCGGGGAGGAAGAGGCGCGCGCACTGCTCGGGCGACATCTCGAGCAGGTTGCCCTCGGGGCCGACGTAGCAGCCGAGCGACATGACGATCTCCTCGCGGATGGGGTCGATCGGGGGGTTCGTGACCTGCGCAAACGGATCGGCGTCAGCGGACGTTTCCGCCTACGTCCGCGGGAGCCAACGCACCTGCGCAAAGAGCTGCTTGAAGTACTCGTAGATGAGCCTGGGCATCTGCGACATGCAGGCCAGGGGCTGGTCGTTGCCCATGGACCCGAGCGCCTCCTTGCCGTCCTGCACCATGGGCTGGATCAGCATGTTGAGCTGCTCGATGGTGAAGCCGAAGCAGCGCATGCGGGGGTCCTGCGAGACGGAGTGCGGGTCGAGGACGGCGTTCTTGTAGCGGCCGGACCTGGACGGAACGAGCGTCAGGAACCCGAGGCTTCGGATCGCTGAAAAAAGCCCACCTCTTGGCCCACTCGACCACGTCCTCGAGCGAGAACATGTTCTTGGTGATCCACTCGCCAAAGGGCTTGGAGGTGGCGACCTGCTTCTTGAGCTCGGCGTCGTCGACGATGCGGCCCTCCTCCGTGTCCACGAGCAGCATCTTGCCGGGCTGCAGGCGGCCCTTGGCCGTGACCGTCTCGGGGGCGATCTTGACCGTGCCGACCTCCGACGCGCAGATCATGATGTCCTCGTCCGTGACGTAGTAGCGGGCCGGGCGGAGACCGTTGCGGTCCAGCACGGCGCCCACGTAGCGCCCGTCGGCGAAGGTGATGAGCGCCGGGCCGTCCCAGGGCTCCATCAGGCACGCGCTCCACTCGTAGAACTCCCGCTTGTAGGCCTCCATCTCGGGGTGGTCCTGCCACGCCTCGGGGATCATCATCATCACGGCCTGGGGCATCGAGAAGACGCCCGACATGGTGAGGAGCTCGAGGACGTTGTCGAACGCCGCCGAGTCCGAGCCGCCCTCCTCGATGATGGGGAAGAGGCTGTTGATGAGCTGGCCGGGGAACGAGTCCGAGTGCATGACGCCCTCGCGCGCCCGCATCCAGTTCTTGTTGCCGCGGAGGGTGTTGATTTCACCTGGAAGGCGGCGGGCGCGTCAGCAGGGGAGAGGAAGCCGGCTGAAGGAGGCCCACCGTTGTGCGCGCACCACCGCATGGGCTGGGCACGGTCCCACGAGGGGAAGGTGTTGGTCGAGAAGCGCGAGTGCACGAGCGCAAAGTGCGTCTTGAACTCGGGCTCCGTCAGGTCCTTGAAGTAGGAGTAGACCTGGACGGGGGCGAGCAGGCCCTTGTAGATGAGGTTCTTGTTGGAGAGCGAGCAGATGTAGAACCACTTCTTGAAGCCGATGGCGTGGATGGACTGCTTGCGCAGCAGGTACAGCGTGTGCTCGAACTTGGCGTAGTCGAACTCGCCGTTGGGGTCCTGGTTGGCCACGCAGACGAAGGGCTGCTCGATGACGGGCTCCTTCGACTTGGAAGCGGGGCCGAGGATGCTGTTGTCCCTCGGCACGGGCCTCCAGCACATGACCGTCAGGCCGAGCGACTCGGCGATCTCCTCGAACTTCTCCTTGCACTCCTGGCGGACCGACTTCTCGGGCTTGAAGTACAGGTTGCCCACGGCGTACTGGCCCTTGGGGGGCAGCTTGACGCGGAAGGCCGACTCCACCTGCGCGGCGAAGAAGTCGTGGGGGATGCCGCACATGACGCCTGCGCCGTCGCCGTCGCGGGCATCGGCGCCGACGGCGCCGCGGTGGGTCATGTTGCAGAGCAGGAATTTGCCCTCGGCCAGGATCTTGTGCGACGGCTGGCCCTTGATGTGCACCAGGAAGCCGACGCCGCACGCGTCGCGCTCCTCGCGCGGGTCGTACAGGCCGGCGGCCTGCGGGATCGCATCGGCCCACGAGACGAACTTCTCGTCGTCATAGTCCACTTCGGCGGCGGCCCCCACGGGCAGCACGCCCTCCTCCGAGATCACCCCCATCGCGGGAATGTCGGGCGACGGGACCCAACGGCGGTCTCCTGCGGCAAGCTGCGCGTGGAGGTTCGGGGGATGGGGGGCGCGCAGGTGTGGCGACGCAACAAAGTGTCCTGCGTGGCCGCACGCGGCGGGACGGGTCAGCAAACGCGGCGGGACAGTGATGTGAGCCGGCGCGACACGCACCGACGGCGGGCGGCGCGCGGCCGCGGCGTGATGCGCGCGATGCCAAGGTTCAGGCACCAGATAGCCGCGCCGCGGCGGGACGGTGGCGCGGGGCAGCGGGGGCGGGGCGGCGCCGTCAGCAACCCTCGGGACCGCCTCGGAGACGCGTATGCGCACCGATTCGGCCTCTCCCGGTCCTTGAAGGCGACGGGGGAGGTGTATCTCGCTGCAATCTAGACCCGCGGGATGCGCGGAGCCGCCAAACAAGTCATCAACCCGCTCCACTGCGATTTCCGCCTCCGCTCCTGCGATCCCTTGTCGCAGGGTGGACTCCAGATCGCCCAGCGCAAAGTATCGGGCACGTTTGAAGTAGCATTCTAGAGTGTTTTTGCAGGCAGAGAACGTGGATTGTAGACGCAACAAGATCATCAAGTGCAGGGCGCCTCCAGATGGCCTCTGGGACGCCCCCTGGAAGCCATCCAGATCGCCTCTGGGACGCCGCAGGGAGCCATCCATCGGGATTCTAAATCCATCACTCCTCCACCAGCGGCACCTTGTCCGGCACCCCCTCCACCTTGAATCCGCCGCGCGGACGCTGCGTGGCCTCGGGGTCCCAAGGCAATTTCCACCCTCCCAGCCCGCCGGTGGACACCCACAGCCGCAGCAGGTGCCTCGTCTTTTCAGGCGTATCCGTGAACCCCAACCTGTCGTGCAGCAGCCCGGGGTTGTGCACGAACTGCAGGTCCCCGACCTGCGGAATTCGGATCGGTCAGGCGCGCCTTCTCAACCGCAACCCATTGCCGACGCACCTCGAGGACCATGTGCATCGCGTTGTCCTCCGCCGCCTTGTCCAAGGCATCCAACGCCCGCTCCTGCTCCGGGGTCAGCGGGGGCACGCCAGGGTGTCGCTGCGCCGTCCGGATGAAGTTGCGGTCGTAGCGAACAATCTGCCGTCCATCAAAGTATGAAAGCGGAGCCGACAGCTCGAAGGGGGCGTCGTTGGGGCCGATCTCGCCCTTCTTGTCACGGTAGAAAGGCTCGAAGAGGATCTTGACGAGCTCGTCCGGGTACTGCTCCCTCAGCGAGTTGTAGAACTGTCCGACGGAGGTGAGCATGGACTCGCCGCCCTTTTCAGAGACCTGGATCGACGCATGAGTCCCGTCCGGTCAGAAGCCGCTGCGCAAGAGGCCAACCTGGAGACACAGGAGCGTGACGATGTCGCAGCTGTCGCTGTGGAAGAACTGGCGCTGCGCCGTCTGGTACAGGCGCACGGAAGGCGCAGTCTTGGCGTCGAACGTCACACCCAGGCTCTTGATGTGGCCCAAGATGTGCCCCTTGCCATTCTGGTGCAGAAAGTCTCCAAACGAGCTCAGGATCCCCATGTACGCCGCAATCTGCTTCTCCCGCTCCCATTCCGTGACCGGCAGGCCCTTGAGCACGAAGAATCCTCTGCCTTCCAACAGCTCCTTCCTGATACCCGCGAGCTTCTTCCCCAGCGTCGGCAGCGGAAAGTCCGCCTCCGCGATGTCCTTGAGCTCCTTTCCCGATGCGAGGTACGCGTCCGCGGCCTTGGACACCTCGTCGACCTCCTCGGGGGTGAGGTTGGAGCTCCACAGCGAGGGGTCCTTCTCCATCTCCTGCCCGGACCAGACGGCGGGGCCCGAGACGCTCCTCGGAATCGACTCGAAGGGCACCGGGGGAACCTGCGCGGCGCCCCATCGGACCGGCTTCGAGGATTCTGCGGTGACTGGAGCCATATTTGTGCGCGCAAGCGAGAGTGGGCTGAGTCGCGGCAGTGACTCGAGACACACTGTTGAAAAGAATCGTCGTATATCTCGAGGCATCAAGCATCTGCATCTATATCTCACTTCCGCTTGGCCCTGGTCACGCTCGCCGTGCCGCGCGCGTTGATCCCCGCCTGTCGCTTCTTGGTGCGGAACTTTGCAAACGGATCCTTCGACTCCGCCGCCTTCTTGGCCTGCTCCAGCGTGGCCAGCTCCGTCTCCCTGTCCAGGAAGGGGATCTGGAACCCGCTCAGCAGTGAGATGGCCTCGTTGCGGAACTTGGCCGTCGTCTGGAACGAGATCTCCATGTCGTGGAGCTGCGGGTACTGGTCGAAGTACGGTTCGATCTCCGGGAAGTAGCCGACGGCCTGGGCATCCAGGTGCAGGCGGATCTCGCCATTGTCCTTCCACGCCTGCCGACCGTTGTACCCCTCCCACTCGCGCACGCGCGGGAGCACGCAGTTCACGAAGCGGTCCAGGAAGCTCCACATCCGGTCGCCCTCCTCGATGGTCGAAACCGCGCCAGCGACGTGGCCGGCCTTGATGCCCAGGGCGGCGTCGCTGTGCGCGGCAAAATACGGCTCGGCCTTGCAGCCCGAGATGCTCTGCAGGGCCATGATGGCGTGCAGCACCGACATTTTGTTCTGGCTCGCGAGTTTGGGGAAGCAGTAGAGGGTGATGGACTCGATCTTGGGCAGCCGAGAGGCGAGGGGCGCATAGGGGAAGGGGTCGGTGGGGAGGATGCGCCATTCCCGGCCCGGCTTGTGCGAGCTGTAGTCGATCGGGTTTAAAAATGGCCGCTTCATCGGCACGGAGAGGAAAAGCGGGCGCGACGTGGGCATCGGCGGGCCTGCGAGGAGGGCGTCAACGGACGGTATGACGCCGCATTGGAAGAGGCCCACCGTATCGCTTGATGCCGCCGCCGGGCACCCTGTCGCGCCGGATCGGGTTCTGCACCGAAAAGAGCTTGGACAACATGTCGTCCGGCGCCTTTATGCCGTGGATCCACTCCGGGTTCGTGTCGATGTTCCTCACGATGCGCGACGCGTGGTCGTACTGCAGGATCATCATGTCCTCCCGCAGCGTGTTCAGGTAGTGGAACTCAAGCCGCGACATGCGCGTCGAGGGCGACGTCGGCAGCATCGCGTTCTCGAACTGCGGCTCCGGCTCGGGCGGCCAGGCGTCGCCCGGGCCGGGCTGCTCCGGCGGCTCCTCCAGCGGCTGCTGAGCGGCGACCGTGGCAAGCCGCCGCGCCCCCATCAGCAGCGATCGCCGGATGAGCGACACGGACATCGTGCGCGTGACGCGATGCCCGGATACACAGGACAGGTGACTACGGAAGACCGACCAAACAAACGTAAATACTGGAACTGGCCGGCAATGGAGACCTCGCAGCTTGCCTTTGCGGGAGACCCGCTGGAGAGCAATGCCAAAGAGCTTTCGAAGTTTGGAGGCTCCGCTTCCTTCCCCTCGGCCCCGGGATCTTTCCCGCCCTCGTCGCTTGCCCGCTGTGGAGCGTGCGGGAGGTCTGACATGTGGAACCTGGTCTGCCAGTTCGAAGCGCCCATGACCGGGGCCGAAGGGCGCTGCATGTTTGTGTTTGGCTGCAATTCCGGGGCGTGCAGCGGCAAGGACGGCAGTGTGCGGGCTCTGAGGTGTCAGAAGAGGCCGACAGCAGACCGGAAAGGACCCGCGGCAAGCAACCGGGACGTTTCGACGCCAAAACCCGACGAAGAAGGACAGGCACACGATGCGGCCGTGCCGGATCTTTCTGCAAAGGAGTTCAGCAAGCCTGAAGTGCCCGTAAAGGTAGCTCCAGCGGAGTTTGGAGTTCCAGCATTCGGCGGCCAGGACAGCGATGACGAAGAGGGAGGCTTCGGTTCAAAGCCATTGACGGCTTTTGGCAAAGCCTCTGCTACTGGACTGGAGGACGATCTGGACGCCTTGCTTTCCCTGCGGGAACAGAAGCAGAAACAGGCCTCGGCTGCTGGCAAACAGCGGCCGTCATACGCACAAGCAGCGGGCACCGCCTCGGCAAACGGTGCGGCGAAGCAGGATCACAAAGTTTTTGGTGCCTCGGTGGCATCTGTTCTGCCGACCGAGGAAGCTGTCGAGGACACCGCCGTTGCGGAGCAAGCGTGGTCAACGCTTCCGTCTCTGCCTTGCTTTGCTCTCGACTGGGACTACGACTATGCATCCGAAGAGAATCGGCCAAAGGATGCTCCACAAGCGATGGATCTCGCCGAGGCGTCCGCCGCCGACCTAGATCTACCCGACGTGGACGGCAAGCTCGGACCCGAAGAGTACGAAAAGGCAGTTTACCCCAAGGGGATGAGCAAGATCTTCCGCACCTTCCAGAAGGTCGTCGAGCGCGCCCCGGAGCAGGCCTTGCGGTACGAAGGCGAGCCGACGTTCTTTTCTGAACCGGTCGCACCAGCCTCCGTGCCTCGGTGTCCGCGGTGCGGCGGAAAGCGCGCGTACGAGTTCCAAGTCATGCCCTCGGTGCTTACCACGCTGCGGATGATGGACCACACCTCGATCTCTGCGGATTCGAAGCCGGAGGGGAAGGGGAAGGGGAAGGGGAAGCAGGCGCCTGTGAACCCCAGGGGGATCGACGCGGGGATGGACTTCGGCACCGTGCTCGTCTACACGTGCGAAAGCAGCTGCCAAGGTCGCGGAGATGGTTCCGAAGGTTGGAGCTGGTTCGACGAGGTCTGCGTTGTGCAGGTCGAACGAGAATGATGATCGAGCGCGATCGAGTCGAAACACGTTCGCCCCCCTAGATGGCGACCGCGAAACATGTCCTGATCCTGGGCATCGACGGGCTTCCGGCCGCCATCCCGGCTCCGTACAGCCTTGATGCCAATCTCCCCGCTCTCCACGCGCTCGCGTCGCGGAATGGGATCTGGAGCGACCAGTGCCGCTCAGTGTTTCCCTCGGACTCGTACCCAAACTGGACTAGCCTCTTCACGTCGACGGAACCGCACATACACGGGATAGACTCGAACAACCACGTTCGAACACGGCCCGTCGTGTCGTCCACTGAGGGCGAGCGACACTTCATGCCGCACGTGTTCTCCGTGATCAGGAGGGAGCTCCCGGACGCCGCTCTCGGTGCCTTCTACACATGGGTTGGCTTTAACGAGATATTGAAGCCCGACGATTGCTTCACGGCCAAGGTACACGGCCGGACGGACCCGAATACGACCAAGGAGGTCATCGAGTTCGTCGGAACACTGAAAGACGCACCGTCGTCCTGCGTCTTTGTCCATCTTGATGACGTGGACGAGGACTGTCATGCAGCTGGTTACCACGCGTCTGGAACGTGGGAAAAGGCCTTGAAGAGGACCAACGACGAATGTTCTGCGATCTTGAATGCCTACCGCGAAGTGGGCATCGCGGACCGGGACGACTTCTTGGTTATTGTGTGCTCGGATCATGGAAGGGACGATTCTGGCAAGCATCACGGCTTCTTCACCAACTCGTGCCTCACGACGAGGCTCATTTTGAGTTCACCGGCCTTTAAATCGATAGCGGGACCGGCATCCTCCCGCGTCTTCACGACTCGCCCCATCACCATAACGGACATTGCCCCGACGATCCTATTTGCGCTCGGGCTTGATGTTCCACTCCAATTCCGAGGCCATGCTCTGCGAGAAGCTTGGGGCCAGGAAACGAGGAAGGTGTTGGATCGTGAGATGGACACCGAGGCCACAAAAGGATGGGAGGGAGTCCCGGCCCACCGCAGCTTGTGGGACCACGATCATTATCGGTTGGGAGTTGCAACCGGGGCGCTGTGCGTGCTCGGCGTGCAAGCTGCTCTCTATCTCGTCTGGGTCGGAGTTAGATTATGGAGATCTCGGCTACATTAGATGCTGCCTACGCCTGCCACAACGAGGCCGGCCCAGATACACCAGATCAGCATCCCTGCAGCGCCAAAGGACTCCAAGGGCCGCAGCATCAGGCCGTTTGCAGCCGCTTTCTCCTCGTCGGGAGCGCTCGACCACTTCCGAACCAGCTCGCTGTCCTCCATCCTCTCCAGTCGACCGCCTCTGAGGACCGAACGGTCCTTGAGAATGCAGTCCAAGAGGACACCAAAGTTGTCCCTGTGGTGCAGGTAATCGAGGGGAATCCTGACCGATTGCTCCAGGTACGAGACCGCCTCTTCGATCGCCATCGGACGTAGCCACGAAACAGAGTCCTGCGTGCTACGGCGCCGGATCACCGTTTTCCTGCGTCTCAACACTCCGACCGGTGCAAGAGCTCTAAAGAGGCGCCCTGGAGTGACGACAAGCTCCGCAAAAGATCCACTGCCTGCAGGCTGGGCCGGGGTCGTCGATCTGGATCGGCTGCTGAACAATTCAAACAACCATTCCAGCCACGACGAACTTGAAGCGACATTTTCCGGCAGTCCAGTGTCGAGCACATCGACGGGTGATTGCGGTGCCTCGGAAACAACTCCGGAGGGAGAACCCTCTGCGGTCGGCCAGGCGAAATCGAAGCGCACCAGAATGTTGCCGCGAACGGCAAAAGATCTCCGCGACGATACTGATGCCTGGTTTGCGGCGGCAGGGTTTGCAGGCCGAGTCCCGACGTCCACGTCAAGGTCCCACAGAGACACCACGTTCCCGGTGCTCTTGTGAGAAATGTAGATCCTGAACGACGACGCCCCGTGCCCGCTGAATCCATTCCACATCAAAGGATCGGGTTTGAAGGAGAAGTACCCCAGCGGATCGTACGAATCGATGAGGAAGTCGGTCTGCCCCGCGAGCGTCGGCTCGTCCTCATCGCCGAACTCGACGCCATCGGCGCCTCTCCGGCGCCTCCGCAGAGAAGTTGGCGCCACCATATGGAGGGCATACTCCTTCAACCGGTGCAGAACGAGAAACTCCGCGGCGTCCCTGAACGCGCTGTTCACGCAGCGGTAGCTCCAGAGCGCCGACAGGTTGTCCACGCAGCCCAGGATGGAAAGAACGACCTCTTGCGGCAGACGAAAGGTCTTCCGAGGGCCCTCCGCGATTCCCGAAACCTCCCACCCGAGCGACCTTGGCGCCAGATCTACGGGAGACTCGCACACCGTTGCCCGTGCCTCCCCGGACCCGGCGCGGCGCTGCATCGAAAAGTAGCCTTCATCTTCATCGCCGGCTGGCGGGACGACCAGGCGCTTCCGTCTGCCAAGAGTCCCGGAGTTTGACATTGGTTGTGGTTGCGCACCTGCTCCGCCACACTTCCGTCGGAGAACGGGATCAGTTCTCCCGAGCATTCGACCCAGCACGGCTCATTCGGCTTCCATGACCGAGAAGAATACATCCAGCATCTCTACTTGACGTTATCGGGCTCGATCGTCTTCCCGTTCGTGATCTTGCCCCACCCGATTAGCCTGCGAAAGATCAACAATTAGATGACTTCTTGCAGCGCAAGCCCGGCTGCTCCTCACCGCCAATGCTTGTCTATGCGCCGACTAAGAGCGATCTTCTCCCCGATCTCCGTGCATGCCGGGTTCGTGAGGACGACCTTGGCAAGATCGCCCTTGACGCTCGTCACGCGGCCTCCGGTGCTCGTGCTACCAATGTTCAGCATGAGAATCTCCTGCTTCGCGAGCTTGGCGACCTTGGTCTGCTTCTTGTCGTCAGACTTGACGCCAAGAAGCCGGCGGAGGAGGAAGTAGTTGATCTCCAGCTCGGTGAAAATGTCGGGCAACTGCCCGACGGAACCGAGCACCTGGCCGACAAGACGGTCGGCACGGCAGAGAGTGGGGTCGACCTTGGTGCCGACACCTGCCAGATCCGTGTGAGACGAAGACGCACAAACTCCGAGACGAGAAGTGCCCACCGATGAGGCCACCGGGCACGGCAAACTTGAGGTCGTTGGTCTCGGCAAAAAGGGTGATGATGCGGGAAAAGATCGGGCGACACCGGATGTTGCCCTGGGCATCTTTGTTGATAATGCCCGGCCGGATCTCGATCTCGTCGCCGACCCGGAGAACGCCCTCGAGAATACTGCCGCCCGCCACGCCGCCCTTGAGCTCGTGGACCTCGGCGCCCGGCTTGTTCACGTCGAAGGACCGGATGACGATCAGTTTCGGCGACTTGGTAAAGTCGCGCACGGGAACGGGGATTTTGCTGACGATGTACTCGTTGATGACGTCGATGTTGTACTTGAGCTGGGCGGAGATGGGTATGATGGGCGCCGAATCGGCGACGGTACCTGCAGACTGGGGTTAGCAGCGCCTTCAGCGGGGCCCACGTCGCCAATCACCGTTGACGAATTCGACGATGGTTTTGTGCTGTTCCAAGGCCACGGTCTCCTTGACGAGGTCGATTTTGTTTTGGAGGATGAGGATGTGCTGGAGCCGCATGATCTCGATGGCGGCCAAGTGCTCCGAAGTCTGAGGTTGCGGGCAGCTTTCGTTCGCCGCGATAAGCAGGAGGGCAGCGTCCATGACGGCGGCGCCGTTGAGCATGGTGGCCATGAGAATGTCGTGGCCGGGGCACTGGAAGCGCGTTCAGCGGTGCCAAAAGACCTATGCTGAAGAAGTATACCCACGTCGACAAAGGAAACATGCCGCAGCAATTTCATCTTCCCGCCGCACCCGAACCTCGGGCAGGGCCAATCGTCCGCAACGTCCGACCGCGTGGATTTGTAGCAGCCCGGCCTCGGGCACGCCTCGTTGTCGCACTTAAAGATCTGCCACCACCAAAACGCTCAGCATCGCCCAGTGCATCCCCAGCACATCGTTCCCGCTCCACCTTGGCGTTCGCATAGCCCAGCTTGATGGTGATGTTGCGTTCGAGTTCGTTCTTGAACCGGACGGTCTGCACCCCCGAAATGGCCTTCACCACCGTCGATTTTCCGTGCGCCACGTGCCCAATCGTTCCTGCAAACGTTGATTCGGGGCGAAGCATGACCGCACGGGCATTCGGTCAGGTCCAGTGTGTGGAGACGCAGGCCGCTCCGACGCGACGCCCACCGATGTTGATGGTGGCCTGCCGCAGAATGACCTCGTGGGACAGCGGCGTGAGCGTCGTCACGTCAATGTCTTCCGGCTGCGGAGGCAGCGGAACCCGCTCGCCCGGCGCCGCGGTCATCCTTGCTCTGCGAAAAAGTCAATGTGTCCGAACCCTTGGACGCCGCTGCTGTCCGTGTCACCATCCTGGACTCCGACATTGGAACCTTCTGCCCCGCGTCTCCTCTTTCGATACTCAAGCAAGCGGAGAACTTGCTACGGGACTACATCCTCCGACCCGTCATGGCCGACCTCGATCTCCCTCACCACCGCGGAAGCTGCGAGTCCCGCTGGGACAGTCACGAGCTAATGAACAGCGTGTCTGCCCTCTGGATCATCGTCTGTGGCTTCTTCACGTTCCTCTCCGATCACCGGGCCCACTCCATGAGACTCGCCGGGGCGTTGCTCCTCCTCAACGGCGTCTTCTCTTTCTCGTGTCACTACGGCGTTTCCTGGTCGACGACGCTGGAGTACGCGGCGTGCACCCTCGACGGTAGCACCATGCTGGTTCCCGCGGCGCTCATGGCCGTCACTCTCGGAGAGATCGTGCTGGACCAATGGCTCCGCGGCCTGGGCGGGCCGATCGCACCGCACGGCCTGAGGCTGGCCTTGTACCGCCTCGCGAGGGGCACGATGGCGACCGTCGTTGCCTTTATCCTGTGCCTCGGCATCATTGGCCAGCACAACCGTTTCCCTGGCAGCCCGATCTACTACTACGCGACGCTGGGCGGGATGAGCCTGATCGGACTGGTCTTTGCGCTTCTCGCGATCTTCCCGCTCGGCCTCCTGGATTCTCACCCCCACTGCGGCTACGTCAAGCACTGGATGGTGCCTTTGGGGATCGCGAGCAGCCTACTTTCCACTGTCTTCATGGGGGCTGTTGAAGGGACGTGCGACCGAAACGAGGCTGTCCTTTCCAAGGTATGGGCACGACGTGCGAACCATATCGTCACCCTATGCTGAAGCCGTCTGTCCCTGCAGATTCCCGCGCATGCCTTGTTTCATGTTTTTTTTCCAGCCGCCTCTTACATGCTCATGCAATTCTGCGCCCTTTTGGTGTCCATTCTCAACCGGCCCCTCGGACACAGTCACGGAACCGTCGTCCACCTCATTCCGAGCATGGAACAAGAGTCGTTCCCCTACAAGTTGAAGCGCTGGGCCTTTGATCTCCTGTTCTTGCTCAAGGATGATGACGGGGTGCACTCGGGCCAAGTGCTGCTGGGCGACGACGACGAGGTGGCTTCACTCGTCGAATGCCAGATCCACTTCGGACATTCAGAGTAAAGCAGCTGGCAATCTACTCTTCTTGCTCTTCTTGAGGTTGATTATAGCTAAGGTGAATCGATACGTCTCCTCATGTAGATACCACTTATTGCGATAAAGCCATTTGTTGTCCCATTACAGTTTTGCTTCCGCCTCTTTCCGGGTGAAGTGCGCAAACTCGGGGTCATCATTTCCTTTCGTCCCTTTCCGGAGCTTGGACGGCATCGCCGGCGGCTGCGCGGCCTCGTGCGAGTGAAGCTCCAGGGCGGTTCTCGATCTGCAGCGCGAAGCGTCGGATTAATGCCCCTGAGAAGAGGTCCGAATCGAACTCACATCAACCTGGGAGCGGCGCCGTCCATGGCATAAACGGCCTCCACTGTGGCGCTCTTGACCGTCCTTTTGCCCGCCTGCAAAGCGATCCCCTTTACGATCGCGTGCAGGCGGACGGAAACTCCTTCCAGCTCCTCCGCCCTATCCACGTACGACGCGTGGAAGGTAGTCTCCGGCGCTGCATCGGGAAACAAAAAGGCTTCGGCGATCCCGCGGTCGATCGCCGCAAGGTCTGCCGAGAGCGCTTGGGCAGCCCGCCTCGCCTTCCACTTCGCGCCCAGCCACTCCCCGCGGCTTCCAACGCCCGGCTTTCTCAGATGTTCGAGTTTGGGCAGGTACCTCCCGACCACAGTTGACGGAATGCGAGCCACTCCGCCGTCCTGAACGTATCCCCGGGACACCATCCGCCATTCATCTCCCCGCCTTTCCCACGAGTCGAGGTATCTCCCCCACGCGCATCGCTCCTCGTTCGGGTAGAAGCCGGATCCGACAGCGTAGGTTTCCGTCTTGGCGGTGGTTGGCGAGGTTCGGACGATCAGCGCGTGCGAGAGCAGGTGCAAGTTTGGCGCGGGTGCGGAAAAGGGGCCGCTCGAGGGAGCTTTGGGAACGGCGGCACCGGAGTCTGGCCATACACATCTAGCGATTGCGGCCCCGTCGCGCGAGTCGCGGGCAAGGCTCTGGATCGTGAGGCGTTCCGTGATCGCCTCCCAGTCGTAGAGATCCTCCATGTTGCGGGGAGCCGAAGCCGAACGCAGGTCCGCGTCGCCAAAAAAGGCGTACGAAGGATCGCTTGGGTCCCGCACGGAGGTCCACGACGCGTCGGCCACAGGAGTCGCAGTATCGAGATCGTGCACAAGCGTTCGCTTGGAAATCCGCCACTGTCCGTCCGCCTCGAGCTTCCACTCGTCCAAATACCTTGCGTGCATCATCATGAGCAAGTACGAGTCCGATTTGGGGGGCTTGAGTAGCGAGCGGGAAGAGAGCGTTGCCGCGGTCCGTGCCTCCCTCCCGTCCGCGCTCAGCAACACCCTGACATTCGAGACGGCATGCTGCTGGGTTGCGAATGCCCGGAGAATGTCCGTCTTGAGCGCTTCGTGCCCGCTGCCGCGCACGGCCCCCATGTCGATCTCACAGTCCGAGGTGAACAGCGACCGGAGGAGGGGCGCGTCGAGGCGGTCCGTGGCGCGCGCGTAGAGGGCATAGGCGGCCAAAATGGCGTGCTGGGCGAGCTGGCGGGAGAGTTCCTTCGAAGCGTCCATCATCGCGTCGGGGATAAAAGCTGGGAGACACCCGGGTCGGCGGCGATCCTCAGGAGCATCGGGAAACCCGGCCACTCTGCAAACACAATTCATCGATCATAGTCCGATACCGCAGCACAGCACAATCATCTCTACTCCATGTCAGAAGCTTCCTCCCCGGATTCCACCCCGCTGTCCTCGCCCTCCCCATCAGCACCGTCCTCCTGCAGGACCACGACGCCCTCCCCGTTCCGCCAGTAGGACAAGGGGGTGACGGTGAACTGCGCGAGCTCCGTCCAAAAGTGCTTCTGTCGTGCATCCGTCCGTTAGCCTTGAATCCGCTATCCGACGAGCGTAGGCCGCCCACCAAGATGTGCGCCCCATCTGCCGTCAGCGCCTTCCCCTCCTCGCACACGGTATAGTCTTCCAACAGCACCAGTTTCCCATTCTTGAGCTGCACCGGCATCCCCAGCTTCCGGAGCTGCCCCTCGAGGCTCGGCGGGACCGGCTCGACCTCGTCGCCGAAGCCGCGGACGAGCGGGCCAGCGGGGAGCTCGACCGTCCGCGGGGCGACATTACCGGAGCGGAGGTAAGATGATCGCTGGGAAGATTGCTGACGGAGGGTTTCCAGAACGGCGTCGGGGTCGAGGGAGGTGAGGAGGAGGCCGACCTGCCCCTTGAGCCGCTGCCACCGACAAGAACAGACGCCGAACGTCAGCTTCCGCTTGCCGAAAGAAACCGCCATTCGATGCCCACGGGAGTCAGCTCGCTCAGCCCCTCCTTGTACTCCGTCTCTGCCGAATCCCCCATGGCCCGCGCCATGACCTTGTTCCGCCCAAAGAAGATCGTCCCCTTGCCCTTCCACTCGCCACGCAGCTCCTGCAGGTACTCGTTCCGCATGTTGTCCACAGAGAGGAGCCACACCGAGTCGCACAGCGAGAGGGCGTCCTGGATGCGGCGGACGAGGTCCTGCTTCCGGGCCGCGGCGGGCTTCTTCTTGGTCCGCGTGAGCGGGACTGGGCCGCAAGCTTCAGAAAAGAGGCAGGGCGGTGCGAGGGAGGCAGCAGGACACGCACCGACTTTCGAACGCTTCGATTTCGGCATCGCGAAGAAGGAATGTTGGTTGTTTGGTCGCGTCTCAAAAACGGCGTCGCGACCATTACTGTTCCACAGTCGAGACTAGGACCTTGCGGAAGGGTATCATCACCGACACAACTCCCGCGATGTCCCGGCATCTCGTGGACCGTCGGGAAGTTGCCCTCGGCATGAAGAATGGGCTCGAAATCCCCGTCCCGAACATATGCAGTTTCTTCGGCATCAATCGCAGCACCCTGTTCCGCTGGCAGGCCGAAGCAGCCGCTGTCCCGCAGGAAAAGGAGCCCCGCCGGGCGCCGACCAGCTCTAAGGTCACTCCTGAACGGGCCGCATGGTTGGCCAAGGAGGCCCTGGAGCGGGTCACGGTCACCCAGGCGCGACTGGCGAAGGACTTTGAAACCAGGTTCGGTGTGCCCGTCACTCAGCAGCACGTCTCCACGGTGCTGCGGAGGCAGGGCATCGTGCGGAAGAAGGTCAGATACGTCAGCTCCGAGGCTGCGGCGCAGCCGGAGAGGCACATTGCTTTCCACGAGCAGATTCTCGCTAGCGAGCCGGCCGCCGGCCGACAACGCTCGGGTATCGTGACCTAGATGACGGCTCGAGGGACTGCTTTCGGTATACTGGCTCAGGCGCTGACTGCGCCTCGGCAGGCATCATGCATCACTAGAACTCATTGGGCTTTATCTCCTTCGCCTCGTGGCGGACAGCCCTGACTCTACCCCGGTCTCGATCTGTCATCGGCGAGGCGGCGTGGCCTCGACGGGCTCCTGCTCCCCGGCGACTAGACCTCCTGCGCGTCCTCCTCTTCGCCTTCTTTGCCTTCGTTGAGCGGGCGACTTCAAACAGCGCTTCCGTTGACCCACTCTGCTCCGGGCCGCCGTCACCGCCCTGCCCGCCGGTGTTGTGGTAGCCAGCCGCGGGCCCGCCGTAGTCCTCGTAGCCGACCACCTCCTCGACATAACCGACCTCCTCCTCGGCATGCTCGACGTCCTGCCCGTGCGGGTAGACGGTCCAGCCTGCCCTGGTTCTGATGTGGTGCGCGGTCTTGCAGTGATCGAGGAATTTGCGGAGGGTGGTGAAGCCGGAGCCGCAGCACGCGCAGCGGTAGTGTTTCGAGGGACAAATCTCGTGCTGCCGGACCGTCAGTGCCGTCCGTGCCCGACAGCGTGCGATCTACCCACGCCTTGGGCGCTGGATTTGGTCCCGAAGGTCCAGTTGCACCGCGTGCAGGTCATGCCGTCGGGGCCGAGCATGGTGTTGCGGAACCTGCAGTGGTTCTGCCCGTGCTTGACCTCCTGCTGCTCGACGATGCTGACGGTGAGCGGCGCCACCTCCTGGACGAAGTAGGCCTTGCGGTCCGTGCTGTTCGGCGGCTCGTCGATGATGTTGTACTCGGCGCAGCCGGTGTGTCCGGCGTGGCAGTTGACCTTCATGCGGTTGTGCGGGAGGGGGAGCGAGTTGACGACCTTTTTCGCAGGCGCCGTGGGTTTCGCGGACTTTGTCATCCTGGCAAACTGCGGAAAGACTCGGAATCGGCGGGAGCTGCGGGGCAAATGCGGATCCGCCGGTGTGAGCCGGTGCGAACATGGTGGGCGTGCTGCGCGCCGGACGCGGTGCGCTTCCTGGCCGGCGACCCGACACCGCGCTTCCAACGCACGTTTTTGGAGCGACGCGGCCCGTAGGATTCGGCGCGGCGGCGGCACCCTCGTCTCAAAAGAGTTGGCTGTGTGGGGCTAGAACGTTGGGCGCGCGCGCGCTGGCCGCCCGGTTGGCCGCCCGAGCAACACTTGCGACGATCTCGAATTCCATCCGAACAGCATTTCCTTGCCAAAGACTCCAGAAGAGCACAGTCCCACTGTTTAGGCAAGCCAATTCCGTGAGATTCAAAGTAGCTAACATGTAGACCACACTGGTTCGCCCCGAACGGCTCCTTTCTTTGGGCAAATTGCCCGTTCCTTTGTCGGATGTCCGCCGGGGCCATGGACCGCAGCTGCACACTTGAACTGCCGGAGATTAGATTATGACGGCTGCATGGAAGAGTTTCGGAAGCACTGATGTTTGGTGTTTGTGCCGGCTTGTGGGTGCGGCTGACTCCTGCTCCGAATCTCTTGCACCTGCAACACCATCGCCCAGCCTGATTGCAGCGAGAGCCAGCCTCAAAGCGTCTGATTGCTGTTTGAATCTCGGAGATGGCATTGCGTCGCTTTTCCTTTGTCTTCACTACGCAAGCAGTCCTTCCGGCTGAGTTGTGCTCCGATCTTGCGGATGCTGCGGCCGCTACTGTGCACCTGCCGTGCGCCGATTCTCCTTGATGAGCGGTGAACAGCTCGTAGACAGCGCAGAGATGCGCCGCACCCGGTGCTTCGTCGAAAGGCTTAGGTCCAAATGGTCCGATCACTGGGCGGCCGACGCCTCGGGCGCACGCACCCCGCTGTGGGCGTCAGACGGGCCCTATGCGGCCTGGCCGTCCCTCCGGGCAGTCTTGCGACTCGTCCGCACATCAGTTGGCGCCAAGATCGCAATAGTCGCGGATCGCTTTGTTCGTGCGGCGGCACTGTGTGGCTACTCGCACGATTCGGGCGACACGACCGTGCGCTTCCTGAGCAGCCTCAACGAGCGGGGCCGGCGGCAGTTTGAAGGATATCTCCGGCTTCCCAAGTCCTGGCGCTCCGGTCCGCGCGGGGCGAAGCTCGGACCCCGACTCCTTGCCGCCCTCTGGAGCACCGTAGAGCGCGCGGCAGCGGCCATAGATGCCCCGTGGGGTCGGCGGAATGTTCCGCGTGAAGGACGCTGATACGAGTCGGAAACAGCGGCGGTGAACCACCTGCGCATCGCCGTAGACCATTTTGGGGCATCCGTGAACCGCTCGTGCAGTCGTGGACCACTTCAGGTTTCCGTGAACCGTCCGCGCAGTCGTGGACCGCTTCAGGTTTGGCAGACCAGAGAACCCCGGCGTGGGCCATTCGTGCAAATGGTAGACCGTCAACAGTGGCCGTGGACCAGAAGCGGTGGCCGTGGACCGGCCGGGCAACGTCCTCGTGGACCAAAGCCAAACTCGTGGACCGCCCGAGGACAAAGTCAACCAACCCTTTTCTCACCCGTGCCTGGGTCAAAGCAAGCCACCGTCGTTTCACAATGGATTTTTCGGTCCGCTGAATCAAATTTACGCAGCACGGGGCCGTGCCTGATTCCCTGGCTCTATCAGCTTGAAGACTGAGCCCCCCTCCTCGCGGCGATCATGGAGCTCGTCAGTCTATTGGACGAGGATGATCACGCACAGCAAAACGGCTTGTTGAGACTGCCATTGCCGGTGGCAGGAGGCACGCGCCTTGTCACGCGCTGGTGCGATCCATGGCGAGATCTTGATTTGACCTATGTCACAGTCCGGCATCTCCCTGCTCATGCCGGGGAGGGAGAGAAGCTGTTGGGCCACGAAACCTACGCTGATAGCCGAAACCGTCGAAACATGGATGCTGATAAGCTCGTCATTGTGATCGATGCCGTGAATCTTGCAAAGTGGAAGCATAAGCTGACTCTCGCTATCGGCACAGACACTGGAGCACTGATGCTTCGGTTCAGAAAGCCATTTTATGCGTCATTATGATCCATGTTGGGACTGATTCCTGGCTTCCTTGTCGTTAAGTGCCGTATTCATGGCCTCCAATTCCGCCTCTCGTAGGCAACGTTACCAGAGTCTTGACATGCCCCAGAGTTTGCTTCCAGCCGCATTGAACGTGAAGAAATCATCAACCAAGTGCCTACAACGCAATCGAAGGAGGCGTGCAGCACCAATCAAGACGCATAGATGGGACGGTAGCTCGGATTTCTGAACCACACCTTGAGTTTTCCTAGCCTGATCATGACACCTGCCATCATTCCCTCCATTGAGATGGAACGTCCACATAACGGTACAGCAGAATCGAGCATCGGGAGACTGCCTGCTCCGAACGGCATGCACCGGAGGACCGCAGATGCAAGGAGGCCCACACCGTGCACTCGGAATGGGAACCTGAAGTGCAGGGTATGAAGTGGATGCCCGTTCATTCTTGACATGCTTGCCGGGCCGGCTTTGCTGCGACCTGCCTCGTGGACTGGCTTTTGGGTGGGTGCCCCTTTCTCGCCAGCCGAGACCGTTCACCGGAAACGACTTGACAAGCCAAAAGTGAGAAGCTGCGGTCACCACGGGCCCAGAAAAAGAAACAGCATATCTGTGATCTCATTCTGGCAGACTATCGCTATTGTAGATCTTCCCAGCATGGAAGTACGCACTGTATGCTTTGGGGGAGGTCGGACGTGCGTGTCCAGCCGAACGGCAAAAGCTACTGAGATGGAGAACCAATCGGCGAGTCCGGGTGATGACAATGAACAAGCATGCACTGCTTGTACTGCCAGTGCGTGTATCTGCAGGGATCGTCCGGATGCGCTTCTCCCCGAGATGGAACAAACAACTGGGCAAGATACAGCGCGTTCCCGACCACATCCGCCCGGTTAGCACGAGTTTTTGGGTGCTATATCGTATCGACAATGTCGGAACAGAGGTATTGATCGAGTTGGGGGCAGATGAAGGCAGGGAATGCTCCCAGCCAAAACGGTCAAGCGCCTGCATCGTCAATCCTGGGGCGGTTCCGAGAGCTTGAAGGGCAAAAAACCGTTGTAGAGGTGTATGATTTGCTCTGCGTACACTTGTGCGGGATGAAGACCATTGAAGCGGTCGGGGCGATTGCCGCCTCGGCGCCCGACTCGCAATGGCTGGTTCGGGTATTCCAATCCCTCGGTTCGCCGCCAGTCTCGTGCGTGCTCATGGTGGATGGCAAGCACAAGGTCCTGTTTGACGTGGTCCCGGCTGCTGCTCCGAGGTGTGCGACGCCGTGCCGTGCTGCGATGCCCCAGACCTTGTTGCCGCGTGGCGCGATAAGGCTGCAGAGCAGCCCTCGACTGCGACCAGCAGCGGAAGCCCTGACGTTTCCACGCGATGCCGACGATGCCAAAACGGAGCAATCCTAGTGGATGGTGGACGTAGGCACTAACCAAAGGATCTGCCCGACGATCACCGCCGGATGCAGGAATCTAGCTTGCCTCTCGCTTGAACAACGCTACGAGGCGGACTCCACTCCGCGGGACACAGATGAGCCCGACGTAAACCATTAGAGAGGTTCTGGACGGTGATCGAGACGAGAGGAGAGAGTGACGGACAGCCCGCGGGCGCGGTTTGGCAGGCGTGAGTATTATTGAAGGCATAGCCTTGGGGTCGCCGGGTCAGCTCGGAACGGCGCAACGCTCCTCAGGCAACGGAGGTTGGAGACAACTTGACCGAAGTACGGGCGGCCCAAGCTAGTTTCTCGAGATGCATTGGTCTGGCCGTACATGAAGAGATTGCAAATCAGCGACTTCATCGATGTTTGATGTTGCCTCGAGACGACCGCGCCACGAACCCCTCGACCTGCAGCGCATCCCCGTTGAAATGACACCTAGACGGCGCCAAACGCATCTTGGAAGGCGATGCCGACGGCGCGGCTCCCTTTTGCGCCCGATCACCGCCGATATGACGGCCGAAGCTCCGCGGTACTGTCGAACCATGGAAACTTCCTTTCCGCGACCTGCCACCGCAGGCATTCCACAGAAAGGTGGCCGAGCTCCCGGTATGCCGCGAGGAAAAACGATTCCAGGAGGATTCGGGCCGTTCAGGGGCCAATGCTGAGGATCCCGCACCGCATCCGTTGCTTGACCGTCTCGCCTCGCCGAAACATTGGAAGCAACGGAGGTCCCGTGGTCGCGGCTATCCTCCTCTGGAGCTCAAAGGACCGGGTATCTGGAGCCGCGCTGGCATCCGCCGGCGCGAGGACAATGCGCGGCGGGAATCCCCTCGAAGCTGGCAGCCGAATCGAAAGAAGAGCGGAATCGAGCGCGAGCTCCTTGGCGTTCAATCTCCCAGCCTCTACGTAGCGGTGCAGGGAGCTTTCGCGGGGACGCGGGAGTCCGATCCCGCTCGCCGGTCCGAGCGTGGCGGAGTTGCCGGGACCCCCGGTCAATCGGCTCCGGCTGGTGAGCCCCTGGCAAGTAGGGAGGGCGAGCCGAGCGGCAGGCTGCTGTGGAACTGTTTGGAAACGGAAACTGCGAAGGGCTTTTGGACGCGTCTGGACGCGTGGCCTTGGGTTAGGCGCGCCGTGTCGGCGCCCTTCATCACTTGCGGCACGACGCGTGCGAGAACGCCAGCAGCGCCCATCAGCCATGACTCGCGGCTCTTCCAGCGCCGGATCTCAACGCGGCGGACGTGGCCGCGGCGGAGGGCGTGGCGGCGGCCGTGGTGGGGCCTCCCGCGGAGGCGGGGGCGCGGGCACGCCCGCCTCGGCTCCGCCGGCCGCACCTGCCGCTGCCGCGCCCAGAGGCGGACGCGGTGGATCTGCTAACCCCCAGCCCGCCGCCCAGCGAGGTGCTACGCAGCCGAGGGGACGGGGCCGCGGCGGCGTCGCGCCACTTGTCCCACCGGCCGCGTCCCTCGTCGCACGGCCAGCATCGCCGGCCGCTCTCCAGCAGGCCGCTCTCCAGCAGGCCGCTCTCCAGCAGCCACCATCCGCCGGGCCGAGCAGGACGGATTCCGGAAGGGAACGGTTCCTCCAGGGCGGCGTCGACTTGAACGAGGCTTACGTGTTCAGGAGGCCTCCGCTGAGCAACCCGGAGGTGGTGAACTTCCATCGGCGGACCATAACCGAGGCTGACATTCTTCCGCCGCGCTCAGAAACCGTCGGATCTATTCAGGCATGCGGTGCAGGCGATCCGCGATCCCGAGGACCGCCGCAAGCTCTTGGCACGCGTGGACGTGGTGTTCAAGTCGGTGGCAGATCTGCTCGAGAAGTTCGCCAGCGGCGGCCTAAAGGGCGTGCGCGAGCTGCTTCTGGCAGAAGGCAAGCTCGCCGACGTCTTTAAGGACCAGGACGTCAGGATTCTCCTTACGAACGAGGTCGGGGGATTATCTCACCGAGCAAACCCGCTCGTCGACAACCTCATGCTGTACTGCCTCCATGTAAGTTCCGGGAGTGCGCAGACTGCGCATTTGGCTCACTGCTGTTCCCGTGCGCAGCGCGAGCGCATCCAGCGTATTGTCGGGGAGACACGGGAGCGCTACGGCATAGGCAGCGCCGACCTGGTCAAGGCCGTACGTGACCAAGAGCTGGCCGGCCTAACGTATGGTCAGCCGACGGCACAGGCCGCTGAGCCCCGCGACATCCCGGCGGCCGACGCGGACGTGGGCGCCGCCGCTCAGACCGTCGCGGACCAGGCCAACGTGCTGGAGCGTCGGCACCTGCCGTCAGCCGGTCTTCACGAATGGGAAGCGTTTGCGGGCAAGCTTTACATGGACAGCCGGCTGAAAGAAGTTGGGGTGCACCTCGTTTGTCATGGCCTCTGCACTTTGATGGGCTTCGCTGCTCCTGCGGCCGTTCAGGCCCATCTGCTCAATCTGGGTGCTGGCGATCCCGTCTTCGGTCTGGAGATCCTCAAGTACCACGCTTACGAGCTCGGGCGCCGGCTTTTCTTCGGCCTTATCGATTGGGCGCACGGAAAGGGCCTCGAGATCGACCAGGACACCGCACGGGATGTGCGGCATTTTGCTACGTTTCGGGCGCAACCGAACTCCCGGGTGCTTCCTGGCTGGACCGAGCTCGGCGCCATCTTCATCAAGGTTGGCTTCGCCATGCTTGCCGCTAGCAAGTCCCTGCTCACCGAAGCCCGCACAGAGCGACTTCGGCACATCTGGACCACAGCTGCTGATCTCGGCCGGCGACTACAGGCGGGTTGCCGCGCAGCTCCCCGGGAGTCGCCTGGAGCCGGAGCCCGTGGGCCCTCCTCCCGTCGCGGTGGGTGTCTGCGCGCGCGCTGTGCTGCATAGTTTGCCTGACGGACATCCTCTTCAGTCCGTGCTCGAGCTCTTCCGTAACGGCTTCGGCAACGTGTCGCCGCTCTGGTCGCTTCTTGAGTACCTTCTGTCTCGGTCGTCGATGCAGACCGTCGCCGACGTCCGTCGGATCTACGAGAAGAAGGGCATCACCGGCATCGCGGAGCGGCTCGGCGTGCAGCAAGGCCACAAGCTCGATCCGTACCTGCACCGCGATCGTGGGCTCGACTCTTTCCTGGGGGCCTACTTTGCCAGCAACCCGGTGGTGGGTTGCCGCCTTCTCGAGCTCGGACCAAAGCTGACTCGCCGCCTCTAATCAGAGCGACGACGGAGCGGAGCCGGTGCCCAGCCGCGAGGAGCTGCCCTACGTTGGCATGGACGACAGGCAGCCGGGGTCTATCCACCGCGAGCAGCCTTTCAATGCCGTGGCCTCCAAGAACGTGCGTTTTGGCTCCCAGTCTATTGCACCATTTCCGTCAGCCTGACCACCCCGCCGTGCAGACCTCGACCAACCTCGAGCACCGCGCGTTGAAGGAGGTGCGCCGCGGGACCGGGCCTCCGGGGCCCGTGCACAGCGCCGCGCCCTCCGTGGGCAACAGCCCACCGCCGAAGCGACCTCGCGGCGGGGCGGGAACGGAGGAGGCTGGTGGAGAAGGCGCTGCCGCGATACCGGTCCCGGAGCTTCTCAGGCGCAATCTCAACATCCGGGCCATGTTGGCGGAAGAGGAGGCCGAGATCAAGCGGCAAGGGGACGAGCGCTTTCGAATGCAACTCCGGGTGGGTACTCCGCGTCCGCTGCCTTGGATTCTCAGCTGACTCGGCTCCTTCCCGCTAGATGAATTGCGCTCCCGCGGGCAAGAGGGCGCCGATCCCGTCCCTCACTGTCAGGCACATCGTGGATGACTTCTTTCCAGGCCAAGATATCGACATGCTCGCGGCGGACGAAATCTACGGCCCGATCGTGCGGAAGATTGCCGAGAAGCTGGCCGGCAAGCCTTTTCGGAACGGCGGCCACAACCTGGCAAACGAGTTCCTCCTCCACGACATCATGAGGGCGAAAGACCGAAGGGGGTTTGAGCTGCTCATTGCTGAGGTGTTCCCCAGGGACTGCCTCGCCAAGGAGGGCGAGCTGCAGCCCAAGAAGCGGCTAATTCTGCGGGAGATGGTCGAGGAGCTAGTCGGCAGGCTGAAGGATCTCGGCGCAGGAGGCGTGCACGTGCCCGACAAGCTAGCCGAGCTGGCGGGAAAGGAACCGGGACCGGGTTTCGAGCGGCTCGTCGAGGAGGCCCTGGACCCCTTGCGCAGGTCCTCGGCTTCCAAAGCGCAGAGGGAAGCGCTCTCCAAGGCGGAGAAGAACAAGCAGGCGAAGCTCCGGCAGGTGAAGTCGGCGGAATGCATCCGGCTCCGTCGCTGCGCCTGGGACTTCTGGTACAACCTTCGGGCAGGCTTTGCCGCCATCCGGGCTCCGCCGGAGGGCACCGCCGACGGGAGCGTTTCGGAGCGCCTCACCAAGGAGGAGGGCATAATCCGGGCCGCGGATAGCCTCAAGCACGCCGACGTTATCTGGACCCTCGACGGCCGGGCAACGCAGAGGCCGTTCCCTGCCACCACCCTGGGTGCTTTCCGCAGCCTTCACGACCTCTTTCTGCAGTGCAAGATCGTTTCGGAGGAGAACGCTGCCGAGCGCAACAAGCGCGTGGCCGAGCTGCGTGGGCATTTCGAAGATGCCGAGCGGGCTGCGCGGCAGGCCTGGCACGAGTACGACGTCTTCGTGAGGCGGGAGGCCGAGAGGCGCGGCATCGATCCTGGCAGTCGCGAGGCGCGCAACGACTTGATACGCACCGAGCTGGGCCGCCAAACCGGCTACCAAGGGCTACGGAGGGCTTTTCAGTCCGCAGACGAGCGCTTCAAGAAGCTGAAGAAGGACCTCGACGAGGCGGAAGCTGACGCCGACACACTTGCCAGGTGGCTCGCCTGGCTGCCGAAGATCCGCGCGCACCTCGAGTCGTACTACTCCGCGCTTCCCCACAACATCTTCCACCGCACCGAGCCGGCCGTGGGATTCTGCCTTCAGACGCCCAAGTGTGCTGCCACGACCCTACACCACCTTGCCATCCAGGGCGAGGCGCTTGTCGCGCTCTCCAACATCCTCGGAATGCTCAACTTCAAGTGCGGCATCCAGGCCGGCACCTCCGCGGCCGCGGAGCACGGCTACTGCATCCACTGCGGCGGCTACCCGCGGGAACTGGTTTCGATGGCGGCGCGCGGCGTGCTGTTCGAGCCCGACCGTGTTATCGGCCAGCACCAGGAGCGGGAGCATGGAAGGGCTACCTTCAAGTTGGGGGATGGCACAGAGGTCTCGGTCAAGGGCCAGGATTTGGAGGCGATCGTCCACGCGGCGCTCAAGGCTGGCGTGCCCGAGGACCTCGTCCGCGGCTTCCGGTAAGCCAGCTATTCGGCCGATCGCCTGCGGCGTGCGATCTGACAGCCCTTTCGTTTCCGCAGGATCGGCACCGAGCGAGCCCAGCGCACGACGGCGCGGGAGCGCGAGGACGACGATCGGAAGCGCTTCCACCCCCCTCCGGGCCCCGCCATCTTCTTCCCTCCCGTCTACGATGCGGCGGAGTTCTTCCGCGCGAGGGAGAGCGCGATCGCGCACGGTGAGGCATCACTCGCCATCGCAATGAACGAGACTGACGCTCTTTTCCCCAGGGCTGCCGCTTGTCACCGACATCACACTCAAGAAGGACCGGAACATCGCCGCGGCGCGCCTGACGGGCACGCGGCACACTGCAGGCGACATTCCCGAGGCGGTGATCAAGGACGGCGCGCAGGCGGGCCGCGGTCGCGCGCAGGAAAAGTGCATCTCGTGCGGGCGCAAGGGCGACAAGCACGACAAGGGGTGCTCGCTCGCCACGGTGCTGTGGGCCGAGTCGCTCGCCAACCAGCTCGACCCCGAGGGCAAGCAGCTTTTCCGCGTCCACGTGGGTCGTGCCGCGCCGGCTCATCCGATCGCGCTGATTGCGGCTCATGCAGGAACGTTACGTTGCGAGGCCCCACGTGGCCCTCGAATCCCTCGTCTTGCCCATGTTTCGCGACCTGCTCGGGCCTTGGAAACGGGGGATGTCCAACCTCAGCCGCGCAGATACGGAAGCAAGTCAGATGTTCGTCAATCACTTCGTCGCCCATCTTCCGGACGACTTTGACTTCGCCATGTCGTCGTCTTCGATGCGTGCGCTCTTCAAGATGGGTTGGTCTCGCATTTTGCGCCGCTTGCTCGGCACGATGCTTATCGGCATCCTCAGTTGCTCGCCGGGACCCTGAGATCAAGTTTTCGTTCAACGAGTCCAACGTCTCGGAGGAGGACAAGGTGCGCGTGCGCAACACTTTCGATCGCCTGCGCAAGTCGGTCCAGGAGGTCATCGACAAGGGCTTGTTGGACGACAAGGTCAAGAACGACTACGGCGTCACGGACTTGGTGCGTCCTCGTGGCTCTCCAGCCCCGTCCCACCCTGACCATGCCCAATCATGGACCTCGCAGGCCCTTGCCCAGACGGCGGACCGATACCTCACCGCGCTCTGCAACATGCTCGTCGCCTCGGGCCCGCTCATCACCACCGTGATCCGCTGCCTCCTCCTCTCCTCCAAGGCCGACCCCAGGAAGGTCAAGCACCTCGCCTCCCGCGCGCGCGAGGCGTTCAACCGCAACATGAAGCCGGACGACGTCGACCTCGCCTTCATCACCGTGGGCCGCCGGCCGATGGGGATCGCCGAGGACAAGGACGACGAGGAGGCGCAGGAAGAGGAGGCGGAGGCGACCGAACAGGCCGAGGCACTTGCACACGCCGAGCGCGACGAGCACGACGATGACCACGACGATGACCACGACGACGACGAGGAGCTGTCGATCGAGGACGCCAAGGAGATCGCCGAGCAGTTCGAGGAGGCTGCCGAAGCAGCGCAAAAGGAAGCGGAGCGGAAGGGCCACATCCGCACCGACATGACGCAGGAGGACGCCGACAAGGTCGTCTCGGTGCTGAAGACCATATCCGCGCTCTTCGATCGGTTCGATCCCGAGGTCGTTGACCAGCTCCGAACCCCCAAACAGGTGAGCTACCGCGGCTCTGGCTGCCACCGCTTGCGCTGCCTAAACGTTCGATCGCCCGCAGCTCGTCCTCCCCAATCCTCCTCCGGACCTCTTCAACACCTGGTCGTTCAAGATGGAGACGGAGCACCCGGACCGGAAGGGCCAGTTCACGCACGAGGTCTACGTGGGCTACGGCGAGGAGCACGAGACTCGGAAGGTCCGTTGCCTTGCCACCCGAAGCCTCTTTTCGCGCTGCTGACACACGGTCTCCCGCAGGACGCGTACAGTGCGTGGTGCGACAACAGGCTCGAGTACTTCAAGCAGCTCGCCAACGCCATGAACGGCAAGCGTTGGAGCCACCCGCGGTACAAGTACGCCGATCCTCGGCTCTATCCCGAGATGGGCAAGCCGGCCATGCTCTCGTACGTTCCGTACCAGGCCGCCGGCGAGGCCACGGAGGACGACGTGCGCAAGGTGCCTGTGGCGACTGCCGCGCTCGTCTCCGCGAAACTGACTTCCTTCCGCACCGGGAAGCTCGAGATTCAGGCGCCCGGCGTTCGCAAGAAGGCTCAGGTCGAGCGCAGCGACGATCTCGCCGAGGCGGACGGCGACGACGGCGATGACGATGATGAGGACGAGGACGAGGACGAGGATGTGGAGATGGCGGACGTCGAGGCCGAGGGTCTCCCCGCGGGCGGCGGCGCGCCTGCTGCTGCTCAAGAAGCCGCAGCCGCGGACGCCGAGGACGGGACTAAGAAGAAGCGCAAGCGCCGCAGCGCCGACCACATCAAGATCACGCGCTGCATGCCCGTGCGCCTTGCCCTCCTCCGGCTCCTTGAACCTCACCGGAAGTTGCTGATGGATGCGCGGAGCGCTGCGGCTGACGAGAGAGAGAAAGAACGCCAGCAAAACGAGCCTGCTCCCGCCGCCGCCAGCACGGGCACCTCCGCACCTCCGCCGACCTCCTCTGCCTCGACGTCAGCCGAAAATGAGCAAGGGCCCGACGGAACCTTCGAGATCAAGGCCAATTCGGACGGCGGCGTGCAGAAGGGCTACAAAAGCGGCTTCAAGTCGGCGGGCCGCCATCTCGCCCGCTTCGCGGCCAAGCTCAAGGCCATCGGTCGAACCGACGTCGCCATCCGCGACCTCCCCTTGCCCAAGCCCCGACACCGCGTCGACTCTTCGTCGCAAACGCCTCCTCCGCGCGTGCAGCCCGCGAGGACAGCCAAGACGGCGGCTGCGGCGGCGGCCGGCCCCTCGGGCGGCGCTGCAATCGCCTCTGCCCCTGCCCCGGCAGGACCTCCTTCTCCCTCCTCCTCTTCCTCATCCTCTGCTCCTTTCGCCCCTTCCCCTTCCCCTCCTTCCTCTCCGGCGTTTCCGGCTCCGGCTCCCCAGGCCAGCAAGGCAGGCAAAGACGGCAAGCCCGCCAAGCCCGCCAAGCCGGCGCAGACGCCCCCTCCCGAACCTCCGAAGCCCGCCAAGCTTCCTCGCCTTCCTCCGCGCCCCCCTAAGCAGTACCCGCTTGGCCCCGAGTACAGCATCTCCCCCCATATGCACTACTACTCGAAGTCGACGCTCTTCCAGGTCCTCAAGGGGTATGTCGACGCTGTTGATCGCCGCCGATCCCGTGCTGACCTTTGTCGCTCTGCAGCGCCAAGGTCAACCCCATCAACCACGCCGATCAGAGCGCGGCGGCCACCCTGTTCGTGCACAACTTTGGTCACCTTTCCAGCAGCGTGTTCGACATGAGCAAGTTCCAGGACGAGATTGACGGAGGCGGCCGCGTCCGGCGCGAGTTCGTGGGGCTGTACGCAGACCCCACGTGCGCCGTTCCCATCTTCAAGGACCTAACGCTGCACCGGGTGGATGCGGACGGCAAATGGCTCGATGGACCTCGCAAGGCCGCCAACGACCTCGACAAGCTCAAGCTCCGGGACGAGGCGTACAAGAAGAGGTGCAAGGAGGGACTCGGTGAGGTTTTGTTTCGGTCGCAACTCTACCTATTCTAATCCGTCTTGAACCTCCAGAGGTCCTCAACGACGCGCTGAACGACTACCCGAAACTCGCCGAGCCGGACAAGATCGGAGGCGACGCCGGACAGCGCGAGATCCCCACCATGATTCGCATACTCAACGAGGACAAGTATGAAGGGGTGATGGCGATGCTCAAGAGGAACGTCGTCATCGACCACCGGACGGGCGAGGTCCGAGACCCCAACCCTCGCCTGACCACCCTGTACTGCGAGAGGAACGGCGTCTCCAAGGTCGTCTACGTCTCGCGCGAGACCAAGACGCACCGCGGCCGGGAGGTGGTCGTGCATGTGAGCGGCAAAGAACGGCTCGCGACTTCGGAGATGGTGGCGCGCATGAAGGCCCGCGCCGACGGCTACGGTCTTGAGCTCGATCTCGGGGACCAGGGCGGACAGCCGCAGTTCCGGAACGTGCGGCCCGAGAAGCCCGAGGTCCCCAAGCCCAAGCTCCCCTTCGGCTCCCACCCCGACACCATGGCGGGGTACAAGCCGGAGAGGTACCCCGGCAATCCCGACAAGTCGATGCTCCCGAAGCACCGCAAGCCGACCGAGGAGCAGCAGGCTCGCGCCAAGCTGCGGGACGCGACCGAGGAGGAGAGGGTTAGGGTCGAGAAGCTCAAGGACTACACCAAGACGTACTTCGACTGCGAGCCCGTCTACGTCAACGACGAGGGACTGAAGAAGCCGGGCGAGGAGCCGACCAAGCAGCAGTTCTTCCGCGGGCTCGGTCTCCTCCCGAACACCATCGACGGCACCTTCATCGCGGTCTGCACCATCCCGCTCGACGTCTACCGCCGCGCCGCCGGCTTCGTGACGTACCAGAAGATCTCGGAGAAGTGGAAGAAGGCGCACGTCATGAAGGTTGGCCTCCATCGCCGCGTTGTTCTTTCCCGTGTCCCTGATCTCCGCCGGCCGCCTGCAGTTCGCCTACGTTCCCGTGGAGGTGGCCGAGCGCCTCGGCAAGGGGGGCAAGGGCAAGAAATCGACCATGGGCATGGACGTGGATGCCGAGTCCGCGGACGTGCCCCAGGCCGGTGTGGAAGCTCCTCCTCCGCGGGATCGCGTCGTCAAGATCCGGGACATCGGGCTCAAGCTCTTCGAGTCCAACATCCCCACTTCCAAGACGACGGATCCGGACATGCTCATGCTCCGCCTCATGTGCATCATCAACTCGAGGCCGTGGATTTCCGGCGAGTCACGCGCGCGTTGCGCACCACCCGTCGTCTGACAGCACGTTTCTTTTCTCTCTATAGAGTTCTACGAGCAGGCGCGCCTCAGGTGAACTACCTGCCTTGGCCCACGCACCGCCGCTCCGCTCACAATCCCGCTTCCCGCTCGACAGGGACCTGCACCTGCGCACTTCGCGGAACGCCAAGTCGGCCCTGCAGGACCTGGTCAAGGAGGTCACGGAACCGTTCTACATGCGCGTGTCCGCCGAAGCCGCCGAGGCTCTCCAGGAGATGGCCAAGACGGACAAGCGGTTCCGGGTCCAGGTCATGGAGATCGCCGACGAGCCGAGGCTCCGGCGGAAGAAGAAGCCGCCCGACAAGGACGGTGGAGGGGAGGCGGTCAAGGAGGTGGTGGTGAAGGTTGCCGTGGCCCAGATTGTCGCTCTGGGAGATGCCGTTTGGCCCCACGTCAAAGGAACCCCCAGCACTCCTCTGATGCGCGTGAGTTGCCGTCTGCGAGCATGCGTCTCCCGCGGCGCCTCTCATCGCGATCGCCGCCGCAGCTCTCCGTCGCCTTCCGCGCCCTGTCGCTCGCGCCTCGGTGCGTTGACCGGGCCGGAGGCGTCTTCATCCGGTACCTCTGGTGGTTCTCGGTCCGGGAGTACCACACCTCCATGATGTGCTATTCGTGCAAGGTGGGGAAGGGATGAGCTCTCTCGGGCGCGACGCCTGCTCACGTCGCATTGTCGCACAGGAGACGAAGCTGACCATGGCCATGTCGCGCTTTGTCGAGAGGCGGAAGTACGTCTGGGGGGTCAAGAGTGGGCATCGCACGTCATTTCCGCCCAGAGTCGCGAGCTAACCTTCTGCATCTTGCCGCGCAGAGTGCTGGTTATGCCACGTGATGTGGAACCGGGACGTTTCGGCGTCCCTCAACATGTTCTACCTCCTGGCTTACGAGTGCGTGATGGGGGGGAGGCGGCCTCGCGGCTTCTGCGTCGAGGTCGAGTGAGGGATGGGGGGTTTTGTAAGGTGGCCGAAAGGCCTTGGGGCCCGTTTGCCGGGCTATTGTCTTCAGGGTTTCGGGGGATGCGGGGTATCTCGAGGGATTTCCCTAGTCTCCTTTCTTTGTTGTATTGTTAACGACCTCGACGTTCGCAAAGATGGCGAAACCCCAGGAATCCGAGGACGAAGATGACCTGGCCGTCGACTACTCGGTGCTCTTTACCAACAAATCGCGGTGGGCCTGGGCTTACACGCCCCAACACGTCCCACTCACGCTCGGCTCAGGGATCCGAGCAACCTCCTCCGCGGGACCGCCGCCGACGCCGTGGAGGAGGTCCAAACGGAGGGCGACGCGCTGGAGACGTCGCTGCGGAGTTTGAAGCTCGTGCTGGAGGAGGATCGGGTCGTTTCCGCGTGAGCACCTGCCTCTCCACCCTCGGGAACCCAACGTACCAACGCCCCGCCGCGATCCGTACAGCAAGCAGGCCATGCACGCCAAGCTCGAAACCCCGTACGGCGTCTCCTCCGTCTCGGAACCCCGGGGCAACCACCTCAAGTCGGCCGGCACCTCGGCGGGCCCGGTGACGATGCTGCTCCCCGAGGAGACGCTGTACCTGATGGAGCAGAACGCGCTGGTGCTCACGTCCGGGGGCGCGCCGGTGTCGATGCAGCAGGCGTATTCGATCGTGTTTGGGGGAAAGGGGGGGGAGGGGGGGGAGAAGAGGCTGACGCTGGAGGAGTTTGCGGTCTACGGGTACCTCAAGAGGCTGGGGTACGTCGTCAGGCGGCATCAGCCGCGATCGGAGGGCGCGTTGGTGCCCGCTTCCGCGGCGCGGGCGGACCAGAGCAACGGACTCATTCTGAGGCGGCATTGGATTGATGTAGTCGCGCGCGCCTGGAAGCTGTGGACATGGCTGTACGGGAGGCTGACGACTCTTTTGGGGAGCTTCTTCCGGCCGCGAAGTAAGCGCCGGCGAATCTTCTGCTGCCGCAGCCGGGGATGCTGACTTTGGAACAGCGCCGCAGAGCGTGTATCCGCAGCTGCAGATCGTCCCGCGGTTCACGGGCGATCCCCCTTCGGGGCAAGATTCCGAACCCCCGGCCATGTTGCCAACCTTCGACGTGTACAAACCCAGCACGCCCTTCCGCCGGAAGGACCCCGGCCCGCCGGACTACCACGTCGCCGTCGTCAAGTGGGTATCCTCCGGCCCCTCCGTCCGCCCCTCCGTTGACCGACCCCTCCAAGCAGACCATCGTCGGGCGCGCTCTCGCTGCGCGACGTCCGCAGCCTCCTCTCCCGCCGCCGCGAGGGCGACAAGGCCCGCACGGTGGTGGCCCTCGTCGACGGCGGCAACGTCTCCTTCATCGGGCTCGACAGCGCGCCGGTGAAGGTCGAAAAGCAGGCCGCCAAGGGCGTCGTCAAGCGCGGCCCGCAGGTTGCGGCGCCGGCCGCACCGGCGCCAAAGTGACCCCGCGCGTGGCCCCGCGGGCGTCATCGCATTAGAGGCCGCACCCCCGATCCCGCCTCCTTGGCCGCCAGCTTCTCGGCGTCGCTGACCATCTTGACGTACGGCGCCGCCTTGGTGTCGCCGTCCGCGGCCTTTGTGCCGCCCGAAGGGCCGTCGGCGTCGTCCGCCTTCTTGGCCCGCTTCTTGCGGTTCTTCTGCGGAACCGTGGGGCGAATCGCGTCAGAAAACGCTGTCGAGAGATGGAGCCAGCACGCACCAGCGCCTCTTCCCAATCCCGTTTCCTGGACAGAAGGAGAAACGCGTGGAACGCCCGTCAGCGACACTCGATCTCGCCCCCCGGCGGCCCGCCCACCTCCTAAGCGACGCCTCGTTCTTCTTCTTCGCGTCCTCCTCGCCCTTGAGCAGCTTGAAGCGCTCCAGGAACGAGCCGTCGTCCGAGAAGATGTTGAGGTGCGCGGCGCGGTCGGCGTCCTTTGCCTTGTCGGCGGGCTTGCCGTCCGCCATGGGGAAGGGCGGCACGGCGGCTGGCAGAAAGCAGACAATGTCCGGAATGCCACCAAAGGCGGCAAGGCGTCCTCCGTGCTGGCTGCCGGCAGAACGTTTCCCGCGTCGCGTGATCGCTCCGCGTCCGCTCCCGCAAGACACTCCGACCGCTGCGGCCCTCCGCGGCCGCGAATCTCCGAAATGGAAGCGCGATTTTGATTCCCTGATATCTCTTCTCGCGGATCCCCGCCGGGCGGCTGCCCCCCGCGTCTCCCGCTCCTTCCCCGCAACCTCGGTCCCGCGATGCCCAAGGACCTCCCCCTCGCCCTCCGCCGCCGCCTGCAGCCCCTCCTCCTATGCCTCATCCTCCTCCTCGTCCTGTACATCCTCACCCCCCCGCGGCGGCTCCCCCGGCGCAGGCTGCCCTCGGGCCGCCTCGAATCCCGGGAGGAGCGCGCGGAGAGGGACAGGATCGACGCCTTGCTGCGGAAAGCGCGGCCGCCGTCGGGCAACGACGGCGGGCCGGGGATGTTCGTGCCGCAGTTCGACCCCGGGGAGCTGGAGAGGGACATAGCGGAGCGGTTGAGGAACGTGGGCGCGGGGGGCGGGGTGGAAGGGGGCGCGGGGATGCCGACGGGGGCGCTGCACGGGCATGTGAGGGCGGGTTGGACGGGGGACGGTGGGGAAGGGTGGGGGGATAAGGTGGGGCCGGGGTGGAGCGAGAGGCTGAGGGCTGGGCCGGGGGATGGTGAGGAGGGGGACGGTGCGGACGCGGAGGCGTTTCCGGATCCGGACGCGACGAGGGACGATCCCGGATCTTCGGAGGATGGAGTTTCCGGCCGCGCGGACGGGGTTGCGAAAGCTGCGGACGGCGGTGGCGCGGAATCCGCGGCGGACGCGAAAGACGCGGACGCCGAACCGGCATCGCCGGAGCCGAAGCCACGGATACCGCCTCCCGCCGCGCCGTTGCGATCTGCCGCCCCCAAAGGACGGATCGGCCCGGGACCGAAAAATGCGCCGCCGCGGAAGACCGGCGTGGGAGGAGCTTCGGGTGTGGAGCCGGCGGAGAGGCCGGCCGCGGACGAGGCGGGCGCGCCGTCACCGACTGACTCCTCCGATCCGCGGACCGAGGATGCAGGGGAGGCCGTGCACGGCGGAGATTCCGACGCGACGGCCCCGCGGATTGCGAAAAGCGGCCCGGACGGCGACGCCCCCCCGCACGCGCGGCGACCCAGGGCGAAATCCCGACCCGCTCGTCCGGTCGCTGCACCGGCACCGGCACCACAGGACGGCGATTGACGGCGCGTGGTATCGAATGTATGCTAGAGTGCCAATCGACGAAGCTTGCGAAGCGCGACGCAGACCCCCCATCACGTCAAACCGTCCACGTCCTCCTGACCTCCCTCCACCATCCCCCCACCTTCCCCCTCCACCCCAGCCCCCTCCCGTGGGCCTCGAGCATCCCCTCCACGTCGGCCTTGCAGCACGGGCACACGCCGTTGCGCTCCGCGAGCCACGGGTCGACGCACGCGGCGTGGAAAAAGTGGCCGCAGGGGAGCTCGCGGACGAGGGAAGAGGGGGGGTAGTCGTCCAGGCAGATGGGGCATCCCTCGGCGCCGGAGTCGCCGCCCGGGTGCGGGCGGAGCGGGAGCCGGTGGAGGCCGGACATGCCGCGCATCGCGGGGCCGCGGAGGGCGCGGGAGGCGGCGGATTCGAACTCCTCGATGAGGGCGTCGGCGTCGAGGGTCCCCGTGCGGCGGTACGTGCGGGCGGCGGCGAGCAGGAGGAGGGCGAGGGAGAGGAGGGAGGTGAAGGCGGAGAGGAGGGTGACGAGGGGGAGGAGGGCCGAGGCGAGGGCGAAAGGGGGGGAGCGCCGGCGGGGTGGGTGAGAGGGGGGCCAGAAGGTGTCGGAGGGGGGGAAGGAGCGGTCTCGCGGGGGGGGAGGGTTGTCAGAGGGTGGCCAGGGGGATTCCGGGCGGCGAGTCTGGCGTGGAGGGTTGTGCGGGTCCAGGAAGAAGACGACGGCCAGCTCCGTCTCCGTCGCCGCTGCCAGCATGAGCTGCTCCTCGATCCGCTCCGCGGCGTCGTCCTGCGCGAGCGCCGCCGCGATCCCCGGGTCCGGCACACCGCGGCCGTCCGTGTCCATGAACAGGTACCCCTCCCTGCCGTCCGCCGCCGGCCCGCGGTCCAACACCAGCATGCCGCCGTACCCCGCCGCGGCGCACCTGGACGCTTTGGCCGCGAACGAGCAGTTGCCCCTCCCAAGGACGGCGATCCGCGGCGGACCCGGTTCGGCGCGCAGGGGGAGCGGGCGGCAGCCGTCCGCGGCGCCCAGGAAGCTCACCAGCGAGCCCCACACCGGCAGGCCCGGTTCCATGCAGTAGCCGAAGAGGGCGGGCGAGACTGTCAGCGGGGGCTGGCGCGAGGCGCGGGAGGCAGCCACGACGTCCCTCGGGTCTGGGAACGAAGGGGTGTCGAACGGCGGGTCCGCGGGGGGCGCGTATGCGGCGAGGTGCGCCGACGCGGTGCGGAAGCGGGTCGCGCAGGCCGGCGGCGGTGGAGGGAGGGGCGGCTCCGCCTGCGCGTCCGGCCAAGCGGGGGGCGACCGGGGTCCGCGCGGGGCGGGCTGGGCGGCACTCGGGGCCGCGTGCCGCGGGCTCTCGTGGAGAAGGGTCGGAACGGTGGAGGAGCGGCCGCCGGCGGCCAGCAGGGCGAGCAGCAGCAGCGTTCGGAGCCCCGCCGGCGGCGGCAGCGCGGTGCGTCCGGCGGCCCCGCGCGGCGCCCTGTCGCGCCTGCCGCCCTCCCGCGCACCGCCGACGCACGCCCCGCGCATGGCGGCGCCGTTGCCGGTGTGCGTGCCGACCCGCGCGCCGCAATGCATGCGCCTGTCACGCGGCCGCGGCATGCGGGCGCGCACGCTGCGGATCCCGCTGACGGACCCCGGCCGGCCACTCCGCGAGCTAAGCTGCACCGCGGTAGCCCACCCCACGCAGTGCGGACGCCGTGGCGGGCCCGGAAACCCGTTGGATTCGGGGGTCGAGCGGAGCTTGTTTCGCGCGATTTTCCCTAGTTGGGCTCTAACCTTGGCGCCCGCGGCCCTGCCGCGGCCCTCCCGCATACATAGCGTTTTCTCCTAACCCTCCTCCTGCTCTGTGCGCCACCTCCTTCCCATCCGCGACGATGCAGCGGCACGCGGCCCAATTGGTCGCAAAGCGCGGCTACGCGGTGCTGCCCTCCTCCCGCTCGCCGCTGGTGGTCAACATCAAGCGCGCGCAGCCCGCCGCCGCCGCCGCCGCGCCCAAGGCCGTCTCCAAGGCCGGCGGCGTCACCGTCGCCACGCTCGACCTGCCCGGCCCATCCAGCTCGGTCGCCGTGGTGCTCAAGGCCGGCTCGCGCTTCGAGCCGAAGGATGCGCCCGGCGTGTCGCACTTCCTGAAGGACTACACCTTCAAGGTGGGCGGGGCCATCCGCGCGCCTCGCTCCCAATTTGACGCCTCCCTGCAATGCTCGCGCAGGACACCGCAGAGGGCACCGCGCTGCGCCAGGCCCGCGAGGCCGAGCTCATGGGCAACTACCCGTACGCCGCCCTGACCCGCGAGTACATCGTCGTCGGCACAGACTTCCTCCGCGACAACCTGTGCGTCGCCCCGCCCCCCGCCCCCGCGATCCCGCTCACCCGCTTGTTGTGCACAGCGTCGACGTGGTCCCGAACCTGCTCTCGCAGGTGCTCGCCAACCTGATGGTGCGCCACCAGTTCGCCGACGTGGCCGCGGACGTGGCCGCCGAGACCCAGGCCGCCCTCGCGGACCCCGCCACGGTGGTCGCCGACGCGCTGCACCGCACCGCCTTCCGCGGCGGCCTGGGCAACTCGCTGTTCGCCGCCCCCGAGAGCGCAAAGAAGATCACGCGCACCAAGGTGCTCGAGTACCTCGCCAAGACCGCCGGCCCCGAGAACCTCGCCGTCGTCGGCGCCGGCGTGGACCACGAGGACCTCGTCTCGCTGGTCGACGCCGTGCTCCGCGGGGCGGACCTCGGCTCGGGCGCGCCCGCGCAGGCCGCATCGAGCTACCACGGCGGCGAAGCCCGCATCGAGGCCCCCGGGCCGTCGCGCTACGTCGTCGCCACCGAGGGCGTGCCGTTCGGCACCGCCGACCACGCAGCGGCGCTGGTGCTCAAGGGCATCCTGGGCTCGGGCGCGCCGAGGGTCAAGTACGCCGTGCCGTCGGGGTCGGCCGCCGCGCCGTTCGCGAAGCTGTCGGGCAAGGGCGTCACGGTCGAGGCCGTGAGCGCGAGCTACTCCGACACGGGGCTGTTTGGCATCTCGGTCGTCGCCGACGACGCCGCCGCGGTGCGGGGGGCGGTCGAGGGCGCCGTGGCGGCCATCAAGGCCGCGGGCAAGGGGCCCTCGGCGGCCGACCTCGCGCGCGGGAAGAAGGCCGCGGCGGTGGAGCTCGAGGAGCAGGCGACGAGGGAGGGCATCCTGCACATGGCGGCGCAGCAGGTGATCGCGTCGGGGTCCTTCTCGTCGCCGGCGGAGCTCGTGTCCAAGATCGACGCCGTGACCGCGGACCAGGTCGCAAAGGTGGGTCTCCCCGGCGGGCCGTGCGAAAGGATGCATTTGCTGACGCCTTGCTGCGACAGATCGTGCACAAAATCACGCACTCGAGGACCTCGGTCGTTGCCTACGGCAACATCCGGGAACTGCCCTACGCCGACGAGCTCAAGTTCTAGGCCGATGGACATGCCGTGGAAGAGGGGGTAGAATAAACTCGAATCTCCAACGAAGCCGCCATTGCTTGCTGTTGCGAGAGGCCTGCATCTGAATCTTTCGCGATCGGGGCCCGAGTCCGACATTTGTATTCCCCATCCCGCACCATCAGATTGTTCCATCTCCTCGGATCACCGTCATGGAAACGTTGTCTCCAATGGATCGTCGACGTGCGACAAGTCGTGTCCAGCGCGGGCGGAGTCAGGAGGGTCCGCAGCAGCACCCGCTGTACGTCCCCAACAATCCCCCATCACAGCAGCGCGCTATCCTTTGACGTTGCGAACGGGCGCCTGCCCGGAAAAGTCTCCGCCGAACCCGCCATGGTGCGTGCCTCGCGCTCGGTGGCATGCGCTGGGGCTGCGGCCCGGATACCGCCGGCCCAGGCGAGTCGCTCCAGCGGAGCGAACCTCACGCTCCACCCGCAATCGCAGGACCAAGTTCTCGAGTACGCTAGGTCTCTGGACAAGGTGCGTACCCGACGGCTCCCCCGCTGTCGTCGTTTCCCCATGGCGCATCATTCACAACTTCCGGCGGTTCCGACAGAACGGCGACGGGTTCGTCATGGGCGACGAGCTCAAGGTTCGCATCCTCCTTCGTCCTCCCCGCCAGCCTTGCTTGACGGCAGCCCAAGGCGTTCGTGGCCGGCGGCGACAAGGTCCACGTGTCCGAGGACGAGCTAGCATGGATGATCAAGAAGATCGACGACAAGACGAACCCGGACGGCAAGGTTTCGGTCGAGGAGCTGGCGAAGCATCTGGCGGATGAATAGCGGTCGCGGCACCGAGCGATTCATTGCGGCCGTGCCACGTGCAGGACTGCGCGACGGTGTACGAGCCTCGCGGAATCTCTACGTCGTGACAGCTTCTTGCCATACCTCGCAGCTGCGACTCCCAGAGTCCAACGGAAAGGACCGCCTTGGACTGGGGCCTGGCCTAGGAAACTTTCGCACCTTCGAGTCACCGGAGACGCACCTGCACGCGTTTGCGCAGTCCAAGCGGACCACAGCACCACGAAACATGGAGGAGGCGACACCCAGCCAGCATCGCCATGTACTGCGCAAGCAGCTGCACGCTCTGCTCCGAGAAAGAGAAGCAGATGGCAGCCAAGCGCATCGCGAGCAAGCCCGGGCGCCCGATGCCCGCCGACGAGGTCTTCGACGGGCCCGTCCTTCACGGCGCGGCCGACGACTGGGCGACCGGCCGGGTGCTCGGCGAGGGCGCGTTCGCCAGAGTACTCATTGCCAAGGGCATCCGAACGGGCAGAATCGTGGTACCTCGTGATGCGCGCCAGCGTCTGCCAGGGGTCTGACAGGTCCTTTCCAGGCCGTCGTGAAGCAGACCAAGATGTCTGCCAACGACCACCGCACCCTCCTCTTCTCCCTGCGAGAGGCGCTAGCCCTCACCCACCTCCCCGCACATGATTCGATTCCTCCCCTCCTCGACTTTGTTCGGAGCCCGATGGCCTCGAACCTCGTCATGGCCGTCGCCCCGCGCGAGGAGCTCTTCTCGTACACCAACGGCAAGCAGGAAGGACATTTGGAGGAGGACGAGACGAGGAGGATCGTCGCCGGCATCCTCGTTGCCCTTGCCCACGCGCACGGCATGGGCGTCCTCCACCGCGACATCAAGCTCGACAACGTCTTCTACGACGCGACGTCGGGGCACGTCAGCGTCATCGACTGGGGCCTGGCCACCTTCTTCGACCGCAACACCCTTCTCGACGAGGCGGTGGGCTGCACAAACTACGCCAGCCCCTCGCTCCTGCGGTTCATCAACCGGAGGACGCCTTACCTGGCCCACTCCGGCCACCAGGTTCTTTGGGCGCTCGGCGTCCTCGCGTTCGGTTGCTTGACCGGCTACTTCCCGTTCCGATCGGAGGAGACCTTCGAGCTCGAGCCAACACTTGGCCTGGCATTGGACATCGAGGCTTTTGTGCACACTCTGAGCGAACGAGGCGAATGCACGTGGTCCTTATTCAGGTATACATCCGCATGCTACGTGGTCACTATGGGGCTCGAATCCGACATCCGCACCCCATTCTGGGCTGGCTCGACGAGCGTCGAATACGATCCTGCCTGCGCTGGGGCCGCCTCGGGATCCGGCTCGTTCAGCGTGCCCGACGATCGGCTGTCATCCGGTGCGCCCCCGTCGGCCGTCCCGACCAGGGACCCCGAGTATGACAACATGCTCGGCTGCCCCTCTTTCCATCCCGAAGGCGCGGATCCGCCGCCCGCAGCCCAGCGCGCCATCTCGTCCTGGATCTGCTCGAACGTCGGCCTGTCCTTGGGCTCGTGGGACCATGCCCATTTCATCAAGCTCCACATCCTGTCCGTCGAGTCGTATGGCCGGCTGGGCCGCTTCCCATCCATGACCCAAAGCATTATGATCTGGCGGCTCGGGGCCCGAAACGGGTAGTCGCCACGGCTGACCACTTCGTAGCACTGCATCGCAAACGCAAACACGTCCACCGGTGGACGCAGCTTGCCGGTCTCGCAGTACTCAGGCGACATGAAGCCGGCCGTGCCCGCGGGCTCCGCGCTGCCGACCGCGGCTGCCGAGGATGAGCTGGTAATGTGTTCGCGGAGCTTGGCCAAGCCAAAATCGGTGATCTTGGGGACGTCTCGGTCGATCATTACGTTCGCGCACTTGAGGTCACCGTGGAGGACGTTGAAGGAGTGGAGGAAGGCCATCCCGGCGGCGACGCCCGCAAGGTACTCGATCCCCTTGTCCTGGTTCCATCCCATGCTTTCAAGCTTGCTGCGCATGTCGCCGTCGCTCACAAACTCCGAGATCATCATCGGAGGCGATTCGCAGTAGGCAAGAAGGGGCAGGATGTTGCGTTGCGTGAGACCACCCCAGACGGCCACCTCGTTGCGGAACATTTCGATGCCTTTGGGGTCATTGGCGCTGGCAAAAAGCACCTTGACGGCCACTTTGGTCACCTTGCGCAGGGTGCCACGGTACACCTTGCCGAATCCACCGTGGGCAATCATCGTGGTATCGTCGTACTTGACATCCCCCGCCTTGACGCGCAGCTTCGAAAGCAAGGCTTCGGACTTCTCATCCAGACCCTCCTTGTTTGCTCCCGTGTCAGTCTCAAGCTTGACGGGAACGCCCTGCTTCCTAGATCGTTCGATCCGTTCCCGATCGACAATCGCCTTCTGAACGACCTGTTTCGCAGTCCAGTTGCAAAGATCGAACCCGGTTTCCCCATCCTTGTTACGAAGCGAGAGGTCAACCCTCGCGCATGAGACAAGAAGCTTGATAACGGCCACGTCGCTCTTTGCGCACGCGTATGTGAAAGCCGTCTCGCTATTGAGCAGGTTTTGAACATTGACGTCCACGAGGTCGTGCTTGAGCAGCCGCTCGACCACTTCCGCGTGGCCGGCAAAGCAGGCCTTCATCAAGCCGGTATCACCGTATACGTCAGTTTGGTTGAGAATGTCGGCGCCCGTTTCCCGGCAGAATAGCTCTACAACGTCGTCGAATCCCTCAGCACAGGCATGCACGAAAGCTGATTTGCCTTTGTCGTCCACCGCGTCGACAGGTATCCGTCCGTCGCGCAGAAGAATCTCAACGGTCCGCGGTCGGTTGTTCCTGCACGCAAACATCAAAGCCGTCCAGTCGTCGTTGTCTGTTGCAATCACATCCACTTCGGGATCCGCGAGCAGCAGCTTGCAAGTCGCCGGATCGTCAAGGGTGCAAGCCAGCATCAGGGGGGTCTGCCCGTACTCGTCACCCAAGTTCCTATCCGCTCTCGGGTCCGATAGGAGCAAGCGGACGACACTGACGAGACCTTTACGGCACGATTCCCAGAGCGCGGTTACACCGCGATCACCGGTTCCGTTCACGGCCACGCGTCCGTCCGCGAGCAGCGCGGAAATGCTGGCGAGCCTTCGGTGCCGGCATGCCAGCATAAGACCCGTCCTGCCCACGGCATCGGTGTCGTTCGGATCAATTTTGCCTGACGCGAGCAGGGCTCTGACCACCGCGGTTTGTCCAGCTAAGCACGCTTCCAAGAACCCGGTCGCGCCATCGACGTCGGCGCGGCACGGATCCACGCGCGTGTCCGCGAGTAGAAGGTCGACCACTTTGCTTCGACCCGATCGACATGCCCGTATGAAGCCAGTTTGACCCTCGGCGTCAGGCGCGTTTGGGTCAAAGTCCGGCTTCCGCAAGAACGACGAGACGCGATGAACGTCGCCGTCCTCGCATGCCTCCCAGAAGGTGCCGCTTGCCGGAGCCAGCGAAGAAGTCGTCGACGATCCCAAAAAGTACTCGAAGAGACCCATAGTAGCGTTGGATATGCCTAGGCGATGGCTATCCCAGCCGACCAGACACCCTGTCGAGACAGCACGCCGTAGTCACGAAATGTCAACGGACAGCGAAGTCTTCACTAACTGGAACGGGCATCCTGATCGATTCCTTCAGCGTCGCAACAGAGAGCTGTCCTATACAATACGAGCCCTACTTCATCCCCTCATGGCGCTCAAGTCATCGTTGGTTCAACGGCCGCCCTTCTTCCCCTGTTTCCCGGCATCCTTGTTCCAAGCGTCCATCTTCTTGACGTTTTTCGTGGGCTCTTTGTACTGGTTGCTGTAGCTTGGTTCGGGCTCAAACGGCTCAATGAGCACCTTGTCGTCCTTGGGGCGTTTCTGGTTCTGGCTGCTCTGATCGTTTCCCATTGCCACGATGCGGCGGCGGGAAGAAGTACGACTTTCAAATGCCAAGGTCGAGGTCGTCAGTGGACGAGACATCGCGAAAGCAGATGCAAAGGTGTTGAAAAGGGTCAGCAGAGCACATTACTCGCGTCGACTAGACGCCACTGCACGTGTTTTGCTCACACTAGAGATGGAGATGCCACAAGTTCTGAAGCGTGGCACACAGAGGCAACGGTTCTTGCGCGGTGCGGGACCAGGGCGTGACCAATGTTATTCGTTCCGTATATCTCAGCTTGTGAGTCTAAGCAGGTGGCGCAACGCGCTTCGACTAACGAAGGCTGCCGTGCAAAACCGGTATTACCCGGCTGTAGATTGAAGCATAGCTCTGCCATTCCCCATCCAGCGAAAGTCACAAAATTCCTTGTGGTTCCAAGTCCTCAGCTTCCTACAATTTCACTGCTTGTCCGTCTCATAACTCCTTACCTCCGAAGTCCAATCTAGAAAGCTCATCGGCCGCTTCCTTTCCCAGCTTTCGTCTTGCTTGCTTCCTTAGCCCACGCATCAATCTTCTTGGTGCCCTTGCTGGGCTGCTTGTACTGAGTTGCCATAGTTGGCTCAGGCTCGAACTCTGCCTTTGGCACCTCGAAGCGGCGTCCAATTGCCCCCACAAGCCCAAATTTCCTGGGACTCAAGGCATCAAGCTCGTCCCCCCACTGGTTGAGCCCGGCCTCAGCCTCCGTATGGATTTCCCTCAACCTTTCCGACCGGTACCGATTCCTCGATGCGACGCTATCCCCTCGCTTCCGCATGGTGCCAAGTTCCTTCGTGAGCTGAGCCAGGTCCTTGACTACTTTTGCTTGTAAAGCCTCAATTCGCGATAGGAATTTCTTCCTGACTTCGCCAGGCCGGTCTTTGTCCCGTCGCAGAAGGAACTTCTCTCGGAACAGCTTGTCCTTCAACGTCTGGAACATTCGCTGCATGGAACCAAGGTGTTTGACGGACGAGTGAATGGAGATGGACTTTTGAACGATGCGTCGGCAACCGCCGTGCCGCTTCTTACCTCCTCCGGGTCGTCGTAGTTGTCAGAGTCGCCAGAGTCTGAGTCGACCACGACTTTCCGCTTTCGGGAGCTCGCTGCCATGTCGCTCCAACGGCCAGTAGTCGCACTACTCTCGCTCGCAGAATTTTCAACGAGCAGTTTCTGCTGGCGGCCGGAGAGGTCTTGGCGTCTGGCGTCGCCCGCGTGATCACGATCGACTAGGCATATCTCGCAGCTAACGAGGACCAGAGGACGTGAAGGGAGGCCCGCGATCAAGCGCTTGAGGAGGCACTGATTACGATGGAGCAGGTTAAGTGCCCTGATATTCGCACGCAGCATGCGCAGCTCATATCCCCGCGAAGACGGAAAGGCTCCAGAAGCTGAATGCGCACATCTCCCGGTTCCGAGTGCTGGCACAGAAGAAGAGAAAAGAGGACGCACTTCGACAGCTGGACGACCTCGAGGCTTGGATCGCGGAATTTCTGGTCGCACTGGACAAGCTTGCATTGCTTGGTACCGAAGAATCGTCCTGGGCCACCCATCGAGCAGGGGAATTGGACCGCATGTTCCGCCAAGCCTATGGTCTGCTCAGTAAAGTCATGCGCGAGACCGCATGGGGAGTGACGCTCAGAGAGGCCGAAAAATTGGCCTCCGAGTTTGAAAAGCCTGTGAAGCCCAACCCACCACTTCCCATGTACGGGAACGGTCGGATAATCTTGCCATTTGTCACGGATTTCCACCCACCGGGGGATGTAGCATCGCAGTACAGTCAGCCATCAAAGTCGGTGAAGAAAATGGAGTTTTGGCATGCCGGCCCCACGACTAGTGTAAGGCAAACACCAAACCCTGCCTTACCTGTCCAGACTCCTCTCTCTTCTGCCAAGGAGGAGGTCCTCTGAACTCGCGCAAGCACCTACTGTGCATTTGTGTGACCAGCATCTCGGCTCGAACGGAGGCCAGCAGGTCATCCGTCTTCCCGCAGTGTGAGTGACGACAGAAGGTTTCGTGTATGATGGCTTGTTGCAAAGCACCTCTACATCTCCTTCGCCGCCCTCGGCATCGCCAGCGTGCTCGGATGCGGCAGCTCCCCGTCCGACCCCTCCTCCGCCTTCTCCCCCTCGTCGATCACGATCGGCACCGTCTCCGGCTCGTCCTCCACAAGTATCGGCACCGCCGCCGCCGGCGCCTCCGCCTCTGCCATCTCCACGTCCGCCGCCGGAGGCTTCGAAAAGCGCGCGTCGTCCGCGTCAGCCCAGCGCTCGATCCACGCGGGCGGCGGCGGCGGGTCGAGGTCGATCGTGCCGCCGAGGGAGGAGCGGGCGTAGAAGACCGCACGGGCGGGGGTGCGGTCGCTGTCGGGGGCGAAGGAGGGTTCCTCGACGGCGAGGTCGTCGGTAAAGCGGGTCCAGCCGCGGTCGGGGAGGTCGATGAGGACGTTGGGGGAGGGTTGGTCGGTGAAGACCGCAAAGAGGCTGGCGAAGGCGTCAGGGAATGGATGTGAGCGACAGATGGGCTGCTCACCGATAGATGTGCCTGGAGCTGTTGAAGAGGTTCTGCTGGCGGGCTTTGAGGTCCTCAATCCGACTTTGGAGCTCTGTGGACAAGGCAAACGGAGTTCCGATCAATCGCTGTGGCAACCGATCAAGCTCCTCATCAAGCCCACCAGCGTCCGAGGTCTCGAGCCACGAAATAAGCCGTTCCAGCGGCGGAATCGAGTCTTTCTCCTGCACCGCCTTCAGGTGATTGAGCAGGCTCCTCATGTGCTTGATCCTGTGCGGCTTGAGCTTGGTCCTCTTTGCCTCGGCCTCCTCGAGCTGCCGCGCAATGTCTGCCGCTGCCGCGCCGGAACCCTCCATCACCTGCGACCTGCAGAAGGGGTCCAGCGCTATCCGCGACTCAGTGAACCCGCGGAACTGGGTGTCTAATGTGGCCAGGAGCAGCCCGGGCAGCTCGGCGCCCTCGTCCTCGAGGAAGCGGCCGTCGGCCTCGCCGTTGGCGTTGCCGGCGCCAGCGCCGAACCGCTTCCGGAAGGCGTCGGTAATGCAGGAGGCGCCGATCACATCGCCGGCGGAAAACTGCAGCGCCGGGTTGGCCTGTGTGCTCCGGGTGTCCATGAAGACCACCGCGCCGTCGACCAAGAAGGCGGTCACGTCGGCCACGGTGACGCGGAAGAGCGCGTCGAGCTCTGGGATATCCAGGCCACGGATGAGCTTGGTGAACGTGTCTGCGATGCTGGGGTTGGCCGAGCTGGCGCCCAGCGATTCGGCGAGCGGGGCGGCGGAGAGGGCGCGCCGTTTGGTCCGGGGCAGCGCAAGTGCGAGCTTCGCGAGCTGGTCCGCGGGCTTCAGGTTCGGGTTGGAGGCGTCGACGGCGTCGGATTCCGCGCCGGACGGCGGGTCCTTTGCTGCCTTTGCGAAGAGCGCAGCCTGCGGCGCCCCCGGCCCGGCGAGGCACGCGTGGTGGACCGCGAGCACCAGCGCGTTGAGCCACGCGGGCGATCCCGTGACGAGCCCTGCGGGCGCGTTGTTGCGCAGCTCCTCCAGCGCCTTGCGCGACGCCTCCTTCCGCTTGAGGTCCGAGCCCACGTCGAAGCCCCACAGCGTCGCGGCCGCGTCCTTCGGGTCGAAGTGCGTTGCGGCCGAGTACGGCGCGTACGGTGCGTACGGCGGCGGGCCGCCCGAGGTCAGCATGTCCGCCGCGCGGTCCATGTCGCCGCCGCACGCCGCGAGCGCGTTGGCCGCCTCCTCCGCCGTGCAGCCGACGATGCCCATCAGCTGCGCCGCCTTCTCCGTGTCGGCCGCGTCGCCCGCGCCATCGGCCGCGCCGAGCGGCTTGTACTCGATCAGCTGCATCGCCGCGGCAGATCAGACGCGTCGCCGGCACTGGCAGGGGGTTCCGGTCGGGGAAGGGGACACTCGGCGGCGGGACGGCCGCGGGACGCGCCCATTCCATCAAGTCAATCAATCAAACAACGCACGGATCCGGCGTAGAACCGCACGTCGCGATGGTCTCGCAGGCATATTCGGAATGGCTCGGCCTGCATCGCGACCAGCTCGTCGCCCAGGGCGTCCCCGAAACCCTGTTCGAGCGCCTCTTCCAAAAGGTGTCTTCTAGCACCTTCGACGCCGGCCAGGCATTCCAGTTCTCGTTCGACGCCGACGAGCCACAAGGATGCCGCTACGGGCTGATGGCGGCCAAAGACATTCCCGCCGGATCCGACGTGTGGCTCGTCGACCACATGGCGACGTTTGAGCGGCCCGAGGAGGCCGCGTCCCTGCTGGCACAGCTCCCGAACCTCCGCGATCGCGTGGCGGAGCTGCTGGAGCTCGACGGGATCAAAGACGAGGGCATGTACGTGGTCGAGGAGGACAAGGAGACGGGAGAGCTCAAGGCCAAGGCCGAGCGCCCTGGAAAGTCAGCGGAAACGATCATCGACGAGATCCTGCCCAAGTTGTGGATCGTGACCGGGAGCTACGAACTGCAGCAGAAGGACGGGGCCGGCAAATCGCTCTTCTACATCATGGACGAGGTCGGGAGCAGGCTGGCGCCCGCGCCGGACCCGGCGGACGCGCAGTTTCAGATGGCCCTGGTCGTGGACCTGCGCCCCGATTCCGACACGGTGGCGTTCAACGTATTCTGGCCCGTGACGGACGTCGGCGAGGGCGAGTCGTGCACCGCGCGTGGCCTGCCCAACGGGCGACCGAAGCTGAACAAGATGCGCAGCTCGCTCTGGGACTTCGAGGAGGACGAGGAGGCGCCGGGCGGGTGGAAGGCCGCGTACGGCGAGCAGACGCGGCGGCTGGCCAAGGCGCTCGAGGACTGCGGCTACACGGCCGCCAACATGCTCTCGCTGCTCTCCCTGCCTGCAACCGCGGTCGGTTTCCCGGCACAGAACCTGTCGCACCCCAACGGGCGCGCGCAGGCAGCTTCGGTGCTCGCTGCCCGTTCAAAGGAGCTCCCCCTTCCGGGGGCCGACAAGCTTCTGGACGCAGCCAAGCTGGTGCTCCTTCAATCCGCGGTGCCGCGGGACCGCGCCAAAGCCGTCCTTGGCGCCGAAACCGTCGACTTTATCCTCGACCAGAACATGGCGCTCGAGCTCCCCGACGGCTCGCTGCAGATGCTCATCCAGATCGTCCCCCTCTCGGTCGCCGGCACGACCCTCTACGTCGCCGCGGACTTCCAGCACACGGCGGGCGGTGCCGTCACTGGCGTATTCGACCCCGTCATGTTCATCGGCGTCGACTCGCTCGGCCTAGCCGGCCTGCTTGCCGAGGGTCTGGCCCCCCGCCTCGCAGGCAAGCCCACCGTGGACCTCTGCTCCGGCTCGGGCGTGCAGGGCCTCGTCGCCGCCCGCCTTGGCGCGACGGAAGTCGCCTGCGTGGACGTCAACCCACGTGCCGCGTGCTTTTGCCGCTTCAACGCGCTGCTCAACGCGCTGGAGGACCGCGCGGAGGCGCTCGAGGGCAACCTCTGGGACGCCGTGCACGGCCGGCGCTTCCCGACCGTGCTCGCCAACCCGCCGTACATCCCGAACCCGGAGGGCGCGGTGCCGCTGGAGCTGTTTGGCGACGGCGGGCCGCGGGGCGACGAGCTCACGGAGCGGATCGTAAGGGGGCTAAAGGACCATGCCGAGCCGGGGGCGCTGGTCGCGGTCGTCGGCAACATTGCTGACCCCCTGGAGTTTGGCAAGCGGGTGGAGAAGTGGGCACCTGGCGGGTTTTCGGGCAAGGTAGCATACGGGCGAGCGTGGACGGCGGCGGAGTACGCTTCCCTGGTGTGCGACGGGCTGCCGGCCACGGATCGGAGGGTCCAGGCGTATGCCGAGGCGCTGCGGAAGGCGAAGGTAGCCAACGTCGCCAATGGATTCCTGGTGGGACGGGTTGGGGAAGGCGCGGTCGAGGGGGTGCGTGTCGGGGACGAGATATGGCAGATCGTCGCGGGCATCTTGAGGACGGGGGAGGGGCGGGCAGAGGCGATCAAAAAGATTGTAGATTAGTGCGAAAGTGCAACTAGCTAGCCGGATCAATCTGATTGTTGTGGAGGCAAGCAGTTGAGCGCAGCTGTGGCTTTCTTCCTCCCCCTCCCCTGCTCGTCCGCAAAACGCATAACTCCCCCCCAAGGTCCGTCAGATCCCTGTGGCACCATAAAACCTTGCTCTCTACGCACCAAATTTTGGATTCTCGTTGGTTGCTCCAGGTTCCGAGCGTGTGCATGGCTGAACGGAGTATCCCTTTGCGCCGGACCATTCGACAAGCTCCCGCTCCGCGGCTGCTCCACAACTGCCCGGAGTTTTTCGAAACCAAACCGCAACACCCTCACCCCTTACCAACAATCACATCGCGAAGTCACGTCGCCTTTCGCACGACTTTCCTCCGCGCCGACTGTCTTGAGAGGAGAAGCACCCTTCGCGAGCTTTCGTCAGCGGGACTGCAGCCCCACAGCACAACGCAACATGCAGGAGTCGACGCCCAGCATCGCCATGTACCGCGCAAGCAGCTGCACGCTCTGCTCCGAGAAAGAGAAGCAGATGGCGGCCGAGCGCAACGCGAGCAAGCCCGGACGCCCGATGCCCGCCGACGAGGTCTTTGACGGGCCCATTGTCCGCGGCGCCGCGGAGGACTGGGCGACCGGCCGGGTGCTCGGCGAGGGCGCATTCGCCGAGGTCCGCGTCGCCAAGGGCCGAACGGGCAGAATCGTGGGTACCTCGTGATGCGCGCCAGCGTTTGCGAGGGGCTGACAGGTCCTTCCCAGGCCGTCGTGAAGCAGACCAAGATGTCCGCCAACGACCACCGCAACCTCTTCTTCTCCTTGCGAGAGGCGCTAGCCCTCACCCACCTCGCACATGATTCTATTCCGCCGCTCCTCGACTACGTTCGGACGTCGACGGCCTCGAACCTCGTAATGGCCGTCGCCCCGGGCGAAGAGCTCTTCTCGTACACCAACGGCAAGCAAGACGGACATTTGGAGGAGGACGAGACGAGGAGGATCGTCGCGGGCATCCTCGTTGCCCTGGCACACGCCCACTCCATGGGCGTCCTCCACCGCGACATCAAGCTCGACAACGTTTTCTACGACGCGACGTCGGGGCACGTCAGCGTCATCGACTGGGGCCTGGCCACCTTCTTCGACCGCAACACCCTTCTCGACGAGGCGGTGGGCTGCACAAACTACGCCAGCCCCTCGCTCCTGCGGTTCATCAACCGGAGGACGCCTTACCTGGCCCACTCCGGCCACCAGGACCTTTGGGCGCTCGGCGTCCTCGCCTTCGGTTGCTTGACTGGCTACTTTCCTTTCCGATCGGAGGACACCTTCGAGCTCGAGCTCGAAATCCAAGGCCGGCCGTCGCTGGAGGTCGAGGGCCTCAGCGAGCTGGGCCACGACTTCCTCCGGACTATCCTCAACCCCGCGAACGAAGGCCGCATTACCGCGGAGAGCCTGCTGCGCCATGGATGGGTCGCCGACTTTGCGACCCCCGCCTCGGCGCGCTCGAGGCTGCCGATCGTGAAGCTGCCTTCGGTGACCGCCAACCCCAAGCGGGCATGTACCGCGGCCGAGGCGGAGCTTGGACGGCGTCTGCCCTTCTACCTGCGCGAGCTCGCAGCTGACATTGAAGAGGACGATGACGACTCGAGCAGCGAAAGCGGGAGGACTGTGGCGGTTCCGCGAGTCGGGTCCGAGGCAAGCTTTGCCTCTGTCACCACGCTCGGTTCGACCCGGGACTCGGCGGAGGTTTCGCGGTCAAGGATGTCTGCGAACTTGGCTACGCCGGCCAGGTCTGCATCGCTGAGGCGGTCAAAGTTCGGGAAGTTCTTTGAGAAGCTTTTCAGGGCGTGAAGGAATCGCAGCACTTTGTCTTCATTCGTTGGATGTATTGTCTTCTGTCTCATATACCGTTGATACCCAAGTGGCCTTGCTCCAGGCGATCCACCGGACTGTCATGGTCGTGCGGCCAGCGGCCAGCAGCGGAACTGCTGTCAGCCTACAGCGCAGAGGCCGAAGTCCCCGCCTTCCTGATTTCCTCCACGTGGCCAAACAAGAGATCCTCCTGGACCTGCTTTCGCAGGCCATGCGTGTCGTCCACCTCGAGCAATCGCACGCTAGCCTTGTCCTCCGCGTTGGCCAACAAGTCTAGCGAATCGGCGAAGGGCACAACGGGGTCTTTCGTCGCGTGCACCATGAGCACCGGTACGCCGGCCGGAAGCGTAGGGACCTGATAAGGCGCTCCTCCCGGCGCCAGGTTGGCCATGGCCCTGCCCAGCATGCCATGGGCACATGCCAGGAGAAGTGTGGGTCCTTTCCACGTCCCTTCCACGATTAGATCCACCGCAATCGCTCCGCCGAAGGAGGAGCCCACGATGACCGAGGGCTTGAACTCGGCGACTGCACGGCGCTGCATCTCTATACATTCGCGGTAGGATTCCGCAAGGCCTGGTCCAAGCTCTGAAATAAGAGGCATCTCAGGGCAGAAGTACGCGTTCGGCGGCGACCCGTAGTAGTTTTTCAGGTAGACGGATTTGATTCCGGTTGGCGAACCCTCCAGTCCGTGGATGAAGAGCACTCTCGCCATGTTGTCGGAGCAACGTTGTGGGGGGCGGACTTTTTCCGCGCGAGCGGTACAGCGTCCGCCGGAATCGGACCCCGGGGGCGGTAGTGGAGATCACGATGCGCGAATTATCGAGTTTCCGTGGTGCGCAATGGGAGTATGTGGCAGCGGGAACGAAAAGTGCGGGGAGTGTCTTTCGCCGGCCCAACGAGGAGCCGAAGCCGAAATCCAACTGCTCCAATCTGCGATCACGTCTCCTTGTCAATAATTTCAAATCAATATGATAGTGTACATGTACGAGCTCCTTGCTATCCATCTCCAGGTGTAAGCGGTATCTCGTTGCATGAAGACTTCATTCCATCAAAGCTGCACGACCACGTAGCGGCTGACTTGGTTGGTGCGTTCGCACTCGTCCTTGGCAACCAAGCGCACCTCAAAGTAGATGAACTGATCCGCCGCCGCCAGCGTGTGGTCCGCGATCTGGAACGTCCCGTTGGTGATGCCGGCAAAGTTCTGGTAGAAGTGCGTGTGGCATAGGGCGCCCTGGCAGTGCAGCAGGTTGATGTACCAGTGCAGATTCTCGGGCGGAATCGCGTTGCGGTTGAAGTCCATCGCGGACCCCGAGAAAGCAACGGTGTCGTTGACCCGGAAGCTATTGCGTGGGATGGGGTTGGCGATCGTGACCGTGGGCATGTAGGGGGAATCGGGGCCGCAGAAAATGCGAGCGTCGGCCCTGGAGCGGAATGGCATTAATGGAAGCCCACCGACGCGGCGATACCGGTCTCACCAGTCGACTGCGCTCCCGGGCGTCGACGGATCCACATCCCAAGGATGGAACCCGTACAAACCAATGTCTGAAACGCCCTGGATCCCCTTGATGTCCACAGCCAGGGGCGGATCGCCGGCCCGCAAAGGCCTTCCGTAGTTCCAGAGCGTCGAGTTCCAAAACACCCTCCCGTCCAGCTTGACGATGAACTCGGCGCGAGCGCCCGACGCGGCATCCTGGTCGTCGATTCCGACCTGCGCGCGGAATCGGAAGCAGTTGCTGTTCACCCCGACGTGGATCTCGGAGATCTGGCGCGTTCCAATGCCGTGCCCAAAACGAACGCCGCCGATCGTGAGCTGCGTGCCGTCGTTCGGCTGCGTGCCACCGACTGAGGCGTCGAGCTCCACGGGTCCCCCGTCGCCGTTGCGGGCGTACCGCGAGTTGATGAAGGAGCCGACAAACATCTGGGAGTCCCAGGTTTGGGGCAGGTCGGGGATGACGACGGCTCCCGACTGCCGGCACGACTCGGGCGTGGCGGGTGGTGCGGGCGGCGGAGCCGTCGAGTTCTGGGTCAAATCGGGCCGGTCCGCAATCGGACCGAGGAGACCCTGGTCCTGCAGGGTCTTGTCGTCGCTCGGCGCGGCACTGGCCTGTGCGGGATCGAAGGTGATTCGCCGCATAATGCCGAGGTTCGAGCACGAAACGCAGTGTCCGATGTACCACACGAACCCGTCCGGACCGATTTTGAAAGAGACCGGTTGGTCCGCGTTGATGGCAATGGTGCGCGGCGTGATCGGGTTGTTGCCGCGGTCGTCCCAGCCGGCGGCAAGCTGCTTGGACGTGTCCCATTCGAGGGCGGATATCTTGCTCGAAGGGAAGTCGGCGAAGATAAAGCTGTTGCGGTAAGGGGCGGGATACTTGTCGCCCATGAACACGCCGCCGATTGCCGCCGCCGAAGCTCCGTTGTGCGGGTAGGAGAAGGGGACGTTGGCGTCCCAAAATCCCGGGAACGAGGTCGCACCCGAGTAGAAGTTGCGGCAACCGGGAAAGTCGGCGTTCATCATCCCCGGATACGTGTTGCCTTCCCAGCAAGGCCAACCCAGATTTGCGCCGCGCTGAATGCGCTTGATGGACTCCATCGTGAACCAGCCAACCTCACCGCACTTGAACAACGGGTCACCGGGAGTCCATCGCGAGAAGCGGCGCCCACTCACCATCAGGTCATTGTCCGTCCCCGGAACCCATCCGCACCGGAACGGATTGCGCAGCCCGACGGCCCACACGCGCGACGCTGCGCTCCAGGAGTTGCCATTCCAAAACGGGTTGTCCGGCAGCCCCTCCCCCGTGTCCGGGTTGAGGCGCAGGATCTTGCCGCCGAGGAACCTGGGATCCATGGGCCCCACAAAGTCCCTCCCGCGCCATTCGTCCCACGATTCGCCCTCGAACGTCTCCCCGTCGCCCACCGAGACCCACAGGTTCCCGTCCTTCCCGAAACCGAGCCAGTCGATGGTGTGCGTCGTTCCGTCCTGCGGCATGCAGTCGTCGCCGTACCAGTCCATCACTTTGCCGGCATTGCACGCTCCCAGGAGCACGCGTTCCGAGTACGGGTCCAGGTACTCCTCCGCGTTGAGCGTGTAGCGCGAAAGGACGTTGTACTTTCGCCCCGTAAAGTCGGGCGGATTGTCGTCGCGCACGTAGCCCACATAGATGTACGGCGACGCCGGCCACTGAGGATGCACGGTAACTCCGGTGAGTCCGCGGTCTGGGGAAGGGTCAGAAAGAGCAGGACAGGAAGCCTGCGAAGCCCACCTCCACCGACGGACCCGAGCTTCCACCCGATATCCAAGAGCGTGGCCGCCACGTAGTTGCCTTTGACTAGCAATATCTGGCCCATCTTGTTGGCCACGAGGATCCGGGAGCCGTCCAGGAAGGCAAAGTCGGTGACGAGCCTACGCGAGTCGAGCAGTGAGCTTCAGGGGCTCCAAAACGCCGCAAAGCTCCGTACCCCAGGTTTCCGACCACATCGGACACCGAGAATCCAGGTGGAAATTGCGACGGATACGCCATAGCGGGCAGAGCCGTCCAGAGAGAGAGCAGCGCGAACGCCGCAAAGGTCCACACGGGCCCAACCAGCCCCGCCAGCAGGGACCGACCATTGCCGTGCCCAACACCGGCGTCTCTTCGACGTCGCCTTCTTCTCGGCCGCATTGCGGCCAGTGCTCCGTGAGTCGGAGCGGAAGACCCCCGCGAAGTCGCGGCTGAGCCAAGGGATTGAAAATCGACCAAATCGGCAAATCGGGGACCGTCTCGCTGCTGAGTCTGCGGCCACAGGAGAGCTGGTTGCGGGCCAGAAATGACATGTTTTTGTCGGCCTCATTGGACCGGGGGACGACCTGCGTGGAGAGGACGAACTGGTGGCGCACCGCCGCGGTGGCCGCGAATGACTCTCGTGCTGCTGGCTGCAGCCCTGCTGGCGACGCTGTTGCTCCCCGGACGGGCATCGGCACAGCGGCGGACGGGATACGTGTACACGATTAACGTGGGACCGGGCGGGCAGCATTCCTTCTTTCCGAACTACTACCAGATTCGGAATGGCGACACCGTGGTGGGTGCCGGACCTTGCCGGGGAGCCTTGAGCCCCATCTGACTGTCGAGCCGTCCTGCATTGTTTGTCTCCCTTCGCACGGATGTGTTTGGTGCCGTCGAATCGCTGGCACGCAAACAGATATGGACCTGGGAGTCTGGATTGCACAATGTCGTGCAGGTTGCCTCCAACGGCTCGTGCACGCCGATAGCGCAGCCGCTGTTCAAATCGGACATCATCGGGCCGCAGCACATGGGAGCGAGCGCCGTGTTTGAGTACAGCTTCCTCGAAACGGGGACCTACTACTTTGTGAGTGGTCAACTCCGCCGGCGCACGTTCCGTTGCTCACCGCCACAGGCTTCGACGCTGTACCGAGACTGCGAGGACGGGATGACGGGCAGCTTGGAGGTCCTGGACAACGTCCCGTCGTACCTGCCTCCGAGCTACGTGGCTGCGCAGCCAGTGATTGCCGGCGCGTTGCCCGGCTAGATGGTGTTCGGTACCAGGAACGGCGCAGGGAAGATGCATGCTGGAGAGACATCATGGCAAATGTAAATCGATGGGCAAGGTTGAATGAATGGAGCTTCTTCGTCTCTTTCTCCTTGAAGGCTACACATCAGGGTATCGTGCAAGAGAGCAAGCAATTACAGGCCCTTGATTGCCATGGTAGACAACACATCGCGAAGGAGTTTCGCCCGATCCAGCGAGCCGTCCTCGGGCACAGGAATCTTCATCGCCTGCATGTCGGTGAGATTAAGGACGGCGCTGCATTTCTAGGTGTCAAGACTCACCGAGCAGATCTCCGCCAGATCCGCGCAGTGTGTGAGTTCCTCCAAGGGGCGCTCGTCGGCGTCAACCACCCGTTGTATGGCGTCCTCAAACTCCCAAGCCGAGAGTCCGCCGTCCTTCTCCAGAAAGAGAACCAGCACATCCTTCGTATCGTCCCGAACGCCCCACGTCTTCATGGCCTCCGAAATCTGCGGCAACGAAGGTTCCAGAGAACGGCTCGTGCGGCAGGTACAGCTACGCACGGGATTCCAAGGCGACATGTTGTACAGCGTCTCGGCATAAACAGTCCGCGTCTTCATCTTGCCCTGGATCTCGTGCATGACCGCCCGCGAGCATGCACAAAGGAGCTGGGACACGTCGAGCACCTGGTCGTGCGTTCCACGTCGGCAACGTGCTCATCTCGTTCCGAGGCAGCCAGAACACACCATCCTCGCGTCGACCGCGCAGCACTGAGGCACCTCCGTTCCGTCCTCGGTTCGGCCGGCGATCAACGCTTTGCGCAGCTTCACGGGATCGCGGATCCCGCGGAACAGGAAGAGGTATGCTTGGGGCAGTTCCCGCAGCGCGGGAGCCGGATCGGGGTGGTCCGGCGGAGGCGGAGGGAGGAGAAGCGCAGGCAGAGGTAATCGCCGCATCGAGATTGGGGCTGCGGGTCGCGATCGAGCTCGTTGTGGACTGTTTGGACGCGACCAACCCCCGTTGCGGCGGAGCTGGTCGATTGAGAGCTGCCCCGAATCACGTCGAATACAGGACAGCGGCAGACCCATCAGCGGCCTCAGCAGTCGTCGGACCCTCTGTCCGCGCTCTGCTCGCCAAGATGGCGTCGGGCGGCAAGGAGAACCTGCCCGCTGCGGGCGGAGCCGCCAGCGCGGGACCAAAGGCCCCGGCGTCCCAGCCGCCGTCCTCCAGCGCCGCGGCGCAGGCGTACGCGTCCTTAATCGCCAGCCCGAATGCCCAAGGAGGCGCCGGGTCTCCCGCGGTGCCCGGCTCGCAGCCCGCCCAGAAGGCGCCCCCGCGCCCGCGGGCGAAGAACGCCGTGTCGACGATATGGGGAACCGAAAACCTGAGGATGGTGGACATGGAAGCGCCTGCGAGGCCGCCTTCAAGCGCTCAGCCGCCGCCATCGCAAGCCGGACCCAACACGACCGCGGCTGCGGTGAAGGATTACCTTTTTCAAGGCCTCTTCTCGACGACTCCTACCGCTGGGTCATCTGCCGCTCTTCAGCCGGCTGGAGCCCCGCCCGTCGTCAACGCTCCGGAGCCTGAAGGAGAAGAGGACGAAGACATCGAGGACGAGCTCGAGAACCTCCAGCGCTTCACCAACTACGAGCCACGCCTCCCCTACGGGAAGCCGCATCCCGATCCGCTGGTGGGTTGTTTTTCCGTCGTGCGTGCATCGACTCGGTTGAAGTCTTGACATTCCATTAGGTCGAGGCCAGCTCTCTCGCCAACTGCCCGCCGCCTCCCATCACCTACACGCCGCTCATGTTCACCAACCCCGAGGCCCGCGCCAAGGCGATCGACTCGGGTGCGCTGTCGAACGTGCAGCTCGAGAGCATCGTGTACGCCTGCCAGCGCCACGAGCAAAAGTGCCCGGACGGCAAGACCACGGCAGGCTTCGTTGTCGGCGATGGGGCAGGGTTAGTTGAGCATATCTCTACGGAATCAGATTTCTCTTTTTTATGGTTAACCTATGCTTAAAGGGTCGGCAAGGGGCGCACCATCGCCGGCATCATCTACGAGAACGCGCTCCGCGGGAGGAAGAAGGCGCTCTGGGTCAGCGTGTCCGCGGATTTGCACGTCGACGCGCAACGGGACCTGGACGACATCGGCGCCGACCACATTGCCGTCACCAACATCGCCAAGCTTTCCTACGAGTCGATCCGCAACTTTGACGAGGGCGTGCTCTTCTCGACCTACTCGTCGCTCGTTGCCAAGCGGTCCCAGAAGACCACCCTGCGCGCAAGCGGCAAGAAGCTCCTGAGCTCGCGGCTGGAGCAGGTGATCGACTGGCTCGGGGAGGACTTCGATGGACCGATCGTCTTTGACGAATCGTACGCATCCGCCTTGCTTGTTCGGGGTTTCATTCACTGATTGTTGCGTCTTGATGGTAGGCACAAAGCCAAGAACCTCGTTCCGCCGAGCTCCAAGACGCCGGCAGCCCCGAACGCCGACGAGGACGACAAGATCGATTTGAGCAATCGGGCGGATGTCATTCTGGAGCTCATCAACGAGGCCGGACGCGGAGCCGGGCAGCAGGTCAAGACGGTCACGAAGAAGGGAGGGGCAACGCAGACCGGCATCGTCATTGCGGCGCTGCAGGAGCGGCTCAAGAAGGCCCGCGTGGTCTACGTTTCCGCCACCGGCGTTTCCGAGGTGCGCAACCTTGCGTACATGTCCAGGTGCGTGTTCATTGCTACTGCCCCTGTGGATGATGTCTAATTGGTTTACGGCAGGATGGGACTCTGGGGACCGGGTACCGCTTTCCCAAGCGGCTTTCGAGACTTTTATGACCAGATCTCCAAGCGCGGGGAGGGCGCCATGGAGTGTCTCGCCCTGGACATGAAATCAATGGCAATTCCTGGTTTTTGGCCTTCCCGTTCGCAGCTGACGGTCGTTTTCTCAAGGGGTCTTACCTGTCACGCACTCTGAGCTACCACGGCGCTACTTTCGAGGTCGTCAAGGTCACCATGGATCCCGCGCTCCTCGACTACGACTCCGCGGCGCAGCTGTGGCTCGACGCTCGGGACGTCTTCGACTCGTGGATCGCCAACAACTCCTCGCAGCTGCAGTCGCGCAAGATCACCCTGATGCAGCGCATGTACTGGGCGGCGCACCAGGTGAGCGTCTTTTGGGTCCGCGGTGTCGTCAAGGCTGACAGCAACCGGCGCTACAGCGATTCTTCAGGTAATGAGCCTGATCCGTTCTGATCCTGACTGCCATCCTTATCGCTGTTTCGTGAAGATACCTCTGCGTGAGCAGCAAAGTTCCGGCCGTCATCGAGCTCGCGCAAAAGGCGCTCAGCGAGGGGAAGGCGGTCGTGATCGGGCTCCAGAACACGGGCGAGTCCAACACGGCGAAGCGCTTGGAAGACGAGCCCAACCTCGCGGAACTCGTTTCGGCGCCGAAGGAAAGCCTCATCAGGCTCATCGTTTGGTACTTCAGGCACTGCTTCTTCCAAGCCGTGAGTCTACTCGCCATCTTGCACATTCGCGCTGACAGCCGGTCGCCCAAAGGACGAGGAGGAGAAGGACCTCGACGACGAGGACCTCGGTCTGGACCCCTTTGACGAACCGGACGACGACGACACGTCGTCCATCTCGAGCCGGCTTCCCACGCCTCCCAGGCGACACCTCATCCGCCACGACGTGAAGGACGAGGATGCCGCGGACGAGGCAAACGTCAAGGGCGAGCCCGCGGTCAAGATCAAGGCCGAGCCTGGGCTGGTCGTTGCCCCTATCCCGGCGTCCCCCAAAGATCAGAAGCCGCGCACCAGGCGCCGCATTCCGATGGATCAGCTGCCGCCGCCGAGCCCGCAGCGCGACGTCAAGCCCGCTGTCCCGTCTTCCGTCAAGGTCAAGGCGGAACCGAAGGCCAAGAAGAACGAGGACGCCGACTTGCTCGATTTCCACCTGGGTCGCTCGGATTCTAGCGATTCCGGGTCGGAATCGGCTTCGGACGACGACGACTTTGTGCCGGAAAAGCGTGGCTCGGCTGACTCTTCGCGCAGCGGATCGAAGCGTGGCGCTGGACGTGCATCGAGACGCACCATGGACGATTCCGACGACTCCGAATCGGACAATTCGCTGCCTGCCCCGCGGCGCTTGAAGAAGGCAAGGGGCACAGCGAAGCAGGGACCGGTCAAGAAGGAGGCGACGCTCAAGCGGAAGGGACCCGTCTCGGACGACGACGACGAGGACGAGCCCGTGAAGCATCGGTCGAGCAAGCGCATGGTCGTGGCGGATTCGGACGACGAGTCCCCGCGCGCCGTGCCTCGCCGCCATGTCGTCCCAGACGAACTCCAGCGCAGGCCGATCAACTTGGACCGGCACCTGAAGTCCCTCTACCGCCTCGCGGGGTCAAAGCAGGCAGTCGAGGCGATGCCCCATTTCGAATCGATGAAGAACCTGCTGCAGAAGTACGCTGCAACCCGCCGGTCTTGATGGTGCATCTGACCCGCACCTTTTCGAAGGCTCGAGGACATCAACCTTCCTGACAACGCTCTCGACCACCTCGTCATGGCGCTGGGCGGGCCTGATGAAGTCGCCGAGCTCACCGGCCGCAAGATCCGCGCTGTTGTTTCGCCCTCCGGCCGCATCGTCTTCGAGAAACGCTACGGTCCAGGAACGGGCAAAACGCTCGAGAACATGAATCTTCGGGAGAAGGAGCAATTCATGAACGGGCACAAGGTGAGTTGAGCTTCGCTGCACTTGATGCCTTCTGCGCTGACTGGTTCGGAACAGAATGTCGCAATCATCAGCGACGCTGCCAGCGCCGGCATTTCGCTCCAGGCCGACAAGCGCGTGCCGAACCAGCGCCGCCGCGTGCACATCACTTTGGAGCTCGCATGGGCTGCGGACAAGGTAATCAGATGCGGTCTTTTCCGTTGCTTGCCGGGGACTGAAGTGGATCTACTTCCAGACCGTGCAGCAACTCGGCCGGACTCACCGAAGCAACCAATCCTCGGCGCCGGAGTACGTGCTCATGATCAGCGACGTTGCTGGCGAGAATCGCTTTGCCTCTTCCGTTGCGAAACGATTGGGAAGCATGGGTGCGCTTACAAAAGGTTAGTCGATCGGCATTGCATGCCTCCGCAGCTGATTGTGCATCGCAGGCGACCGCAAGGCCAGCACCGGCATCAACCTCACCCAATTCAACCACGAGACCCGATTTGGCCGCCTCGCGCTGGAGAAGACTTACGCCGCGATTGGGAGCTCGTACCATCAAAGCAACTACCAGAGCTCGACCAAGGCCCTCAAACCGGACGTGCTGCCGCCCAACATGACGCAGCAGGAATTCTTTGCGACACTGCAGGAGTACAGTGGGTGTTCATTTGATGGATTTGCATGCACAAGCTGACAACCACTTCTCACACAATTAGTGGACAAGCTCGACATGGCCCAAAACGATAGCGACATGTCCAACGTGCCCAAGGTGGGTTTGTGTGCTTGCTGATTGTTCTCATTGCTGACTGATCTCCTTTCTCATTCCAGTTCCTCAATCGGATCCTCGGCCTCCCCCTCACCCTCCAGAACCCCATCTTCAGCTACTTCCAACAACAGTTGCGCGCTGTGCTGAGCTGGGCCCGCAAGCACAACAAGCTCGACAAGGGTATCGAGCCCGTCGGCGGACTTTACGAAACCCTGGCCCTCGCGCCGGGCAAGCCGGTCCGCACGGTGTACCAGGACCCCTACACCAAGCTGGAGACGCGCTACCTTGAGATCGTCACCGACCGCGGGATCTCGTTCGAGGTCGCCAACGCGATCCTGCAGGACACCGAGAACCCGGGCCCGCGGGACGGTTTCTACGTCATATCTTACGAATTCAGCTCTATCAAGCACTACGTCCTCGCGATTGAGGTTGCGAACGACCAGTTCAAACGTCGGTCACCGTGGCATATCCCGCAATGTGCGTCTAACTGTTGGCTTTTAGTCTACAAGCCGAACATCGGGGAGATCTTCACCCTCGAACCGTGGGACAAGACCCTCATGCGCAACGGAAAGAAGATCAAGGCTGACAAGATGAAGCCGCTGTGGACGGAGCGCTACAGTGGGTTAAGAGCCAATCGCTGCTTGGATTTGCATCGCTGACCTCCTCCCGCAGAGTTTGCCGAGACGAAGTGCCAACACAAGCTCGGTCCCAGCGGCAAATGCAGCATCGAGAGAGTCGGGGGCCACTGCGACCACGGCGTCCGTCTCCGGCGGCACCACCTCTTCTGCGGCGGTACCATGTCGATCTGGCGCCTCGTCGAGCACGCCATGAGCTACAACTCGGGCAAGCAGCGCCTCAAGATTGTGCGCACGAGCGGGGAGAACGACACGGTCAAGGCCATCGGCCTCGCAGTGCCCTCCAACGCGGTCGCGCGGGTGCTGGATACGCTCGAAAAGCAGGCTGAGCTGGACAAGCTCAAGGGGCCGGGCGTGAAGCTGGAGGCGTACTACTACTGAGCATGGTCGGGCGTTTGGAGGACGATGTTCGGTGGCTCTTCGGATTCAGAATCATGGTGTGGTTGATTTGTTGCATTCGTTGGAGATGATTAGACTCTACACTCTTCCCTCCTTCCTCGAGATTCGAGGAGGACTCGAGGGACGATCGGCGGGGCAACTAGCCCTCGCTGCCTCGCCGACAAATGAGCACGTCCAACGCGCACGGCAGGTCCAAATGGCTCAAATCAACCGATTTCCCACCTTCCAAATCATCCTCGGATGGCCGTGACCGGCGCCGGCCCTCGCGAGATGCGCCGGACCCCCCTCCCGACCTCTCGAAGCTCTCCCTCTCCGCATCCCCTCCGAAGCGCGCCCGCCGCGCCTCGGCCCCCACGATGGCACAGCAGGCCGACAAGCACGCTTTGTACGCGGCCGCGGTGCAGCTCCCACGCGCGGAATGCCGCAATCTTTACAACGTCGCGTTCCGGCTCGGTGGGAGGCACGCGAGGCCGCCGCGGACGCTGCGCGAGGATTTCTGCGGCACCGCGGCGATCTCGCTGGAATGGTGCCGATTGCACGTGCTGAACCGGGCATATGGGGTGGAACTCGACGGCCCGACGGCTGCGTACGCGCGGGAATCGCTGGCCAACGCGCCCGAGGGGTCGAGGGCAACCGTGGTCCGCGGCAACGCGCTGTGGAGCCACTCCAAACTGGGCATACCAAAGGCCGACGTCATCTGCGCTCTTAATTACTCGGCATGCTACCTGCACGAGCGCGGGAAGCTCCTCTCGTACCTCCGTTCCTCCCTCGCCTCGCTCGAACCGCGCGGCGCGCTTGTTTTGGACCTGTTCGGCTCCCGCACCTGGACCCCCGAGACCCGGCGGCGAAGGCACCCTGGCTTCGACTACATCTACGAGCAAGGGCCGCTGGACCCCGTGACGGGCGTCGTGCCCATCTCGCTGTCGTTCCAGTTCCCGGACGGGAGCAGGCTTCGCCGCGCCTTCGCATACGACTTCAGGTGCTATTCTATACCCGAGGTCAGGGAGGCGATGCTCGAGGCGGGGTTCGGGAGGGTGGCGGTGTACGTCGGGGACACGACGAGGCGGAACCGGCGGCGGAGCGGGTCGGACGATGGGTCGGGCCCCGGATCCGGGGAAGATAAGGGGTCGGACGAGGAAGACGGGGAGCAGGAGCTGGCGGACTACGTCGAGGTGACCTCGGGCGAGCAGATGGCCGGGATGGAGACCTGGAACGGTGAGCACACACCGTCCACGGTTCCCCTCGCACGCTGATCGGGCATGCATGCAGCGTACGTGGTCGGCATCAAGGCCGGCTCCGATCTCGATGGCGAAGCAGAAGGAACGGAGGAGGAAGATAGCCAGGGCGAAGACGACGACTCGAGCGAGGACAAGGAGAACGGGCCGCCCGATCATTCGGACGCTTCCGACTCCTCCACCTAACCACTTATGCACGATACCCGGCGGATTCCATGCATAACGTATGCGTCCTTGCATAATGTATCCTTTCTATAACCGATGCTTTTCCGGCGTATATGCACCCCCCGGCCCGCCCCGCGGCCCCGTCGACACAGCCCCTTCCTTCCGCAACGCATGCCAGACACAAGGCGCAACACCGCGATCAGTCGTTCCGGACGAACCTGATCAGCCTCCTCGCGAAATCCCTCCCCCCGCCCCCGAAATCCGCGTAGTACAGCCTCGCGTCCTGGCCGATCACGCGGTCGCCCTGGTCCCCGATGATGGTGGGGTACCACGCCCTGTCGCCCCTCTGGCTCGTGACCACCTGCCGCGGCACGTCCCACGTGGTCCCGTCGCGCGAGGACGAGATGAACACGGCGCCGGACCACGAGCCGTAGACCATGACCCAGCGGCCGAGGTAGGTGTTCCAGTGCACCGAGGGGTTGGCGCCGGCGGCGCCCACGAGGGGCTCGATGTAGTCGTGCTGCCCGCCGAGGCCCTCGGCGTTGAACCCTGGGCAAGTTGGGGGGATGCCCGTCAGTCGGCGGTCCGAGGGCGTGCGCAGGGGCGGGCGGGACGGACCTCCCTGGTACCACTTCCTCCACGTCCCCGGCGCCGCGTTCACGTCCGTCGATATGGCCATCGACATCCTCCCGTCGGAAAAGTAGCATATCCACCTCCTCCTCGACGGGTCCCAGAGCACGTCCATGTCCCCGACGCCGCCCCACTGCGGGCTCGCGGGCTTGTTCTGGGGATGGCGGAGGATGAGGCCGCCGTTGCGCCACGAGAGGCCGTTGTCGGCCGAGTAGGCGACGCCGATGGATTTCCAGACCACGTCCGAGTCCATGGACCACCTGCGGCGGCGGGCGGAGTGAGCCGTGCGGCCTTCCGGTGCGGCACGCCGCCCCACCTGTCCTCGGCGTGGTAGAACCCGATCAGGTTGTTGCCCGTCATCCTGTACACGCTCATGAGCCACATGCCGCCCGAGTAGTACAGCCCCAGGGAGAAACGCCCGCCAAAGACCGAGGTCGCGGGCTCCTTGACCACGTGGTCCTCGGGGTACGGCGAACTGCCGAGGGTGCGGAAGTTGGTGTACATTGACCTGCGACGGGGGTCAGAAGGTGTGCGTATGGGGAGGGAGGCGGGTTACCAGTAGAGCATCCAGTTGCCCTTGCCGTCGGGGAGCACGGGCAGGTGGCCGTCGGGGATCCAGGGGTACACGGGCACCTGCGCGCGGTTGGGGACGACTGGCGGCCCGGCGTCAGCACACTGCGACCACCGCGCCCGGCAACGGCGCACCAAAGTAGGATCCGAGCTGGAAGTACCAGTTGTTGCTCGCCGGGTTGGACGGCGGCATCGTGGCCGTCATGGTCGGCGACACCGACGTCCCCGTGACGGTGGTCTTTGACGGCGGGTTGAGCACGCGCGTGTAGCACCGCGTGAAGGTCGTCGGCTGCCTCTGCCCCGCGGTCTCGGGCCCGCCCCCGTCGGTGGGGTCGCCGCCGCCCCCGCCGTCCGCCGAAGCGGTGCCGACGCTCTGGCTCGCGTTGACCAGCACCGCGCCGTCCAGGTACTCCGCGACGGTGGGCGGCAGCGAGCTCATCATGCTGGCCGGGATGCCGTGCGGGATGGGCGGCTCGAGCGGGACCACGGCGTCCGCGGGTGTCGGGTAGCGCGGCTCGACGGTGACCAGGCCGGCGTAGGCGATGGCGGCGTCTGCGGCGCGCACGTCGTCGCGCTTTGCGAAGGAGAAGGAGCGCGCGGAGCCGTTTGCAAAGACGAGCGAGCGCGACCCGTCGAGGAGCAGCGTGGGGGCCGTCACCGACACGGAGGGCGGCGCGCGGGAGAGCGCCGAGGCGAGCAGCGCCACCGCCGCCGCGAGCAGCAGCGCCACGCCGCCGAGCGCGCACACCGCCCACTTGAGCAGCCGGTCGCTGGCTCCCCCCCCCGGGGCATGGGGTTTGTCCTTGCCGGCACCGTCCAGCCGCGCCTCGGACGGCGCGACGGACAGCCGCACCGCGGACGGCGGCGACGTGATCGACCGCGACGACCGCTTGCGCAGCAGCGCCTCCTGCTCGGCGAGGAACGCAGCGGGGTTCTGCATCCTGCTCTGAATTAGGGGGTGCTGGGTCGACCGCGGTGATGGACCAAGCGCCAAACCCCGGTCGGGCTGACCGCCGTGCCGCCACCCCCGGCAGCCCGCCCGGGAAATACCATAGATTACGCGGTACCGACAATACAGCTGGATCCCGTCCCCCGGCGGCGCTCCGCCCCGCCCCCGCCCCCCGATCTCCTGTCCCACCCCCCGATCATCAGTGCGTCCCACCTCCCGACCATCAGTACTCGGTGAACTCTGCGTGCCCCGTCGCCTTGGCGTGCGCCGTCGCCTCCTTCTCCCCCACCATCCCTGCCGACACCCCGATCAGCATGTTGCCCGCCCGCACGGCCGCACGCCGTACCCTTCCCGCACACCCCGCACTTGAGGGTGAACCGCGCCGTGTCGGTGAACTTGCGCTTGCGCTGCCACACGGCCGCCAGCCTGGCCGCGGCGTCCACGACGGCGTCGCCTTCCGAGAGCGGGAACTCGAGCTGGTCGAACTCGGGGGGCAGGGCGGGGTCCGGGGTCAGGGCGATGGCGTCGTCTGCGCGAGCGGAGCGAGCGGCGTCAGGCGGGGAAAGGGCGGCGAATGTGGGGACAGACAGTGGATGCCGGAGTACATGACCAGCACGCGCGCGGGATACTCCCGCCCCTCGCCGAAGCGGTCCACGCGCAGCGTGCTGACGTCGACGGAGCAGATCTCTGGGAGCGACGCGGGTGAGATCCCCGCCGTCGCGCGGGCACCGCGTGCGTCCCACCCCTCCGAAAGTGCGCACTGAGGATGGCCAGCTCGATCGCGCCGCCCCAGGAATTCTTCTGCGTGATCCAGCTGGCGTACGCCGCCGGGGTCCTCCCCAGGACGGCCTCGGAGTACTCGTCCGGATCCTTCAGCACCGCGTCCGCCACGACCCTCCTCAGTTCGGCGTGCGACGAGGCGGACCCGGTGCAGACAAAGGCGACGGAGCGGAACAGGCAGCTGTTGTCGTCGGCCTGCTCGCGGGGGACGAGGAAGCCGTGGCCAAAGGGGACGGCCTCGTCCGTTCCGGGGGCCTTTGGCGGGGCGGGTGCCGGGCTGCTCGCGGCCGGAGGGGCGGGCGGTGCCGCGAACGGGTTGGAGGCGGCCGGAGGGGGTGCGGGAGGTGCCGACGCGGCCCCCGGTCCCGCCGACGCGTTGCCGCCCCCTGCTCCCCGCTCCGCGACCAGCTGCTCCCCGTCCTTGACCCCCGCGGCCTCCAGCGTGCCCTCGCCCCCGAGCACGCGCGGCGGGAAGCCGGCCTTGAGCACCAGCTCGGGCTCGGGGATCCCCGCGACGGCGGCGGCCTCTGCGCGGAGGGCGGCGAGGGGGGACGAGGGCAGCAGCGCGGCGCCGAGCGTGTGCACGCCCGACGGCGCGCGTATGCGGAGGCGCATGGCGGGGACTGCGGGAGGACGCGTCCAACGGGGGGCGGCACGACGTGTTTGGGCGAAGGCGGGGATTCCAAGGGATTTGTTCGGCCCGAAGACCCGCGTTTGAGTCGGCCAGTCCAAACAGCCCGCCGCCGGCATGAGTAGCGGCGGCGGGGCTGAGAGGAACATTGGGGCCGGCGGGCCGGCGGGGGGCCCGGGGAGTGCGGGCGCCGGGCCGGGGCAGCCGGGAGCCGCGGCGGGCGGCGTGCCGCCCGAGTACGAGAGCTCGCCCGTCGGGCTGCCGACGCCCGTGTCGCCGCTGGTCGACGCCGGGTGGGGGCTGCGCGACGGCCCGCGGTGGGGCGCGCTGGGCGAGTGGGCGTCGGCCGCGGACCTGTCGCTGCCCGACGGCCTCCCCACGGGGCCGATCATGGACGTCGTCAGGCCGCACACGTTCGCGGGCAGGGCGCGGGCACACGACCCGGGGAGCCCCGGCGCCGCGGGCAGCCCAGACTCGGCCCGCAGCGTGCTCGCGGACGCGATGCGGCGCGCACAGGCGCAGCTGCCGCACCCGCAGGACCCGCTGGACTGGCTGCCGTTCGCCGCTTCGATGCCCGCACGGCAGGGCCCGCCGCCAGCGCAGGCGGCCCCCGCGTGGCAGCGCCCGTTCCCGCTGCCGCGCCAGCGCTCCTCGGCCGCCGACCTGGCGGTGCCGCCAGAGCCCAGGCTGGTCCCGCTGCCCGGCCCGCAGACAATGCCGCGCGGCGCCACATCCTCCGCCACGCTGCCCGCCGCGCCGGAACCGGACAAGAACCCCGAACCCCCGCCGGACCCCGCCGCGGACGCGGACAGCGACTCGCGCTCCGTCGACTCGGCCGCCGCCGCCTCCCCCGACCCCACCTCCGCGGACCTCGCCGGCCTAACCACCTCGGGCAACCCCTCCCCCCGCCCCGCGCAGCCATCCCTCCGCGCGCGCCGCACCGCCGCCGCCTCGGCACCCGACGCCTCCTCCCTTCCCCCGCCCATCATCACCCCCCGCTCCACCTCGGTCCGCTCCCTCGTCGATCCCGCACCCCCCGCGGCCGGCACCCCCCGCGGCGCCGCCGAGCAGGAACCCGACAGCGCGGGCTCGGTCGGCGAGACCCCCCAGACTATGTACTCGGACCACGCCTCCTTCCGCACCGCGTCGGCGGGCAGCGGCTCCGGCGGCTCCGGCGAGCGCGGGTACCGCACCGCGGCGTCGCCGTCGGGTTTCCACTGGCCCACGCCGGTGGAGGAGGAGCCGCCCCGCCCGGCCGAGGCGGGGAGCCCGAGGGAGCAGGGCGCCAGCTCGGCGACGCTGGCGCTGCTGCACGGCCTGGGGCTGCTGAACAAGGGGCGGGAAAAGTCCGCGGACAAGGATCCCGGGAAGGACAAGGACAAGGACAGGGAGAAGGACGGCGGGATGCTGAACAAGATGCTCTCGCAGATGGGGATCCGCGGCGGCAAGGCGGCCAAGGTGTCGCCTGTGGTGACCGAGGAGGCCGAGCCCGCGCCGCCGGCGGCGCCGCCAACGTCGCCCGCGACGCCCGACGAGGCGGCCGCGGCGTCGCAGCCCGCGGGCCCGCCGCACCTGGACACCTCGGTGCCCGAGATGTCGATCGACACGGTGGCGACGCCCGTCACGCCCACCTTCCCGCCGCTGGCGCGCGCGGGGAGCAGCGAGGTGGACGGCAGGCGGCTGTCGGTGTCGGCGGCCACGGCGCCGGGCAACCCCGGCGCGCGGAACCACCTCCGCATCCGCTCCCTCCGGGAGTACGGGCCCCCCGCGCACGGCCACTCCCGGGAGTGGTCCCTCTCCTCGCGGCTGCCCCCCGCCGACCCGCGGAGGATGGCCCGGTTCCCCTCGGCCTCGGAGGTCCGCGCGCCGGGGACCAACCCCCGCCCGCGGCCGCGCTCGCCGAGCCCCAACGACCCGCCCTCGGGCCTGCCGGGCGCCAACGACCTGCACCGCCGCCGCACGCTCGGCAACAAGCAATTTTACTCGACCATCGAGGGCGAGCCGGTTCGGATCCACCGCGCGGGGACGATGCCCCGGCTGGGGTCGGCGTCGCTGCAGGTGATCCGGGACAGGGCGACGGCGGCGCCCATCGACCGCACGCTGTCGTCGGCGTCGCTCTCGAGGGGCCGGCAGCCCGGGCTGTACGTCGGCAACCGGCCGCCCTCGGAGGTGATCCTGGACAACCTGGAGCACTACTTCCCGGACATTGCCAGCGACCCGAGCCTCGAGTCGCCCGTCACCGTGGGGCAGCCCGAGATGCCGGCGGGCGAGCAACCCCCCGCGGCACCGGGCGACGAGCCGCAGCCCGAGCCGGCGGAACGTCAGGGCGACCTCCCGCCGCCCCCGATCTCGCGCACCCCCTCCCCGGCCGTCGGCGTCTTCGACCCCCGCGCCAGCCTGCGGAGCAACGCCAGCATCGCCTCTGCCTCCTCGGACCACGAGGACGGGCACAATCCCGCGGCGGTGCGGTACGGCCGCATCCGGCAGGCCATCGAGCAGCGGCAGCACCGCTCCGGCGCGGCCCCCGCGGGCGCGGCGGGGCTGGACCGGCGCCCGACCGAGAAGCAGAAACACGTGGTCAACATCGTGCAGCAGCTGAGCGAGTTCAAGCGCGCGCGGCGCGAGGCGCGGTCGGCGCAGGACGTGCCCGTGGGGACGTTTGGGCGGAGCAGGGACGCGCGGTTCAGCGTGGATTCGTTCGCGAGCCTGCGCAACGCCGTGCTTCCCGGGGAGGAGGAGGACCACGATCCGGTCTACGAGAGCGTGAAGCGGGACGCGTGGGCGCGGCTGGTGGAGCCCGAGGGGGAGGTGCCGTTTGCGCTGGCGAGCAGCGATGCGTCATCGTACGGACGGGGGGGTAACGAGGTCGGCAGGCTGCCTTCGCGCGAGTCGGGGTCGTCGGCGTCGGTCGTCGGGCCCGAGGAGGGGCTGCATTCGACGGAGCGCATCGCGAGGGAGATGGCCGAGGCGGACAGGCCGTCGCCCGCGGGCTTGGGGCCCGCGGGGACGGTGCGCGTCGAGGTGGATTCGGCGAGCGAGGCCGATTCGTCGCACGAAGGCTTGGCGGGGTCGGTTGAGGGGAGCACGCCGAGCTTGGAGCGGAGGAGGAAGGCGGTGGCGTTCCGGGCCGAGGAGGAGGTGGTGGTGGACACGGGGACCGAGTTCCCGGCGTTCCGGCCGCCGGCGCACGGCGTTGGCGAGGTGCCCTCCGAGACGGGGACGTTCGACTCGGAGGACTCGGCCTCGGTGGACTCGATCCAGATGTCGCCGCAGTACGAGCCCTTCGGCCGCGCAGGGGCCGAGTACGAGCGGGACTACTTCAGCCCCAAGCCGATGGCGCCGGGCATGGTCGAGACGCCGGCGTCGATGACACCGGCGGCGGGCTCGCCCGCGCCGCTGGCCGTGGACCGCAGCGCCTCGACGCGCTCCCTGGGCATGCGCAGCCAGGTCCTGAGCACCATCCCGCACTCGCCGAGCAAGCTGCGCTGGGTCAAGGGCGAGCTGATCGGCAAGGGCTCCTTCGGCTCCGTCTTCCACGGGCTCAACCTCGACACGGGCGAGTTTATGGCCGTCAAGCAGGTGCCCCTGATCCACCCCAAGGTCAAGGACGAGACCGCGGCCAGCCGGCAGCGCCAGAAGTTCGTCGAGGCCCTGCGCAACGAGATCGAGCTCCTCACGGGGATCCAGCACGACAACGTGGTGCGGTACCTGGGGTTCGAGGTCACCTCGGAGCACGTCAACGTGTTCCTCGAGTACGTGTCGGGCGGGTCCATCGCGAGCATGCTCGGAGAGATCGGCCAGTTCGACGAGCCCCTCATCCGGAGCCTGGTGTACCAGATCCTGTGCGGGCTCGAGTACCTGCACGCCCGCGGGATCATGCACAGGGACATCAAGGGCGCGAACAGTGGGTCTGGGATTGCTTGTTCGACGACAGGCCTCGCTGACCCCCCCTGTTTGCAGTCCTCCTCGACGAGCAAGGGACGGCCAAGATCACCGACTTTGGCATCTCCAAGAAGAGCGGTGCGTCCTCCTGGCCCATTTCCTTCGGAGCGTGGCTGATAATGTACCGCAGAGATGGCGTACAAGTGGAACTCGCGCATGTCGGTGCAGGGTTCCGTCTACTGGATGGCGCCCGAGGTCATCCGGGGCAAGGGTTACAGTGCCAAGGTCGACATTTGGAGCTTGGGTTGCCTTGCCCTCGAGATGTTCACGGGACAGCATCCGTGGAGCCAGTTCCAGGACCAGACGGCCGCGCTGTACCGGGTGAGTCCGCGGCGTTTGCCGGGAGGCCGTTTCGCCCGCTTACCTCTTTTGCGTCGCAGCTCGGACAGCCGAACCCGCGGCCCATGATCCCGACCTACCTCTCGGCCGAGGCGCAGGACTTTTTGGACAAGTGCTTCACGTTGTGAGTGTGGATCCTTTACTGCCGCGTCCGGGCTCCTGATTCCCCGACCAGCGATCCCGAGGCCCGGCCCACGGCCGCCGAGCTGCTGGAGCACAAGTTCTGCGATCTGGACGAGAGCTTCAACTACACGGACTACATCGAGGAGCAGAAGGCCAGGATCCTCGACGAGGAGGAAGAGGAGATGGAGGCCGAGTACTACGACGATGATACCGGCACGATCGAGTCGGAGCCCATGGATCTGGACAGCGAGCTCGGCCAGGGCTTTGCGTACGGCGACGATTTCGAGAACGATACCACCTACATGCCGCTGGCGGGGACGGGGTCGACCGAGTCTGGAACGGGCACGTACCAGCACACACCTGCGCTGCACGTTGACGGCGTGCTGGACTCCACTATGAGGCCTCCCTTGCCAGGCGGCGCCTCCGGCTCCGTCGACCCGGTCTACATGGACAGCGGCTGGCTCAGCGGGGGGCTCGCGACGGGGCCTGACGGCGACGCGGACGACGACGCCGAGCCCGGCAAGGTCGTCTCGATCGACGACGAGGCCGGCCTCACCCCCACCAGGGCCGGTTTCGAGCTCGACCAGCAGGTGCCGAGCGACGGCGAGTCGCTCACGCCTACGACTTCGGAGTTCCCCCGCAGAAATGACTGATGGGACAGATGCGCTGCAGTGCAAACGCGTCGAATGATTTTGACTCCTTGCTTTGTCAACGATGATTTAAGTTGTAATACGACGGCTGCAGCACCATGCCTGAAGATCGTTGCCCCGCCTGGGCGAAGGTTCGGCTCTTTGCTACTTCTTCGCGCCCGCAGCTCCCCCTCCGCCAGTTCCACCCTGCTGCGGTTTCTGTTGCGCTTGTTGATTCGCCGCTTGCTGCTGCTGCTGCTCCGCTTTTGTGAGCTCCGCCCTGAGCAAAGGTCAGCTCAGTCCCAGGAAAGCCGGCGAGGACCCACCTCAGCTGCCGCGAGAAATCGTCGTCGAGCTCATCGTCGTCCCAGTTGTCGTTCCATGCCGTGATCTCTTCCTGGTCCTCCTCCGTCTCGTTCCATTCTGCGCGTTGGAACGCGTCGGAAACGGGCCACCGAGCTGGCCGCGGCGGTCCGACCTTCCGTGTCGAACTCCTCAAACTCGTCGTCCTCCTCCAGCCACGACAGCGTCGGCAGCTCTTCTTTCTTCACCGTCTCTGACGCGTTTGCCGCCATGCTCAGGGGAGAGATGCCGCCGCGGTTTTCTTTCGGGGCCGACCTAGCGGCGTCTTTGGATGATCAATCGGATCTCTATCAGAGGCGCTGAGCGCCCCCCAACCCCGATACATCACGTCACGCCATATACATTGAATTCGGGGAAGAGGGGAGGGGTTAGATGTCCGCCGAGCTGCCGGGTACAGGCTTCCTTGAACCTGTTCATAAGCTGTTGGCAACCCAGTACGCGCCCCCGCTGAACAACGGCGCGCAGATCACGGCTCCCCCTCCTGCTGCGAACAGCGAATCACGCTCCGATCAGTGATCGGAAACGAGTAATAGCTGCGGGAACTTAGTAGCTATCTCCGCTGTAGCTCTTGATAGGCGTTTGCTCCTCGAGAAGACTGCGATCTGGTCATTCGCGGTCACATAGCACTCGCTCAAAGATGCCGGATCGGAACGAAGCTGCCCGTATCCGACATCGTCAAACCCATGAGTTGCTCCGAATCAGCACAGGTTGGAAGCGTGTGGCTGGACAACTCAAGCAAAACGGCAAGCAGCATCATCGCGGGCTCGGCGGTGCACCGGCCCTAACATCTCCCTTTTGGACCGGCCGGCGACAAGCATCGCGGCCGCCTGGATACGCCACATTCCTGCCTGTGGCATCCGATGCCGATGTTTCGCGCTCTTTGAGCGCGAGATTCCCTCGGGAAGCGCGCCGAAGGTGAGCTTTGCCGAGGCACTTCTTCCGCCGAGAGCTGTGCGAGGGGTGGCCGGCCGCCGCTGCCCCGCATTAATTGCCAAGGGATGAATTGGCACGACGGCTTCAGATTGAGGATGGACTTGGGGGATGATGCCGCGAATGGGCGGCGCCGCGCGGTCCCAGGCGTCGGACCATTCGCGGGCCGGCGAACGCCATTGCGCGGTGGCATCGGTCCAGCGCCGAAGAGCTGGTTCACATTTGAAGTCTCTTGCTCAGAGCTTCGCACGCTGTCCCGCGCTGCGATTTGACCATCTCGGCTTCCACTAACTCGCTTGCCGTTTTTCACATGCGTCCCCCATCTGTCGACCGAAGCAGAGAACAGAGGCTCTGGGACCTGCACTTATGTTGTGGAGCTGCAGCACTGTGCCGAACATCTGATCGGAGGAGGCCGGCAAGGATAGGGCCGACCGGCCCGATGGACGAGCGGAGCGACGATGCTCCGTACCAGGGAACCGGTCGAAAGCAGCCACCTCGCGGAGCCTCGGGCAAGCAAGCTCGTCCGAAATCGATCTCCGGGAACATGAGCTATCAGGAGTTCATCGAGCAGCCGAAGCCGCGGAAGGCTCAAGAGCCGATCAAACGGGTAAGCTTCTGCGCCCATCATCATTTTTGCGAATCGGAGCTCTAACGCGCCTTCACGGTCCCCAAGACGCGATCGCACAACAATGTCACGATCGAAATGCTGGGGCCTTTTGTGCAAAACAACCCCGGTTCTCCGGCTCCTACGGACGGATCCGAAGCCAATCAGGCTTTGCTTGACCCCCATGGTTCCGACCACGGCCACCACCATCCCCCGTTGGGAAGCCGGCACCGGCGCTCCAGTGCCGCAAACTCCATAGGGTCGTTCTCCGTTTCTTCCATCAACACCTTCATCGAGAACGAACACGCCGCGATCAAGGAGGGCGCTTTCCAGCACGGACAGCATCCTCCGCTGCCTCAGCAGCCAACCGGGTACAATGCTCCTTTCGGTGGCGGCATGTCGGACGGCATCTTCCATTCGCCTGTGGCGGCCTCTTCGGTGTCGAGTGCTTCGCAACCCACTCCGACGATGCTCTACGGTCGCCCTCCAAACCCGGACGTATCGCCTCCATTTTTCCGCGGTGGAGATGCCTTGACGGGGCCACCAAACCAGTCTTCTCCGGACTTCTCTGCCGTGACCGGCGGTGCGCGGCGGAACGTTACTTCAGTTTCGCCGCCGCGCCCGCCCGCGTCTTCGGAAGCGCAGGATCCGGCTTCCCGCTACCTCTCTTCCCAGGCAGAGCTGCTGAACTACCTGCAGCATCTCAAGGATGAGAATCGGGCGCTGAAATTGGAGCTGCAGGAATCAAACCGCCGGAACCAGGAGCTCCTGGCCCAGCTCCAGAACGCAGGAGGATTTGGGATGAAGAGTTCCACTCCGACGCCTCAGAACACTGGTGCATATGCTCAGCAGAGCCACCAGTTTGGCTCGCAGCCGCATTTCGGGCACGACGTAGCCATGGACCGCCCTCCGAATGCACAACCTGCTCCGACCTCGGGCATGCTGATACGCTACGAAGAGAACGGGGAATGGACACCCCTGGGAATGGTGGACCTGGGCTCATTCATGCCCGTGCCAGGCGGAATGGCGCCACCAGCGGCCGTTCCGATGCAGTCTCCCCTTCCTCAAGGACAGATGATGGCCGCGAGCTGGGGCAAGGATCCCGACCATTTCAGGGCCGGCACACCTGTGCAGCGCCAGTCACCGGCAGTGCAGGACGGTGCCGTACCTTACCGCCCCAACATGACGCCACCAAGCCATGCCCGCGATTGGGGCCAGGGTGCGGGGCAAGCACCGCCCCAGGATGGACAGATCGCGACCCTTTTCGGACCGTGAGCGCGGTCGCACGTTTGATTCGAACCGGTCTACATTACTCGCATTTTTCAGGCGAACTAACCTACCGGCGGTTTATCTGAATCAACAGCAGCCGTCGAGTCCTCAAGCGCAGCCTCACTTTTACCCTGCGCAAGCATTCCGACCTCCAAACCCTCAGCAACCATGGCAATGAACCACTGAAGTAGTGAGCATTCCTGATGCAGGCGGGAACACGGAAACCCGCAAGAACGACGACGTGCGAGAGAAGTGAAAGTATTTGTTTGAAAGTCAAAATATTGCTACAACATTTGTACTGCGTACTGCGAGGCAAAAGCGATCACGCCGCCGTTATGGTAGCTATCGGCGTGGCCGAAGGCCCGAGGGTGGTCGTTCCGCCAATAATGATCGTGCCCGCCGTCGGCTCAGTGATGATCGTGCCGGCCGTCGAGGTGATGACTGTGCCTGCCGTCGGAACCGATGTGCCGATCACGGTAGGCCCAACGGTACCGGTTGTCGGGGTTCCGGTGATCACCGTGGCCACGGTGCCGCCTGTCGGAGCGGTGGGTGCCCCGGTAGCGGAGCGAAGCGCTCTCAAGGGGTCGAGGACTGAGGATTGAACAGTTAGATATGCGAGACCTGCGTCCTTCAGATGACTGTTAAGGACTCACCAGCATTGATTCCGTGGATCACGCCGTTGGTGGCGTTCCGATCGGGATCGACGACGACCGCCAGCACTTGGGTCGGATCCGAGCCCGTGATCGATACCGCGGCGCCAGTATTCGTGACGTTGATCGGGAGGCCGAGCAGGGTCGCGAGCTCGGTGGTGCCGAGAGGCACATCCGTCGAATTCAGCACCGAGCCGTTCACAATGTGGAAGGAAAGCAAGCCCACAACGAGCGGTCCTCCAAAGGTAGAGTTGAGGGCACCGAGGAACTGTGCCGGAAGCCTTTCGAAAGCTTCGTTGCGGGGCGCAAACACCTGCGAGAGAAGAAAGCCATCAGCGCCGCACAAGGAACCTGACAAGGCGAACCAACCGTGTAGTTGCCTTGCGTTTCATTCAAGAACGAGAAGAACGTCGTGTTAGAAACAAGTTCGTTGAAGATGCTGTAGTTGCCGTCCGCCGCGAGCACCTGACGCACGAATAAAGCGTCAGACGCGACGCCAGTGCACGCTCAACTGATGATTCCCACCTGGCCGAGGGTTTGCGACTGGTTTTGCGGCGTCGTTGGCTCCTGCCGTTTCTGGATTGCCCTCGCAAATTGAAGGGGGTGCACGGCCGCGTTCGTGGCGCCTGCGTTGTCAACGCGTGTAGAGAAAATAGCATAGTACGGTTTGGAGACAGAGCGTGTGGCACCGCGACAACGGCGGGAGGTTGTCAGCGCTGGAGCAGGACCGCGCTGCACGGCCGGCAGTCGCCGCTGGCCGCCGGCGACTCACCAAGAGCGGCCAAGAGGCACGCGACGAGCAGCCAGAACGACGTGAAGCGCATGGTGGTCCGTCGGATAGACAGCGCGGTGTTTGCTGAGGGGGGTGTTGAGAGAGTCGTTGCCAGTGTGGCTTGTTGAAGCGATGACTGTGCGATCCCGAACCGAAGAATGCTTCGCTGCTTCGTGCGCAAACAGATGGGACGGGCTCTCGTGCTGCTTTGGACATTCTTCACCCTCTATGGATTGCCCGCGGACGGAGCGCCAGGGTCGTGCGCCCGCGATTCTGCGCCACCCGTTCCATCCGTTCTACATCGGCACTGCCGGATGGATGCCATCGGAACGGAAGGCCCACGGTACCGCTGCGCGGACATGGTCGAGCTCGTGGCGTGCAGAGCACCCCACACTGCCTCAGACTCTGATGGACTCTCGCGTAGAGCAGCAAACGCGTCAGACTCGGTGGCCACAGCCCAGCAGCCTCGCGGATTCTCGCCCCGCGACCTTGCGCTCAGCGTTGCTATGGGGGCTTGTACTTTCCTGGGCGTTACGGCGATTGGACTTCTAGTTTGGCGCAACGTTGTTCCAGCGGTGGCGCCCCGTTCGTATGGAGCACTTGTCATTGAGCGGACTTTGAGCAACGTCTTGCCAGACAAGGGGATCTATCTGTGTTGAACTCAATGCCATGCCTCTCTCTTCAATCCAGACCCAAGAACTCCTTGACCGCCGGGGTCAGCGAGCAGTCCACGATCGTTCTCAACACATCCGTGTCCGAGTCCCAATCAGTCCCAAGCAGCAAAGGCTCAATCTTTTCCGCAAAGCACGACAGCGTTCGACTGTCAAGGTCCTGTCCCTGAGAATTCGCCGAATCGTTCTGCGGGGTCGTCTCATCGTCGGACAGCAACATCTCCACGTCCTCCTCGCCAAGCTGGAGCTCAAGATCGCGGGCGCTCAGTACGAGATACAACTGCTCAGCTGCATGCTTTCGAACTCGAGGAAAGGGATGCAGGAGAAACCGCAAGCACAGGTCGATCGCCAGCTGCGTCCAGTGCCCGACAGGCTCCTTGGCACCAACTCCGCGGCCAACGGGAACGAGCCCGAGAAACCCAATGGCAACCGTGGCGCAGCCCATGAGCTTCTTGGGATCTCGAGATTTGCTGGCTTCGCGTTCCGCAAACTGCAAGACTTCGGTGTGATGCGGATCTGCCACAACGGCCGGAATCTTGCGAAAGAGCCCGGACGAAAGAAGCACATGGTAGGTCTGCAGAAGAGCGATGACAATGCGTTCCAGCGTCGCTGATGTCCTGATCATGGAAAGCAGATCCGCGAGTATCTCTGTGAGCGTTGCCCCCGCTGCCGCAGTTCCGTAACCGTCCTGAAAGACGTCGAGAGTTTCTAGAAAGCCGACCAGGCCAGCGCTCGCGCTCTTCACCAGGCTGTCCGTCATCCCACCGATGCTGGTTACGATGCCCCGCAGGATGGAACCCCGGTATGGGCGTAGGTGGAGAAGCGGCATTAGCCGAGGGAAGACATCGGAAGCGTAGTTCCACCGCACGCCAGGTTCCGCGAGAAGGACATCCTTCAGCGCCTCGGCATCCTCAATGGCATTCAAGCAGCGGCGCTCCGACAGCAAGGCGCGCAACGTCGAGCCAGCACAAGTGCGCACGCGGTCGATCTTCTCCACACTTTGTTGGAGAATACCTCCAAAGATGTCCGTCACCTTGTAGTCCTCAAAGCTGCTGATGGGGGCCTGGGAGTGTACGAGGAGCAAAGCAGGCAGCAAGGTCCCAAAGCCTCTCATGGACGCCTCCCGGACCCATGAGCCGACATCTCCACGGGAATCCACCGAGTAGTCGAGCATCCCGCGTGTCAATGCGGAAAGTGTCTCGCCGACAACCACAGCTACGTCTTCGGGTCGTGCGCCTCCGGCAAACGTGGCTTCGAGAACAACCACGCAGGTCCGAACCAGCGAAGCAACACATTCGCACTTTGCTTCTGCCTCGCCGGTGACAGTGCTCCTGATGTAGACGGTGCGGCTTCCTCGCTTGGACGGGGCCTTTTGCATTCCGAGTCTGAGCGAGCGGGATATCGCTACCGCGGATACCAACACATGCGCAGACGGCAGTTGACCCAGAACCATCGCGCAACCGCGACGACGGAAGAAACTCAGACCAGCCGCATCCTCTGTTGGCACAACGCCGCGAAGGAGCTCATCCACGCGGGTGCGATCCAGGGTTTCCGGAACCAGATACACGAGTGCTCCATACGCCCGAGCTGCGCTGCGCTGTAGCGATTCGAGTTTGCGCGAGAGAGCGAGTTCCAGTATGCAAAAGGCAGCGGCAACGCCATTGCCATCAAGGGATGCACGGGAAAGCGATAGACATTCAACCAGGCGAACGTATGCTGCGAGGAGCATGTCGGAAGTCGGCGTCGCCTGCTCCAGGATCGCCATGCGAGCGCCGCCGAGGATCGTTGCCGCCTGCGAAACAATGGTCGTTGCGCGGCAAGATTCGAGTAAATCCAGCTTTTCAGCTCCAGCAGGTGAGGCACTCTTTCCTGCGGCGAGACACAGCTCCGCAACGGCGAGCACCGCGCCGTGCACTTTCGCACTGTCGAGGTCCTTGGTGCGATCGATTAGCATCGTCCATGAATAGTCAATCACCGGTGCAAGGCTCGTCTCGGCGAGTCCCTCCAAAGCCAAGCTAGCAAGAATGCGCAGTTGGATGTCCCAGTGCCCGATGCAGTGCTTTGTCAAGTGGGCCAGAATAGCGGGAAGGTAAGCCTCATGAGCTGCGACCGCAACGGCAACTGTTCTGTAGCATTTGCGAACGTTGCCAATTGTCCAAAAGTCGAGCGCCCGCAAGACATCGATGCCGTTCGAATACCGCTGGTCGTCTCGAAAACGCCCAACTCCCTCTTGGAAGGCTGCGCTCGCAGCTCGGCGTACGTTCACTTCGCGATCGAACATGGCGGTGCACACTAGGTGCCGCCCAATGCTCTGCGTATCCAAACGTTCAATGTCGCCCGGATTCGACCGCGCAAGCGCCCATAGCACGTAGCATGCTGCGTCCCTGACGCCGATTCCCATAATCTGGGAGCCCCTTTTGTGGTCAAAAGTCAGTGCACGCAGCACCCACGGCACGCAGGCCGAGATCAGAGGGCGAGAGAGCGCGTGCGCCCGGATCAATGCAGCGAGCAGGAGCAAGGTGCCATGCCAAGTAGCGTCCGAGCATTGAGACAGATCGGCGGCGTCTGGAGAAGCTCCATTCGGCAGCACATTCTCGGAAAAACCGCCGATCGCGGCCTCCACCACTTCGGCCGCAAAAGCCCTTGGCAGCCGGCTGCAAATACGGCTCAGAGCCTTGGCGGCAACCCACCGTACCGCCGAAGAGGGTGCGGATAGCTCCGAGAGCAGGAAAGACAGCAGCGGTTCCATGGCTTCTGGGACGTCCGATTCATCTCCATCGTTGTCAGCGGCATGGGGATCCGGTCGAGCGCCTTCTCTGCAGGTGCTTTGCGAGTTGCCGCGAAGATTGTCCTGCAGAGCCGTGATGCCTGATCTCGGAAGATCTCTGTTCCGCGGCGGCATCAAGAGTTCGCCCAGTCGGCCTGCGTACTTGACTAGGAGTTTCTGAAGAACCTGGGTCCGCAGCGCACCGCCGGTCTTGGAGGATCCAGTCGTTTCCTCTTCGTTCGGGACCATGGTGAACAATACGGACGATAGCGCATCCAGACAAGGAAGAAGGTGGGATCGGAGAGAGTATTTGAGGAGGAGGCACAGGGCGTAGAGTGTGTTCTTGGCCTGCCAAAAACGGTCACACAAGGCGCGAGACCGAAGAACGGCACTCACCAAATGCACATTTGCCGTATCGGGTTCATGGTTCGGGCCGAAAACGTCTCGCGCCGCCCACGAGAGGAAAGCGTTGAGTTCGTCGTCCTCCAGAGCGTCGCTCCTGCCTAGCAGTCGCGCAAGCAAGATCCCCGCGGCTTCCCCATCCTTGCCCGTGGCCTGGGCAAACATGTTCTTGCAGCTCTCTATGATCTGGCGGAGGAGCCCAGGCCTGCCTTCATCTCCCTCAACGGTCAGCGCGGCAGACGAATCGATCGTTCGCAGGTCAAACGGGACCATGACGACCAGGCTGAGCCAGAGCAAGACGACGAAACGGCTGGCCCAGGGTCGATAGTCGACCGAAGGCCGGGGTATCAGCGATAGAAACGCAAGGAGCGGCGTCAGCTCCGCCGGCGAGTTGGTGAAGAGGCGCACTGGCACCCATTAGTCGCCGCCAGGACGAGAACGTGCCTTCCAGAGCCCACCTGTAGTCTTGCTGCCACGAACGGAACAAATGCCGTAGAGAACCTCGAGCAGTTGGTGCACCCGAGCATTCTCGACGAGCGCCGTCATCTGGGGCCATCCAGAGACCTCCCCCGAGTCCGAGTTGGAAACGTCCATTTCATAGGCTTCCAAGATAACATCGCGGAGGCACGTGACGGTTGGCGTTATCATTCGGCTGAGGAACGGATCCAGGAGGTGGGGCTGCTCCTGATACTTCAAGAACTGGCGACCCGGCAAGTCAGCATGTAATTCCAAGACATAGACCCGGTACCAAGATGCTTACGATGCGCTTGATTCGGACGCAGGCCGCTTCCTCCTCGGGCGTTGTCCGGCACCAGGGGTTCTCGGAGCTTTCGGCGGCCGCGTCCCGGTCGACGCGACAATACGCGTCCGGTCCCGCTCGCGGACCAGAGCCTTCGCGCAGCTTCTCTACCAGACCGCGAATAAGGCCTTCGGCCTCATCTGCCTCCTCGAAGAAGGCCGCCGCGTTATGCTCGTGTCCGTCGCCGGAATCGTGCGTGTCCGCCACAGACGCGTCCGGACCCAGGCTCGGGGCTTCGTCAAGCGACGCATCGTTCTCCGCGGCAGTTTCCATAGCCGGGGCCGCGGAAAGCCAGGGGTATCGCGCGATTCGGGGTATGAAAAACTCGCGAAACCTCGTCCTAATCACTCCTCGATCAAGTCAGGTCTCGTTTCATCATGTATTCGGAACCAAGCCGACAAGTATAAACTCTAGTCATCGGGATATTCTCCGGCACCCGGCTCCGGGCCGATCTCGCCGCTGCCGAGGCCCGCCATCCGTCGGCGGGCTAGGGGTATTGCGAATCGATTCGGACGCAGGTGCGAAGCTCAGCCGCGAGAGCGACGCGCGCAGCGCGAGGCGATCAGCTGTAAAGGACAGTAGTCAGCAAAGCCAAAAGTGTCGGCGGCGGGTGAACGCACTAGCGGTAGATCTCGGGCTTGAAGGGCCCGTCGGGCGAGATGCCGAGGTACTCGGCCTGCTTCTCCGAAAGCCTCGTGAGCTTGATGCCGAGCTTCTCGAGGTGGAGGCGGGCGACCTCCTCGTCGAGGTGCTTGGGGAGGAGGTGCACGCCGAGGGGGAACTTGGACGACTCGGTCCAGAGGGCGATCTGGGCGAGGACCTGGTTGCAGAACGAGTTGGACATGACGAACGAAGGGTGGCCGGTCGCGCAGCCGAGGTTGACGAGGCGGCCCTCGGCGAGGACGAGGATGTGGCGGCCGTTGGCGAGAGTGTAGCGGTCGACCTGGGGCTTGATGTTGACGATCTTGGTGGCGTTCTTCTTGAGCCAGGCGACGTCAATCTCGACGTCAAAGTGGCCGATGCTGCGACGCGGTCAGCCCTTGATCTATACGCTACGGCCCAGGCGTCGACTCACTTGCACACGATGGCATCGTCCTTCATCTGAGGGAAGTGCTCGCCCGTGATGATGTCGCGGTTGCCGGTGGTGGTGACGAAGATCATGCCCTCCTTGACGGCGTCCTCGAGGGTCGTGACCTCGAAGCCCTCCATCGAAGCCTGAAGGGCGTTGATGGGGTCGATCTCGGTGACGATGACGCGGGCACCCATCCCGCGGAGCGCAAAGGCGCAGCCCTTGCCGACATCGCCGTAGCCGGCGACGACAGCGACCTTGCCGGCGATCATGACGTCGGTCGCGCGCTTGATACCGTCAATCAGCGACTCGCGGCAGCCGTACAGGTTGTCGAACTTGGACTTGGTGACCGAGTCGTTGACGTTGATGGCAGGGACCTTGAGCTTGCCTGAATGACGTGACGATCAGCACATGCGCACGGAAATACCGCGCAATAGACACGAACCGTCCTTGAGCATCTTGTACAGGCCGTGGACACCGGTGGTGGTCTCCTCCGAGATGCCCTTGATGTCGGCAAGAAGCTGGGGGTACTTCTCGTGCACGAGCGCGGTAAGGTCGCCGCCGTCGTCGAGGATCATGTTGAGGGGCTTGCCGTCCTTGAAGGCAAAGAGGGTCTGCTCAATGCACCACAGGTACTCCTCGTCGGTCTCGCCCTTCCAGGCAAAGACGGGGATGCCGGCGGCGGCAATGGCAGCAGCAGCGTGGTCCTGGGTCGAGAAGATGTTGCACGACGACCAGGTGACCTGCAAAGCGGCAATGATCAACAACGAGGTTGTCAGAGTCGGGGCCGGCTGGCCTCACGTCGGCGCCGAGAGCAATGAGGGTCTCGATCAGCACGGCGGTCTGGATGGTCATGTGGAGGCAGCCGCAGATGCGGGCGCCCTTGAGGGGCTGCGTGGCTCCGTACTTCTTGCGCAGCGACATGAGACCAGGCATCTCGTTCTCGGCAAGCTCGATCTCCTTCCTGCCCCAGTCGGCGAGCGACATGTCGGCTGCATTGAGCGCAGACGGAGAGAGGAAGAAAGCGGCGGTCAGATTCGGTTCTCGAAGCGTTCCGTCGCCCGTGCTGCGGCCGTGGGCCCGCAGGCACAGCGGCGTCGAAAGTGATCAGCCGGCCAGGGCATCCCCGGCCCAATGCAATGAGGCCCGCCGTGCCATGAAGAGCCCAGCGAGCACCCGCCACGGTGCCCGGCCGCGCCGTGGCGCGGGGGCTCGGGACAGCGGTGGCGCGGTGTTTGGCCGCCTCCTCGGGGCCCGACACCCACCGACTTTGTACGGCAGCTTGCTTCCGTTCGTGGCGGCCATTGTGTTCACGGTCGTGCTAAATGCGGGTGGAGAGGAGTGGGGGCGGGCACCACGGAGTGTATCGAATGAAGGGAGAAAATGAAAATGGAAGCGGCGGGCTGGGGTGGGCGCGCCCGCGGCGCGCTTGGGGCGCTCATACCATGCACCCTCCACGCCCGAGACTCATGCCACGTTCGGCCATGCTGTTGTGCAATAGCATGGCCAGCGATCTGACCCGGTGCCATTCGCCGCCCTTCGGTGGGTGGTGGGAATCCCGGGACGACGGATCGGGCGGGGCTTGAAGTACTCAACGGCGTCCGCAGCACGGCCATGTCCGTCGAATCGCCACTTCGGCTCCGCTTTTCAATCACCGTGGACGGCTGACTACGTACTACGTCTTGTACGTCTTGCTTCTGCAATATAGAGTGATCGGTTATAATGCTCGGCGACGGCAAACCTCACGGCTCCAGGCCGCCAAGAGGAAGATCGGAGGACTAGTGAGCTAGAGCAATCCATATAGGTATGAGCATGCCCATGAGCGGCAATAGGCACGAATCCAGTGGTGTGGCGCTTACCCGCCACCCGCCCGCCCTTTCCGCGTCCCTTGCTGACTCGCCGGCGAACGTGGCTCGTTGGCACCTTCCGAGCCACTACTCAGCTCAGCCAGAGCGCCGGACCTGCGGCGACTGTCGCAGGGCTTCGTCTACCCTGCCGTTGCGGTCGTTATCGGAGTCATGTCGACCCCCAGGCGCTCCCATCTCCGGGTCGTGGCCATCAACGGTGCCTATCGCGCTCTGGCAGAGCCCGCAAAGCTCTATGGCTGACTTTCGTCGCTCATCGCGTACCCGCCAACTGCGACCCGTTTTCACTTGACAGATGTGTACGAATTTGACCACTTCCCCAGCCTCGCAACGCTGATCCGGGAGGAAAAAGCAAGCATCGGCAAGCCCGATGGACCGGACACGGTCATCGCAACCCTCGCCGGGGACTTTGTCTCTCCCAGTGCCTTGTCGGCCATGGACAAGGGTTCCGGGATGATCAAGGCCCTGAATGCCGTTGGAATCGACTTTGCATGCCTTGGAAACCACGAGAGCGACGTCCCGCACGACCAACTACTTCGGCGAATCGCAGAATGCTCGTTCCCCGTAATCAACTCGAACCTCCCGGGGCTGGTGCCGCCGGTGACCCCGGGGGAGCTCCCGCATGTTACTCTGGCACGGGAACGGACACCCCAGTATGCGTTTGTGGAGGCCGGGGATGTGACCGTCGGGTTGCTAGGACTGTGTGCCATCCTGCCTGGCATGGAGGACGTTTCGGGCTTTCCGAAAGCCTGCGTGGCGGCGGCGGTGCCGTGCCTTGCCGCTGCTAGGTCTTACCACGAGAAACTGGTTGATCGGGAAGCGACTGCCAACTTGATTTTGCCAATGACCCATCAGGCGCTTGCGCAGGACTCGGAAATGATCACAGGGGACGAAGCACGCTTCCCGGTGGTGCTGGCGGGCCATGAGCACGAGGTGTTCATTGTCGAATCGGACGGGAAGGGCGGTTTGGTTCACGCCGAGTTTCCGGATCGGTGGGACAAGAAGGGGATTCCGCTCGAAGCAGGCGTCGTCCGGAGTCCGTCGAGGGTAGTTGTCAAGGGCGGATACGACGCCAAGTTTGCGGTGCGTTGCTTCGTCCATGGTGCCGAGGGAGAATCCTAATCGCTGTGATCCCAGATGATCGTAGATCTCGTCTGGGAACCATCCGACCAAGCCAAAGGCTTCCGGATCCCGACCTCAATCAAGTACCGGAAGGTGCTCGTCGACAACTGGCCCAAGGACCCCGAGATCCTCGATCTGTGCACGAAGCTAATGGTCAAAGTCAACGCTCTTGGTCGCACCGTCTTGGCCTACAAAATTCCGCGGTCCTACCTGCCACTCAGTTCTGAGGGTGGCATGCAGAAGCTATGCACCTTGCATACGATGCTATGCTCGATCATGAAAGACGCCTTGGGTGTTGATGCGGTTCTGCTGAACGCAGGTGCGGTCAGGCTGCTCAAATCGTTTGACCCTGTTCAAGGCGGCGCTGCGGATGAGATCCCCGTGAGTACCGTCTGCTGCCTTGTTCTACGGCCGGCCCGCCTGACCATCGTTTCCTCCCTTTCAAATCGCAACAACACAGCTTCGCAATGCCGACATCGCCGGTCTCCTCCAGTTCCCGACCCCCATCCAACCGATTCCAATGAATGGCTCTGAACTAGTCGCCGCACTTCGGTTCTCGCGGATCCTGAGCAAGGCGGACCCCGGAAAATGGAACAAGGGACTCTTGCATGCCGACGACGGGATCGTCTTTGTGCCAGGGACCGAGATGGATCCGGACCGCCTTGAGATCCTCGAGGTAAACGGGAAGAAGTTTGATCCGGCGGAGAAATACAGGGTCGGGGTCTTGGATGGACTGTTGCGCGGGATGGATGGCGTCAAGCCGCTTGCGGACTGGAAAGATGCACACCCGCAAGAGTACGACGACACCGCAGATCAGACACGGCTGGGCAAGCAGCTCATCGCCGAGTTTTTTGCCGGCTTCTGGTGGAGGCTCCTTCCTTCCTTTGACCAGCTCGATGTCGACAAATCGGGGTCGATATCGCTTCCGGAGCTACGAAATGCATATTGCGACGTGCTGTGTGGAAAGTACTCTCCAGACCAGTCTCGGAATGAACGTGGGTAATGCTTTCCTCTTATACTACCATGGACGCTTACAATCTGGCTTCCAGAGGAATGGTCAGAAGAGCAGCAAATCTCGATTGCTTCGGTGGTTGACGGCATGTTGGGTGTCGCGGACGCTGACAAGGATGGCAGGGTGACCCGAGAAGAGTACGAGAGCGTGGCGTTGTCTTTGGGCACGGGGACGAAGAGGACGATGGAAAAGTTCTTGGCTGCGGCACGGGGAGAGGCACCGCCAGCAAAATCAACCCTGTAATCCACGACGAAACTGCGCACACCAAAAAGATAGAGAAAGCGTGCCAACCAAAGTCCCCTCAGGCTACTTTGCAAGCCTGTGCATCACGCGCTCCGGCAGCTTCCGTTCCACGAAGAGAGTCCGTACCTCGGCGACCGACAGGTACTTGTCCTGGTCTTCGCCGCGTCCCATCAGCTTCAGGAGCACCGGCCACTCGCCATTCATCAGCCTCCTGTCAACGAATCTCGCCCTGTCCTTCGACCTCTCGTAGTTGGCATCCATGTACTTGACCAAATCGTTGCTCGTCAACCCGCGTTCTTCAGATCCTGTCTCTGGATCCTTCACCGTCCGAGCATATTCGTCCAAGCGTGCCAACTGCTCGTCGACAACTCGGCCACTGGAGTCAAGAATCCCGGATCCAACTCCGTGCTTGTCCAACGGGCCATCTCTGAGCTGATCCAGGCGCACACCGTAGAAATATGAACGGTAAATCGTCGTCGGCCCCAACCCGTTCGCCACGACCGCGATGGCGGCTATGGGGCGCTCATCAATGTGCGATTCGGCGCCGGCGGGCCCAGAGAGCCCGGATATGGTCGCAGAGAGCTTCGAGACCAGGTTCGCGCCGTCCTCCGCCAGGCCTTGTTCGACGAGCGCGCGGAGAAAGGGGCACGGGTTGCCGGGTGACACGGGCATCGCGGAGGAGCGGCTATGCCCGCGTTGACTTGTTGGGGGGATTTCCTCTGCTGTTGGGGCGGCGGCGACTCCGACAACTCCCGCCCAGCGCGACCGTGCACCGCGAAGGCAGGATGGCGGCGACGCAGAAGAAAGGCAGGCGCCGTCAAAGCTCTCCGCCGCGGGCCCAAAGTCTGATTGATTCCCGCGCTCGATGGGCGACTTGCGCCACCTCCCGGCCCGTTCGCCTCGCATCTAGGCTCGCCCGCCGTCAACGCGTACCTGGTCGCGTACAATGTCGCCTCGTTCCTGGGCTGGGGCTACGTCCTCGTCAAGACCGTCCGGCACTACGCCAACGGCGGCAGCCCCGCGGACGTGTACGCTCAGACCGGCGAGCTGACCAAATGGGTGCAGACCGGCGCCCTGCTGGAGATCGTCCACTCCGCCGTGGGTTTCGTGAGGTCGCCCGTCGGGACCACCGCGACCCAGGTTTTCAGCCGCATCATGCTGGTCTGGGGCGTCATGCACCTCTTCCCGTACCCCGACGTGCGTGTCGCCGCCCGTTGCCACAACCGGCCGTGCTGACCTGCTCCAGGTCGTCAACATCCTGCCATACACCACGATGACCGTCGCGTGGTCGATCACCGAGGTCGTCCGGTACTCGTTCTACGCGGCGGGCCTCCTCGGCGGCGTCCCGGCGTTCCTGAACTGGATGCGCTACACTTTCTTCTACTTCCTCTACCCCCTGGGTGCCGGCTCGGAGATGGTCCTGCTCTTCAAGAGCCTGCCGTACGCCAAGAAGTACTCGACCCTCCTCTACCTCTTCGACATCTTCCTCCTGGCGATCTACCCGCCCGGTGAGCGCGACATGTCCGACTTCTGGAATTTTGCCTGACCTGGGCCACGTGTCGCGATACAGTCTTCCTCCAGCTCTACACTTACATGATGGGTAGGTTCCGCCAGTGATCACTCCAATGGCTCTTCTGATCACACCTTTTGCTTCACAGGCCAGCGCAAGAAGGGTTTGTAGAGCGCGAGGATCACTCTTGAGTCGCGTATGCTAACGCCGGTCACACAACCCCAGCTCTGTCGAAGAAGTAAAGGATCAGTGTAGGAAAGGTTCTGCCATTCGGGCCCGGGATCAGAGACCGTGCGGCATGGAAGTGTGCTATACCATGGCTGCGAGCAATAGACGTCGGGTATGCCAGCTGATCGGCGGAGTTGTGCTGGAGGAGAAGCACCCCTGTCGTTCCTCGGCATCGTCAAAACAAAAAAGGCCGCCCCTAACGCTCGCGTTCAGCGGCCGCCAGCATGAAGTACCGCTCGACCCGCGGCCAATCGTCCGGCCTTTCTTTCGAGGAGGCTGTCCTCGAAGGCCTGTCGCCCGACGGCGGCCTGTACATCCCGCAGGACACGCTCCCGCGCTTCGCCCTCCGGGATGTGCTCTCGTGGCGCTCGCTGCCGTACCACGAGCTGGCGTTCAAGCTCGTCCGGCCGTACGTCGGAGCGGACGAAATGACGGACGCGGATCTCGCTGCGCTGCTCCAGCGGTCGTTCGCAACCTTCTCGCACGGCGACGTGACGCCCGTGGTCAGGCTGGACAAGGACCCGTCGCTGGGCGACGCGGCGCCAAAGAACAATTTCTACGTGCTGGAGCTGTTCCATGGGCCCACCTTTGCGTTCAAAGACGTTGCGCTGCAGGTCCTGGGCAACCTTTTCGAGTTCTTCCTCGAGCGCAAGAACGCCGCGGCGGCGGGCCAGGCGAACGGCCACGCCAACGGAACCTCCGCAGAGCACACGATCACGGTTTTGGGCGCCACTTCGGGCGACACGGGCGGCGCCGCCATCTACGGGCTGCGGGGCAAGAAGTTTGTCAAGCTCTTCATCCTGCACCCCAAGGGCCGCGTCTCGGATGTGCAGGAGGCGCAGATGACAACGGTTACGGACTCGAACGTGTTCAACGTGGCCGTCGAGGGCGTTTTTGACGACTGCCAGGACGTGGTCAAGATGTGCTTCTCGGACCCCGAATTCCGCGCCCGCCACCGCCTCGGCGCCATCAACTCCATCAACTGGGCCCGCATCCTCGCCCAAACATCCTACTACTACGCGGCCTATTTTCTGCTGCTGAAGCAGCTCGATGTCGACGTCGACGCGATCCTCGCTTCGTCAGCTTCGGACGAGGAAATCGTCGCCAAGCTCCCTAAGGTCGTCTTCTCGGTCCCGACGGGCAACTTTGGCGACATCCTCGCGGGCTACTACGCCGTTCGCACCGGTCTGCCCTGCGTTTCGAAGCTCCTGATCGCGACCAACGAGAACGACATCTTGCACCGCTTCTTGGAGACGGGCACGTACAACAAGCGCGTTGACGGCAAGTCCGGGCAGGTGGAGCCCGCACGGGCGACCCTATCGCCGGCCATGGACATTCTCGTGTCGAGCAACTTTGAGCGGCTCCTTTGGTACCTCGAGCGCGGCGACCGCAGCCGGTCCGTAGACGCGCCCGCCGGTGCCGACGGCGACGCTGCTGCGGAGCGAGCTTCCGCGGCCGTACTGGGCCACATGAAGGCGCTCAACTCGACCGGCGGCTTCAGCGTCTCTGCAGATGTGCTAGAGCGCTGCAGGGAGCTGTTTGCCTCGCGGTGCGTCAGCAACGCCGAGACGTCGGACGCCATCCGGCGTTACTACGCCGCTTCGGGCGGCAAGTACATCCTCGATCCGCACACGGCCGTCGGCGTGGTGGCCGCCGAGTCGTACGCGGCGGCCACCAAACCCCCGCGCGACACGCACACGGTCGTGCTGGCCACGGCCCATCCGGCAAAGTTCCCCGAGGCCGTTCTCGAGGCCGTGGAGAACGGCGTAAAGTACGAGGACTTTGCGCCGGCGCCCATGGTACAGTTCCTGTCCATGCCGCGGCGATGCGTGACGGCGTGGACCAAGGGCGGGAACAAGCATGAGGCGGAAAAGGTGGTGCGGCAGGTCATCGAGGACGAGTTGGTGGGCAAGGACGTCTTTGCGCAGGAGTACGGCCAGAAGGCCTAGAAGATACATAGATCTTTCTTCGCACTACTTGGTTCCGCAGGCAATCATGCGGCCGCTTGTTTGATTTCCGCGGAACGGTCAAGATGCACTCGAATGCATGTGTTCAAAATCAAATGCGGTGCGTCAGAGTACATGGGTAATCGGCCTCAGCTAGGTATCGTTCTATCCGTTCTAAGCTCTAAGTCTTGCTCTAGCAGGTCTTTGTCTACGTCTATCGCGGAAGTGGGTATGATGGCGCACCAGATCGCCGCCTCTAGTTCCTGCCGGAGAGCTTGGACAGCCACCGTTTGACTGCGCTCTTGTTCGAGGCCACGGAGCCCTTGGAAGATACGGAGGAGAAGGATGCGCTGGCCGTCACCGGCGCACGGAACGAGTCCGCCTTTGCCTGCGGTTCAGGCGCATCCACGTCCATCGCCGTTGCGTCGGATGCAAAGCTCGGTGGGCTGGGCAAGACCTCCGGCGCGGGGTCGTCCTCGCCGAATAGAGCCCGCCGGGCGAGCGCGCGGTGTACGGGCAGGCGGGCCTGCAGGTAACCCGCGGCCAGGCGGGCGACGCGGCGGTGGTCCCTGGTGCAGTTGGGGAGGAGGGGCAGCGGGGAGCTGGTGACCGAGACGGGGTGCACCTGCTCTCCGGCCAGCCAGGGGTGCGCGAGGAGGTCGGCGGCGGTCAGGCGCCCTTCGCGCCGCGGGTCCAATGCAGTGCGAAGCCAGTCGCGGCATGCGTCCGAGACCTCCTTGCGGGGAACGCCTTCCAACTCGGATGCGTTCTGCCACGTTTGCCGGATCTCGCGCTCGAGTTCGACGGGGTCCTCCGAACGAAAAGGGAAGTAGCCTGTGGATAGAAGGATCAGCGATGAGCACATGCACACAAAAGATTACAAGTTTTGCGGTTTACCTGTCAAGAGACCGTGTGCCAGAACGCCGAGGGCCCAGAGGTCACTCCAACCCCGCGCGGCGCGGTAGGGCACGCCCGCGTTCGTGAGGCGGAGGAGTTGCGGCGAGGCGTAATTGATGCAGCCGACGGCTTCGTCCAGCATTGTGCGCTCGTCCCAGAACGTCGCCAAACCCCAATCGAGCAGCGACACCTTCTCAGTCGCAGGATCCCAAAACACGTTGTCGAGCTGTCGTAATTCGTTAGCATCTGCATGGAAGGGGCAAAGTAGGCGACAAACCTTGACGTCCCGGTGCACCACGCCGTTGGCATGCGCGTGTCGGAGCGCAGACAGGATTCCCACGACGATCTTGCGGGTCTCGGCCTCGCCCAGGCGGCCCATCGGCACCGCGTTGACATATGAGAAAAGCTCCTCGCCCGTCGCCTGCTCCAGCACGGTCTGCGTGGCCATGCTCGATGCGACAAAGTCCAGAAGGGAAGGGATGTTGGGGTGTCGCGGCAGGTGGACCAGCGCGAGGGCCTCCCTCAGGCTGAAGAGGGCAGCCCGCGGCTTGGACGGGTTCACAATCGAGACCGTCTTGACGACAGCCTGTAGAAGGAGGCGTTAGATGGGCCAGTGGCGCCGGGGATTCCGCCTTACCGTGCTCCCGCTGCGTTCCCCTCTCACCAGGCGGACGCGGGCAAAGCTGCCCTCTCCTAGAAGCCGTCCGAGAAGGAAGCGATCCACGGCCCCGGGGGTGCCGCCGACGGCCTCGATCCGAGAGAAGCACTCCCCGTCATCGCAGAAGATACCCGGCTCGGCCTTGTCGGCCTTGGGGGCGCGGCCGTCGAGGTCGTCGCCGCACAGGGTGCACTCCGAAGAGCGCTTCCGCGTGGAGAGCACGGCGTTGGGCACCAGGTTGGCGGCCATCGGGGCAGGCGGAGATTGGGCGTTCGGCACGTCAGCGACCGAGAACCCCCGACTGCTCGGCCCAGCGGCGAGGGGAAGCGGCGCCGGCCACGGAAGGAAAAGGAAAAGAGCTCCGCCGTCAAATGACAGCCTCGGAACGAAGATAGAAGGGGTACGGGGGCGGGGAGGAAGTTTGGCGGCAAACGCTTGCCGGCTAATTGTTTACGAGCCGGGCGTGACTGGGTGGCCAAAGGGTCCGGGACGCTCCGACTCTGCCAACACTGCTTCGCTTGCCCTTCTGCTCGCCCCGGAAGGCGTCAAAGGACCTCAGAAAGGTGGTTACTGGCTAGCGCAGACCTGACCGGGGGCTCCAGCGACGGAAGCCTCCGGACCCGGGGGTGCCCCTATCAGTCGGATCAGTGCGTATGCCGACACGTGATTGCCCAAAAGTTCCGCCTCCGTCTCTTTGGTTTGCCACCTCACTTCTTGAGCGAGCCAAAGAAGGCGTTAGGCATTGGCAAGGGTCCGACTAGAATTCACGAAGCTGCGTGCTGCCTCGGGAGCCGACGGGCACGCTCTCGATTGGTGGGTCGGGCGGACGAAGAGGCCCACGGGGTGCAGTTTTGACGGAACATCCCGCATTCGAGCGAACGAGGCAGGCACAACGATACATAAGAAGGCGCATAGTCCGCTCAGCCGCTCACCTCCCTGCCCGCTTGCCCGACGATAAAGACTGACGCGACCGGCCCTCCGCCGCCTCCGCCGATCTCGGGCACGGCCGAGCCCAGATCAGGCTGTATCGCTGCTTCAGCGTCTGCCTCCCCGCTCAGCTCGCGCCGCAGCTCGCCCAGTTCCTTCCGCGCCTCCGCGAGCTCCGCGGCCGGCGTGCAGTGCTTCTTGTGCACCTTCCAGTCCTCCCGCTGGCACTTTTCCGAGCAGTAGACCGCGCGCCGGCACCGCGAACAGCGCTTGAAGGACTCCTTGACAGTGTTTTTGCGCTCCTCGCGGCCGCAGTTCAGGCACTGCTCCGCGATCGCCACCTCGTGGTCGAGCTGCTCCTCGACGCCGGAGAAGAGGGTCTCGAACCACCGCTTTGCCCAGAGCTCGCAGCGAGACCCGGGCCCGGCGCACAGCGGTGCCAGATGGTCCGTGATCTCGAATCGAAACGTGACATCGTTGGCCACGCGCGGGGCGAAGCTGTTGATAAACTTCCTGCCGCAACCGGGCACGGCGCAGATGCGCTCCGCGGGCGGCACGAGTTCAGCCAGCGCCTCGTTGCGGCAGCGGTCAAAGAAGCGCGACCAAGGGCCCTTGCTGACCTCGCGCTCGTAGTGCCGCGGATCGGCAGTGGGCACGATGGGCAGCGGCACCGGGTCGACGCGGAGCACGACATCGGAGGGCAGTTCCTCGACAGGCTTTGGCGGGAAATCCAGGCGTTTGTAGATGTTCACGGCGTAGAACGACGTCGGCCGCAGGAGCGTCGGATTGGTGCCCAGCGGCACGGGCCACCGCCAACCGGGCGGCGTTGCCTCGGCGATGACTGCTTTGTACGCGTTGCGCTCGGCCCGCGGGAGCACGCTGTCTGGCGGGGCGGGCATGGCGGGATCCGGGGCACTGTTTGGCCGTGTTGAGTGATGGAGTGATCGCGGGCGGTGGGCGTCCCCGTGCAGCAGCCGCCCCTGCTGAGCGCGCCGTCGCAGCGATGCCGCTCTCGGCCGTCCGCATCGACGCGTCGCTGCAGCTGTTCAACCTCGCGTACGCGCTGTCGACGGAGGACGAGGAGGTCATGTGCCTGCTGCTGGGCGAGTGGGGCGGCGCGCGCGAGGACGTCGCGACGATCCGCGCAACGAGCGTGATGAAGCGCATCGACAAGCGCAGGGACCGCGTGGAGATCTCGCCCGAGACGCTCGTCGCCGCGTCGGAGGGCGCGGAGCGGCTGGGCCTGCGCGTCGTGGGGTGGTTCCACTCGCACCCGCACATCACCGTGCTGCCGAGCCACGTGGACCTGCGGACACAGTGGAACATGCAGTACCTGGACCACCGCTTCGTGGGGCTCATCATGTCGTGCTTCAACGCCGACTCGGAGGTGCGGGCTCCGAGGGCTGGGCGAAGGCTTCGGCCGACTGACGCGTCGCCAGTTCCGGGATCGCGTCCAGATGATCGCCTTCCAGTCTTCCAACTCGTCTCCACCAGAGTGGGTCTCCGTTTCTGTGGTTTGGGACCTGTTCCGCCTGACAACGTTCCCGCCAGGCTCGTCGAGGTCCCCCTCGAGATCCTTCCCTCCCTCACCGCGACTCCGCACACCCTGGAGCAGTTCCACCGGCTTTCCTCCATGTTCCTCTCCGACTCGCGCTCCAACTTCCTCCGCCCCTTCCTCCCCGCGGCCGCCCAGGCCGAGCCCTCCTCGCCGACCTACCCGCAGTCGTCGGACCCCTTCCAGACCCCGCTGTTGCAGCTCCTCCCGCGCGACGCCACGCTCCCGCTCGTGCACGCCGCGGCGTCGTACGCGGGCACGCTGGCCGAGGTCGTCGACCGGATAACGGGGCCCACTGCGGCGATGCTGCTGCAGCGGAAGCAGGAGCTCCTTAGGCGGATCGGCGAGCTCGAGGAGAAGAAGAAGCGGTGGGAACGGGGCGAGATTCTGGAGGGCGAATGGAGCTCGGACGAGGAAGAGGAGGACGAGGAGGTGCCGGCGAACGGGCCCGATCCTGCGCGCCTGGCGCCGGATCGGGCGAGGCCTTCGAACCTGCTGGACCATTCGGAAGGCGAGGAGGACGATGCCGCGTGGTCGAGGCGCGTGCGGGAAGAGCTGGTCAGGCCGATGGTGGCATCGCAGGCCCCGGTTCCGGGCGCCTCGGCCTCCGTGCCCGCTTCGGAGGCGGATGTGGCCCCGAGACCACCCTCCCGCAGCGCGCGGCCGCCGGCATGGGTGCAGGCTGCCATCGACGGGTCGGGAGCGCCGGTGCAACCATCCGCAGGCTACCCCGCGCAACCGCTGGGCGCGCTGGCCAGCCCGCCAGCGCAGCCGGCACAGGCTTCCCTTCTTCCTGCCGCGAATCAGCGGCCTCCCACGGCGCAGCAGGCCCAGAAAGCACCGGGACCGCCGCCGCCGCCGCGCCTGGCGGTACCTCCCCCCTCGCAGCTCCAGCAGCAGGGCGCATTGGCGCAGCCCGCGCAGAACCTGATTTCCTCGGAGCCGATACTTTCGGTCGCGGAACAGGTCGCCAGGCTATCAGGCGGGCCGCCTCCGCCGCCGCGGGTCTCCGTGCCGCCGCCCGGAACGGGCCAGGCCGCCACCGCCGCGAACCGCTACCAACCCCCTCCGCCCCAACCTCCACCGCTGGCCGGTCCGCCTCCGCAGCCTCAGAACCGGTACCAGCCCCCTCCAGGGGCCCAGCAGCAGCAGGTTCCGCCGCAGTCGTCGTCGTCGGGGGGTTCGAACAAGTACCAGCCCCCTCCGCCGCGATCGGACGAGACGCCCTCGGCGCCGCCGGGGGAGCTGATGCCCCCGGAAGAGGGGGAGCGGAAGGGCGGGAGGGAAACCGTGGGCAGCTGGCTGCGGAAGCTCAGCCCGTCGCGGAAGTAGCGCGATCGTGTCGTGGCATTTGCGGGCGGCAACACGATGACTCGCTGGCAGTCCGATTCGCGGTCCACGTCCATGTATCGGTGGCTTCGCACCATGATGGACGACCGTAACGTCGTTTACGGCAATAAGATTCTATTCTCAAGCCTTTTGCACGAATGTCGGGGCGAGATCTGGGAGTGAGCCGGGGGGGTGGAAGATTCTAGTGGCCACGTCAGTGCTGATCCCGCACAGCCCTCTTCCTGCCAGCGGTGGGCAGGCTTTTCGCGGCTCCAAAACGCCATTCTCTCCTCTCTCAAGCCGTTTCCGTATCTGCCCCGATGTCGAGGTCGGTATGACTCGCTGCGGCGGCCCCGCTCGGAGTCACATGGCGGTGCTGCGCAAGCTCGAGACCCTGCTCGTGACTCCTCGAACTTTTCCCGCCGTCATGCACAGAGACCACACGGCAGTCAGCAACGCCCGGGTATCAAGCGAGCGCACGCTCTGCGATGTGCCCGGCGCCGAGCCGGGCGCCATGGACGCGTTTTCGAGCCGGGGGAAAGGCGCCGACACGCCGCCGAAAGGGGGCCTCCTCCGCGGCCTGGTCGACACATGGATCCCCGTCGGAAACGACACCCTGGGCAAGGGCGGGTTTTCGGAAGCGCGGCTAGTGCGAGGAGAGCTGGCAGGCCGGGAGGTACGTCCCATTTGCCGGGCCCCCCGGAATGACCAGGAGTCTGACCCTTTCCGCCCCCGGTGCATCCTCGTCCTCGGCATTGTCGTCCTCCAAAACACCGTTTCCCAAATTGTCGTCGTCGGCCGTCTCGCACAGGCTGTCGCCAAAACCACCGTGCTCCCCGCGAGCGATCCAACCGACCGCGTTCTTTTCCATTCTCTGAGGGAGGCCCTCGCACTCGTCCACATGCCGCCGCACAAATCCCTGCCAAAGATCCTCGACTTTCTGCATGCCGACGGCACGGTGCACCTCGTCATGACCAGAGCCCCGGGCCAAAGCCAAGAGCTGTACAGCTATGTCAATTCCCAACCTCAAGGCCGGCTCCCGGAGCGTGAAGCCCGGCTCATTGTCGCCAACCTCCTCGAGGTCCTCCGCCATTGTCATGCCCACGGAGGTGAGTCCGACGCCCCGTTCTGCATTGCCGTTGCAATGTCGCTGACGGATCTGTCCAGTGCTGCACCGGGACGTGAAACTCGACAACGTGATGTGGGATCCGACCTCGCAACAGCTCACGCTTATCGACTTCGGCCTGGCCACCTTCTTCAACGACCGGACTATGTTCACCGAGGCCGTCGGCTGCATCAACTACGCCAGCTGCGCCATGCTTCGGTTCGTGAACCAGCGCAGGCCGTATTCGGGGGCCAAGGGACACCCTGATCTCTGGGCGCTTGGCGTGCTTACCCATGGGCTGTTGACTGGCTACTTCCCGTTCCGATCCGAGGAAATGGCTACCCTGCAGCGCGAGATCGAGAGCCTGGGGACGCTGCACATCGAGGGCGCCAGCAGCGAAGCCCTGGACTTCCTTTCGATCGTGCTGGACCCCCGCAACGAGGGCCGCTTCACCGCGGCATCGTTGCTCTCGCATCCATGGGTCGCGGGCCTCGTACCCACCGGCAGGCTATTCCCGCGGAAGCCGCCGCCGAGGGTACCCGCCCCGTACGGGGACTGCAAGAGGGCATGCGTTGCGGCGGCCACCGAACTTGCGCGGCTGCTTCCTTTGCACCTTCGCACCAAGATGCGAGATGAACCGACGCCCGCTGTCGGCTGCCTGCCAGATCCTTTGGACAATGCTCCAGACACTCGGATTGCCTAATGGCTGCACTCTCTTGGAATTGAGCTATGATACCATCTGCTGGGTACTGTAGAGATTGATTCATTGTGTTGCTTGTTGCATTCAACGTAGATCTTGAACTGTTGTGTAGAATGGTAGATCTGGCAGAGAAAGGAATTGGGCCGTGCTTCAGGAGCCTCTAGTCGTCCTTTATCTTCGACTACAATCCTTTCACCGTCCCTCGCCCTTCCTGCTTGTCAACCATATGGTCATCGTTCTTGTCCAAGGCCCGGATCAGCAGTTCGACCGTGATTTCTGAAGCAGGCTCCCGCGCCCTCCTCTCCACGGCCGCCGCGATCTCGCTCGCGTCGAGCTTCTGGTCGCCATCGGCGTCCATAGCCTCGAAGGTCCCCAGCTGTCCCCACAACGACCGCGCAAAGCCCTCCACGAGGACCTCCTTCACGTCCCTTCCCGCGTCCTTCCGGGGAACCATATGCGGGTTTGCATTGGCGAACTCGACGATCGGCTCGATGTTGTCCATCCCTTCGAGGAACCGCTGGATCAGCGCCACCCGGAGCACCTTCTTTTCATCGAACGGTTGGCCCGCGACCGAGACGAGCCGGTGCGACTCGTCCACCACGACGCCGTCGTCCACCTGGAGGAACGATCCCGTCTCGCCCTTGGATCGCGTGTGCAAAATCGCATCCCGCACCACGCTGCCCGGCATCCGGACCACCACCACCATGTTCGGAAAGGGGTACTCGGCGCGGAGGTTGCCAAAAGTGAACTTGGCCTCGTACGTCTGGTTGGCCCGGATCCCGCCGCCGTTGACCATGCACATGTCCGCCCCCATCACGTCCCGCAGGCGGTTGCAGATCACGGTGCCGAAGCTGGTCTGCTGCCGCCTGGTGCCCACCGAGGACAGCTCCTCCCCCGGCCCGAGGAACAGCAGCGTGGCCCTTTCGAGCGCCGCGACCAGCTTCATGTGTTGCTCCGCGCGGGCCTGCAGCGCCGGGTCCGGAGGTAGTGCCGTGACGTCGACGTTCCTCGTCGCAACATGGGGCAGATCGGGCTGGCCCGGCGCCGGTGCCTCCGCCGGCCAGGTCAGGTCGATAACCACTGCAGTCTCGGCGTCCGTCCCCGCTTTGACGAGCAGCGTCCGGCCGACCTTTTCCTCCATCGGCTGGTGCTCGTGCCCCCCGAGAATCACGGGGAACAAGGTCCGCTCCCCCTGCCATCGCGCCAGCAGCAGGTCGTCCTCCAGGTCCTGGTGCGTGAGCGGAACCACGCACGCGCACCCCTCGTCCTCGATGAGCTTCTTTGCCACGGCAATTGCCGACTCGTTGGCCCCCAGCATCTCCGTCCCGCCGAACGGGGGCGCCGCGTAGATCTGCCGGTCGTCCATGACCACGCCGACCATCCCCACGCGGACCTTGCGGCCGCCCGGGTTCCCGACCTCGACGATTTGGCACTTTGGGAGCGCCGGGACGAATGAGGGCATGTTGGTGTTGAGCCAGCACCCTCGGAACTCCGTGACCCGTTTCCGGACCTCGTCGACGTGCAAGTCGTCCTCGTGGTTCCCGAAGCAGACGTGCGTGACGGGCACGCCGTTAAGAACGTCGACCATTCCCCGACCGTGGTCAAGGGAAGACAGGAGGGAGGGCGACAGGAAGTCCCCGGCGAGCGTGACAAGCAGCAGGTCTGCCGGATCGCGCGAGGCCTCGGCATCGACGAGCGTCTTGAGCTTCGGAAGGTTGTCGAGCAGGTAAACATCGTTCACGGCCACGATCCTGAGCGAGGGCGGGCGTGTTCCGCTAGCGCCCGAGGTTCCGTTGGCGGATGGCCCGGCGGCCCCGTTGGCCCCCGGAGCACCGCCCGAGACCATGGGTTCGGGGAGCGGGCCAAAGAGCGCTGCCCGATGGCACTTTCAGACGCGATGCGCTTGTTTGCGCCCGGGATCGGCGCGCAAGTCCACGTGTGTCCCGCGCACCGATCGCCTTCAGGGTGTTCGAAGCACTACCTGGCGGGGGACAGCATCGATGACAGGAGTCCATTCCAAACGTGTGCAGAGATACAACCATGCCAAGTGAAGTTCAGAGCCAGCTCCAATCCCCGGCGGCCCAACCGCCCGCATCCAAGCGCATCCGACGTCCATATGCACAGCCCGAGCAGCCCAGCAGATCGTCACCGCATCCGGAGCCCCTCCAACCAACGCCTCGCCTTTCCCAGCCTCCCGACGGTGTCCCCGCTCCCCGTCGACGCGGCATCCTCCTCCTTGGCTTTAGCCCGGGGCGGCGAGGACGCCTCCACGGCGGTCGAGTCCGACGCGACACTGCTGTGCGACCCCTTGCGCTCGAACCGCCACGGCGGGGGCGGTGCCGGGGTGGGGAACAGCGCGCGACGCATGGCGGCGAGGTGGTGCGGCATCGCGGCGTCGATCGCGGCCTCGGCGGCCGCGGTCGCGAGGGCAAGGTTCGCGACGGGGGAGGGGATCTGCGGGATGTCCCTTGCTGCGCGCTCCCCGGGCGCGGGGTCGGCAAAGGGCGCGACCCAGGGGTGCCGGAGGAGCAGGGAGGCCGAGAGCTTGCCCTCGTTGCGCGGGTCCAGCAGGACTCCGACGAAGTGGTGCGCCAGGTCCGAGCAGCCCCGCAGGCGGATGCGCGGGCCGTAGGGGCCAATCTCCTTGAGCAGCACCCTGGGGTCCTCGGAGCGGAACGGGAAGAACCCCGTCAGCAGCCCATGCGTCAGCGCGCCGAGGGCCCAGAGGTCGCAGTGGCCCTGGTTCGGGCGCATGCCCTCGTGCTCGACCGTGAGCCTCAGCAGGGCGGGAGAGGCATAGTTGATGCAGCCGATGGGCTCCTCCAGGACCGTGTTCCGGTCGAAGAAGGTGGAGAGGCCGAAATCCAGCAAGGTGACGGTGGCCGAGGCGGCGTCCCAAAAGACGTTGTCGAGCTTCACATCCCGATGCGCGACGCCGTGTGCGTGGGCTGCCAGGTGTCAGGGGGGTCCACATACAGGAGCGCGAGCATCTGCTCACCATGGCGAAGGGCGGACAGGATGCCGGCCACGACGCACCGCGTTTCCTCCTCGGGCATGCGGTTGCCGCGCTCGGTCAAACAAGTGAACAGCTCAATGCCCGGTGCACGGCCCATGACGATGTGCACGGCGCCGTCCTCTCGAATGAAATCAATGAGGCGGGGGACGCCGCGATGGGGCGGCATATGTGCCAGCGCGAGCGCCTCCCGCAGCGCAAATAGCAGCGCCTTGGGCTCGTTGGGCGACAGCAGCGTGCTTTTGACGACGGCCTGTGGGGGAGCAGGGGGAAATGGGGGACGTGCCCAAAAGAGATGAGCGCCGGTCTCCCGCGCCGGGGGCTGCACGCACCGAGACGCCGCTGCGGCCGCCGCGGACCTCGTGCACCGAGGCGAAGGCGCCGCGGCCGAGCAGCGCGCCCACGCGGAAGTCGTCGACGGCGCCGCGCAGCACGTCGCCCGCGGCGGGCGCGTCGGGGCCGCGCGGGCCGCCGCCGCCGAGGGCGTCCGGTGCGCCGGGCATTGCGCGCGGCGGTGCTGCGGAGCGCGGCCGGCCCGGAAACGCAATGTGTGGGCGGCCGTCGGGCTCGTCGGTCGTGAACCCTGAGTCTGACCGGCCGCCGCCAACGGGCCCTGGCTGCCGCCCCGCCCCTTGCCGATGGTCCCCTAGACCGACCGATTCCAATCGACCCTCAGCAGAGGCCCCACATGCGTTGACAGCTGTCGGGACGGATGTCGCCGGCGATTCTGGTTGTGTGCCGAGGCGTTGGCAGCATCGCAGACGCAGGAGCGGACGGCGGAAGATCGGCGTGGTTATCTGGCGCGGGCCGGAGAACTGCTCTCCTTCAGGACCTGGCACCTACCGGCGCCTGCAATCAGCCAGAATACTGCCCGTTGAGAAGATGTTCGGTGTATTGCACCAGTCTCTTGTAGCGGCTCACAAATGGGGGAGGGGCTTCGTTGGGCTGGTGGGCGGGGAGGCGGAGGGGACGAGTCATTTGTTGCTGACACGTGATCCAGGCTAAAACCGGTGGAATGGGGATCGCCGGCACTCCTCATTCGCTTTATTTCATCTAGAACTCTACCGTACTTGATGAGCCGTGTAGTGTGGTGAAGAGGCCGGCGCACGAGCGATCCGATCTGTTTTCCGCCCCATCTAGTCTTTCCGGCCAAGCTTGTGATCTCGGCGCGTAGCAAGAAGGGGCTGGCACAGGAAGCTGAAGACGGTTACTCGCACCGGTTGCCAATGGTTGGAGCCAGTCCGGTGGAAGAATTGGGCGGGCATGGGACGGCCCGGGCTCAGGAGGGGCGCGGGACGGGACAATATTCATCCGCGCAAGACCCGCCCGGCAAATCCCCGGCCACCCGGTGTCGGGAGAACCGCCAATCGCCACCGCGCTCCACCACATAAGACACCCGAGTCCGGCCCAGGGACAGTACGCCAACAAGCGGCTCTCGCTTTACCCGCGCTCGTGCCCGGCCCCTCGGCCCCTCCTGCTTTAAACGAGCGGGCGTCCCAACGCCAACCGCGCCACCGCCGCTCCACTCACTCACCCCGCGATGGCCGACCCCGCCATCTCGACGTACCGCGCCTCGTCGTGCACTCTCTGCGACGAGCCGCCGGCCGCCTCCCGCGCCTGCGCCGCCTGCTACGACCCGCCGCGGGCCGACGAGCGGTTCGACGGCGAGGTCATCTACGGCGCTGCCGAGGCGTGGGCCACCGGCCGCGTGCTCGGCGAGGGCGCCTTCGCCAAGGTCCGCGTCGCCAGGGGCATGCGGACGGGCAGAATCGTGGGTTCCGCCGCGCCGATCCGATCTTCTGCGCAGATGCCTGACCGATCCTCCTCTCCAACAGGCCGTGGTCAAGAGCACCGTCTTTGCCGGCAAGGACACGCGCTCGCTCCTCTTCTCCCTGAGAGAGGCCCTCGCGCTCGTGCATGTTGCGCCGCACCCGGCGGTGCCGCAGCTTTTGGACTTTGTGCGCACCCCGGCCGCCGCCCACCTGGTCATGGACATTGCCCCGGGCGAGGAGGTCTTCACGTACGTGAACAACCTCCCCGACGGCCGCATGTCCGAGGACGAGGCGCGGCGCGTCATCGCCCAGCTCCTCGAGGCTCTTCGACACATTCACGCCCAGGGCGTCGCGCACAGGGACGTGAAGCTCGACAACATCTTCTGGGACCCCGCGACGGGCTCGCTGAGCCTGATTGACTTTGGCCTCGCCGGCTTCTTCGACGGGCGCACCCTGTTCGACGAGTCGGTCGGCTGCATCAACTATGCGTCGCCCGCCCTGCTGCGCCTGGTCAACAACCGCACGCCCTACTTGGCGCGGTCGGGCCACTCGGACCTCTGGGCCGCCGGCGTCGTCGCCCACGGCCTGCTCTGCGGCTTCTTCCCCTTCCGGCACGAGGAGCCCGACCAGATGGCCCGCGAGATCTGGAGCCGCCCCGCCTTCGACCTCGAGGGCGTCTCCAAGGACGGTCACGACTTCCTGGAGCTGGTGCTCAACCCGTCGAACGAGGGCAAGCTGACGGCCGAGGAGCTGCTCAAGCACCCCTGGGTCGCCGGCCTGGCCCCGCGGTCGAGGGACCCGGCGCCCAAGCCGATCCCGCGGCTGCCCAGCGGCGGATCGGACGTGCGCCGCGCGGCCAAGGCCGCCGAGGCCGCGCTGGCGAGGTTGCTGCCGCCGTACCTGGCCTCGCTGGACGACGGTTCCGCGTCTGAGGCGGATGAGCACGGGGAGCCCTCGACGCCGGTCGAGGCCGTGGAGTCGTTCGCCTCGGTCGCCACGCTGGTCGCGGCCGAGGCGCCGCGGCCCCCGCAGGCCGCGCTGCCGGTGTCGACGGCCAAGACCGTCGGCTCCAAATCCTCGCTGGGCAAGAAGCTGGACGTTGGGCGCTGGTTCGACAAGCTGCGCGGCAAGGACCGGTGGCAGGTCGGGATCCAAGCCTGAATGATGTACCGATACCGTTAGATTTGTGATACCCTAGATCTTGGATCTGCATAGAGCTGCTTCTTTTGCTCACACTGTTGCATGCACTTGTCCATGTCTATCTTCCTCCACACGCTGCCATCTCTCCTGTCTTTTCCTTCTGGCAACTGTTATTTGTACTTCATCGGCTCCTTGCCCCGGCCTGGCGCTGGTCTTCGAGGAGCTGGAGACCGCTGGACAGATGGTCCCCGCTTGCTGCCAGGGAGCAGAGGCACCTCGCCGATATACGCGAGAGCACCCCGAGCGCCGTGGTGCCTTGGAGCTGGAGGGCCACCAAGTCCAGGAAGTTCCGCAGGTCTGCGGCCCTTGCCTGGCGCAACGGATCGCCCGCGGAGCAGCAGTAGGTGTCGTAGATGTGGGTGTACGCCAGGCTGTATTCCGCTGCGCTCGGGCGGCCCCTGGCCGCGAGCGAGTCGAGGACGCGCATCAGGGGCCCGTGATCCGCCGCCGCCCGGTTCCCGAAGCACTCGTATACCGCCACCTTGGCACGGAAGGCAGGCGAGGCTTCCGTGGCAAGCTTCCTCAGGGCCGGCGTGTTCTCCAACCACGTGCATCGGGACACCCGCGACATTGCCGACCACGCATCCACGTCCGGTGCGCACGAATATATCATCTTCTGGCACAGCAGCCAGTTGGAGAAGACCTTGTCGGCGGGGGTGGGTGCCATCACCGCACGGGTGCTCTGCGGCAGCGCGAGATGCACCGCTGCGTGGATGGTTCCGGCCGTGTCGAAGATGGGGACGCCGGCACCCTGCTTCGGGAGCTGGAGCATGCGCGTGAAGCGCGCCACGCCCAAGGGGCTTACCTTGTCACCCATCTCGTCAGTGCTGCCGGCGGAATGCGCTTTCAACGCCTCCGCGCCGTGGTCCGGGGCGACAGCGGTCCGGTCGCCGCGTGATGGGCGCAAGAGGTAGGCCGCGACGAGCGCTGCAAAGGCAGCCAGCCCGGCAGTGACGGGGCTGAACAGGACGGGTGCTAGCAATTGCATTACTGTGCTACTGCGTCTGACGCGCTTTTCCGGGGTGTGAACGCCTATGCGCAAGCGGTCTCAACATTCAGTTCCTCGACTTGCTTCGCCACACGTTGAGACGTCCCGCGCCGCCCAGGAGCCGCCTTCCGCGGGAAGAGGTTCTCGGTGGGCACAAGACCCGCGCCCCACGGATGTGGGAAGCTATGATGCTGCAGTGAAGCATCCTCGTTGCTTCTGATCGGGTCCGGTCACGATGCGCGGCTGTGAAGGCCCTGCAGATCCGAAAACGGCGGTATCCCTCCGGATGCGGCGAGAGGAAGTGGATGTAGACGTGGCGAGAGCGTGAAGGGTGCCAGGTGAGCCGTAAAAGGGCGACCAGAGATTCGACGCGTCCGACGCCAACATCACGAGCGTCTCCCAGAAGGTCTCCCGGCCCACGACACAGTTCGACATCACCGACCCCTTGCAGTTCGACACGATGCCGTGCTGCTGCAGCGCGTCCGTCTCTGTTCCACGCGGCACGCTGCCGGGGCTAGAGCTGGACCGCCACCCGAGCCCCGGGCCCCTCGCCGTGAACCCGACGGCGTCCGCCCCCGCCGCCGATGCCCTGCCGGAGCACGTTGGTTTACGCCCAGAGGTCGCTGAGCAAGTCGCTTTCATGATTCAGACGCGTCGCGCGCTCCACTCGTATCCCGAGATGGGGTTCCAGGAGGTCAAGACGGCTGCGCGGATCCGGGAGGAGCTGGAGAAGCTGCCGGGCGTGAAGGTCGTCTCGGGTCTCGGCGTCACCGGCCTCATCGGCATCTACCGCGGCTCGCAACCGGGCCCGACGATCGCGTTTCGGGCCGACATGGACGGCCTTCCCGTCGACGAGCGCGCCGAAGGTCTCAAGGACGCCTCCTGGATCTCGCAGAACCCCGGGATAATGCATGCATGTGGACACGACGGCCATGTCGCCATGCTCCTCGGTGCCGCCCGTGCCATTGTCCGCGCGTACCCGCCGTCGTCGTTCGCGGGGACCATAGTGTTCCTGTTCCAGCCTGCGGAGGAGACGGATGGCGGGGCATCGGTGATGCTCAAGGACGGCCTGCTCACTGCCGGCGGGCTGTCCGACATTGACGCCTTCTACGGGATCCACTTGATGAGCGGGCTGCCGTTGGGCACCATCGCGACAAAGCCTGGGCCGCTCCTGGTGCGTCTTTTCCTCCAGCCCGACCATGCCATGCCACGCTCAACTCCCTCTCTTCCCCACGCAGGCCGGAATCGACACCCTCGAAATCTCCGTGCAGGGCGTCGGCGGTCACCCCGGCATGCCGCATCTCACCGTCGATTCCGTGCTCGTCCTCGGGCACCTCATCGTCCAGCTCCACAACATCATCGCGCGCAGCATCGATCCGCACGCCCCTGCGCAGATCACCCTCGGACAGGTCAGCGCGGGGACGGGTTACGGGAGCGTGGCCGACGCGGCCATCATCAAGGGGCACCTGAGCTACAACGACGCCGCCACCCGCGAGATCCTGCACAAGCGGGTACGGGCGGTCTGCGACGGTGTGGCCCAGTCCCACGGGGCCAACGTGCTCGTCAAGATCGGGGACTTTTATCCAATCACCTCGAACCACCCGCACGAGACGGATCTGCTCCTCCAGGCGGCGCGCAAGGTCGTCGGCTCGCAGCTCACCCTCCTTATGGAGCACGGAATTATGGGCTCCGAAGATTTCTCTTACTACCTTGCCCAACGACCGTGCGTTGCAGTCCCATTTCGATATCCACTTCAATGTGCTGACTCGCACCGCCCTGTACAGCGGAGCCTTCACCTTCCTCGGCGCAGCAATTGACTCGTCCCAGCTCAACTCGCAACCCCACCACAGCCCCCTCTTTGATTTCAACGAGCATGCGATGAGTGTTGGCGCCGGCGTTTGGATGCAGCTCTTCGAGGACTTGCTTGTGGGTGGCGGCGGCGAAAAGCGTGCTGCTGTAGAGCCCAGGTTGTGAATGCAGTGTGAGGAATAGCTACTCCTTGACTAGATCGATCTGGATTTCGGCGCCTCGTGCCATGGGCCGAGTGAGCCCGAGGCATACTTATTATCATAGTAAACAACCCTTGCCACTTCGCAGACGTCCCGCTCTCGATAGTCCGCTGCTCTTTTAAAATGGAAGACGGCGAGGCCGAGGCGGGCACGGAGGCCGGCGAGGTCCCCGCTCCCCGCCGCGGGCCGGCGTGCGCCCTGTGCCGGGCGGGGGCGCCGCCGTACCGCTGCCCGGCGTGCCTCCGGCGGCTGTGCTCGCTCGCGTGCTCGAAGGCGCACAAGGCGCGGTGGCGCTGTTCGGGCGTGCGCGACCGCACGGCGCCGGTCGAAGTCGCGCGGATGGGCGACGCCGAGATGCTGTCGGACGTCGGCTTCCTCGAGGACGGCGCGCGGGTGGCCGACAACGCGGTGCGGCTGGGCAGGGCGTGGGACGCCGGGGACGGCAAAGACGCGGGCCTGGTGGCCGCGGTGCCCCGGCTGGGCAGGCTCGGCGGGGAGGACCCGGAGGTCCAAACGGGAGCGCACGCCAGGGACACCAGTGCGCTCCGGGCAGCCGCTGCCCGGCGCGGCGTCGGGCTGCTGCTGATGCCCCCGGGCATGAGGCGCGCAAAGGACAACGCGAGCTTCGTGTCGGCGGGCGAGCCGGCGGACATTGCGAAGCGGCGAAAGGAGCGGCGGAAGGAGAAGAAGCGGGAGAAGCGCGACCGCAGAAAGGCCCTGGAGGCCGGGCAGGCCAAGGAGGCCGATGGAGAGGATGCTGATCGGCCTGAGGAGAGGCGAGCAGCAGGGGACCTGGCCGCAGAAGTGGACATGCCCAAAGAGGGCGACGGTCTGCGCCACGAAGAGCCGACGACAGAGGACGGACCGGGCTCCGAACAACAACCAGGCGCAGAGGACGAGGGCGGCGGCGCCGTAAATGCAGAGCCTGCAACGGAGGGCGCTGCGGAAGAGGATGTGAACGGAAACGCTTCGGACGTTGAGCGCGGCCCCGACGAACCTCCCGGCCAACCTGCCAAGCGGCAGGACCAACGAATCATTCACTGGACCGTGGAGCTGGTACACCTCTCTCCCCCGTGCTCCGTTCCCGCGCCATCCCTGCACCCGCCCGTCTCTGAGCATTCCCCTTTGAGCTCGCTCGCCCCGCCCCCGCCGCAAGGCACTGAGCGCGCCATCTACCTCGCCTGCCCCACCAACCCCCCCGGCCGCACCCGTCTCTGGCCGGCCGAGGGCACCCTCGCCACCGCACTCGCCGGCCGCACCGTCTGCGAGTTCCCCACGCTGTGGATCGTCGACCGGCCCGCGGGCACGGACGAGGCGGGTGCCCTGGCGGCGGTGCAAGGGACCGCGGCCGAGGTGCTCCCGCCCGGGGCGGATCCGGTGGCGGTGCCGGTGCAGCAGGGGACCAAGAGGCGGTGGGAAGGGGAGCAGGGGCCCCCGGGCGGTTTCCGCGGCAGGGGCCGGGGGAGGGGCGGCGGCGACAGGGGACGCGGACGGGGGAACGGGTTCCGCGGACGGGGATCGGGACGCGGCAGGGGCATGGGCGAACGCGGAGGCTTCCGAGGCGGGAGGGAATCCTGGAGAGGCGACATGAACGTCGCCAGGGAGGCCGCCGGGTAGCCAGCATGGGATGGAATGTTCGGCGAGCCTTCCCCTGTCGTCACCGGGATCCTGGCGTGTGAAGCCCACTTTTCGAAGAAGGTCGTGTGCCCTTCCAAGATTTCCAGGTCGGAATCCTGACCCCCGGAACCGGAGGCAAGTTACCTGTGCGCCAACAATGTTGGCGCTGAGGTCGTTCAGGCACTTGTATCTTTCGCAACCACAGCACTGCATGCTTCACCGATGCGTCGGCGAACGACCAGACGAAGAGCATCCAATCTGTAGCATTAGATCCGGTAGTCCTCTAGTGATGCCGTGCAGGAAGCTCGGGATTTGGAATCCTCCGTGGAAGTTTCCTGGACGGGCTGGTAAGGTCCGGGCTCCGGGTTCTTGCACAAGCGGCATGGCCGCCAGATAGATCCGAGCCGTTGCGTCGAGCCAGTTCCCAAGGATTGCACTTTGCTGTCTGCCTCCGGCCGCGTATTCTTCGATTGGGCGATTCGCGTCTCCCAGGACCCTGCTGTTCGGAGGCGGCGAGAGCCGGCCATTTGCCGCAGCACCGCCAACGATTCAGAACAACCGGCTATGCCGCTTCTGCTGCCGACAATGGCGCCCGTCAAGCACGCGGCGTTGCAGGGGTTTGCCCGCGAAGGCCCGCTTGGCGGTTCCGCCGTCCTCCAGGCGGCCGTGGGCTCCGCGGGAGAGCCGGACTCTGCCTCGCCGCCGGGTTCCACCACGATCGAGCACGGCCCGCCGCCCCTGCCGCGGACGCTGCACGGCACGCACGACGATTGGATTGTGGACGAGGTGTTGCTGGGGCAGGGGTCATTCGCGCACGTGCGGCTTGCCCACGGGGCGCTGTCCGGCCGAGAGGTGGGTCGTTTCGGCGGCCCGAGCGCGGAACGCCACTGACTCTCTCCTCCCGGCACGCTGCACATGCTCGATGCGCCTTGCTTTGCGGTCGAACGCAGGCCGTCGTCAAATCCACGCCGATGTCTCCCAAGGACCGCCTTGGCGCTTTCTTTGCCCTGCGGGAAGCGCTGGTCCTGGCCCACCTCCCCCGGCACCCCGCGGTGCCCATGCTCCTCGATATCGTGCGTAGCAGGCACGGAATCCACCTGGTGCTCGCCCGCGCGCCCGGGGTCGAGCTCCTCTCGCACGTTATCTCGCAGCCGGATGGCCGACTCGAAGAAGAGGAGGCCCGGAGAATCGTCGCTGGGGTGCTCTCGGCGCTCCGGCACGCCCACGCCAATGGGATCATCCATAGGGACATTAAACCGGACAATGTTTTGGTCGCGGCGACGGGCCAGGTCACGCTTTTGGATTTCGGCCTTGCGACCTTCTTTGGCTCCGCCACCGTTCTCGACGAGGCCGTAGGCAGTCTTGAATATGCATCTCCACGCATGCGACGGCTTTTGGAGCGCGGAGAACGCTGTTCGGCCAGCCTGGGCCACCCGGACCTCTGGTCCCTTGGCGTCCTGGCGCATGCCGTGCTCGCGGGCCGATTGCCACGATGTTCCGAGGACATTGGCGACGACCGGGAGATGAGCTACGATGCGGACCTCGAGCTGCCCGAAGGTGTTTCCTCGGATGCGCGCTCCTTCCTCTCCCTCGTTCTGGATCCCGCCAACGAGGGGCGAATATCCGCATCCTCGCTGCTCCGGCACCCATGGGTGCGCCCCTTTGCGGACCTGAGCGGCACCGTCAGGACCAAGATCCCCAGCGTGCCGTCGCCCGAGGACGGGTTCACCGTGGCGGGCGTTTCGGTCGCGGCCCACCTGGCGCGGATGCTCCCAGAGCATCTCGACCAGGTTTGGCATGCGGATGCGGGCGATGGGGAGCACGTTGGCGGTGGATTGGATCCGGGCGGCCTGGTTGGCATCGCTCTCCCTGCGATCCTTCCGTTCGCAGGGCCGGCGAACGTGGGGACGGACACATTGGTCGTGGGCTCCTGAACAAATTGATCGGCTTGAAATACCCATGTATCTGCGATTGAATGATCATTTTCCGAGTGCTTTGCCTGCCTGACTTGCCTGACGAAGGCAAAGCGTGAAGATCTGGCCCGTGGTAACCAATTGACTTCAGCGCGTGCGGGCCTCCGCCCGACCTTTTCTGTTCGAACTTCTCGCCCCCCCCCCCACCCCGACCGAAATGGCCGCCGACGTGGCAACCAGGCACGCCATGCCGCCATTTGTGCCCCCATCTCGCCTGACCGCCCCCCTTTCCCCCCCTCTCTCGCCCGCCCGCAGGCCGAACTGGGCCGACGAGGACGGAGGTGAGCGCCGCCCCGCCCGCCGCCATTGCACCGCGCTGACGCCCCGCAGACGACGAGCCGCGGCCGTCGCGCGCCGCAGAGGACCCCGATGTGACGGTTGTGGTCGAGTACCGCACCAACGACGATGGCAAGAAGGTCAAGGTGGGCTGCCGCCCCCGCCCCCTGCCCCCGGCCCGGATCTGACGAGGCCGCCCCGGGAAAAGATCACGCGCAAGATCAAGCGCACGGTGGTCAAGGTCAAGGCCAACCAGGCCGTCGCGGAGCGGAAGCGGTGGCACAAGTTCGGCGCCGCGCGCGGGGACGCGCCCGGCCCGCACGCAAACACCACGCAGGTCGGCGAGCAGATCGGGCTGAAGCTGACGACGTCGAGCCGCACGCTGGACGCCGCGGAGGAGGCGAACGCGCAGACGGATCTCAAGGCCAGCCTGTCCAAGGCAAAGATCATGTGCCGCATCTGCAAGGGCGACCACTGGACGACAAAGTGCCCGTTCAAGGACAGCCACGTGCCGCTGAGCGAGCTGGAGAGCGTGATGGCGCCCGGGCCCGAGCTCTGTGGGTTCATTTTCCGTTTTCCCCGGCGCGGTCCCGCTGACGGTGCGCGCCCTGGCAGCTACCACCCCCGAACCCGCCAATGAACCCTCCTCGAGCCGCATGGGCGGCAGCAAGTACGTCCCCCCGTCGATGCGCAACCGCGCCGAGGGCGACTCGGGCCCGGCCGGCGAGAGCATGGACGGCGGCCGCCGCGACCGGCGGGACGACTACTTCACCGTCCGCGTCTCCAACCTGTCCGAGGACGCGACCGAGGACGACCTGCACGCGCTGTTCCGGCGGGTGGGCCACATTGCGCGGGTGTTCTGCTCCCGGGACAAGGACACGGGGCTGTGCAGGGGGTTCGCGTTCGTGAGCTTCTTCAGCCAGAAGGACGCGGAGACGGCGATCCAGAAGCTCAACGGGCACGGGTACGACAACCTGATCCTGCGGGTCGAGATGGCGCAAGAGTGGGTTCGCGGTCGGGACGGCGTTTCGGGCTTTCGGCTAACCCTCGTCTTTCCTTTCAACAGCAAGCGGCCCGACCGGCCCATGGACGCACGCCGGGGATGATTGTACGCGGGCCGCCAACACGACCGTGCCGCGCAAACCGTCGAGCCGCCCGCCCTCGGGCACCGCGTACCGCCCGCTCCGGGCCACGTCCTTGCCGACGTGCTCGAGGTTGGCGTTGCTGGCCTCCAGGTCCGCGTACGGCCACACGGCCTGGTGCAGCGATTTGCCGTGGAAGCACAACAGGTGCAAATCGTCGGGCGAGGGGGGAACCGGCCGCGTCCGTTCGTCCAGGGGCAGGTCCTCGAGGACGACCTCGAATGGTCCTGCCCTTTCCGGAAGCACGCACCGCGTCCCCTCCGATCCCGCCCCCTCCGGCAGCGGGAACGCGTAGCCGTTCACGACGCACCAGTGCGCCTTTGCCCCGCCCTTCAGGCATGGCTCGTTGTTCCCGTCCTTGTCGTACGCGAGCAGCACCAGGTCCCCCCCGTCCAGCGCAGAGAGCACCGTCCCACGGCCGTCCCACGCGGCCGTGCGGAACGTCGCGCAAGCCACGTGCAGGGCGCCGAGGGTCGCGAGATCGGAGGCGGAGAAGAGCTCCCCGTGCCGCGAGAAACCCCTGGCTCGCGCCGCGGCGAGCAGCGCAGGGACCGCGGGGACGTCCGCGGGGGGGCCGAACGCAGCGGCAACCATGGCAATAGCCGTCATTCCGCATCTAGAGGGGCAATTCGCGGGTCGGCTTCACATTGCGGGGGTAACGGGCCGGGAAGCTCACGTTGGGCCGGACTGCAGCGAGGGGAGCATTCGCAGGCGCCGCAGGAGCCATCGCCGGCCGGAAGGGAAAGTGCCGTCGCGGCGCTTTAATTGGGCGAGGAGCCGCCGCGCGATGAGCTCCGCCTCGTCGTCCGGGGCGGAGGCCATGAATGGCCGGCGGGACGCGGGAATTCGATCGTGTCCGCTCGCGTCTTGCACGACACATTCCCCTGATCCTCGGATTCCGGCCTCGGGGAAGAATGGACGCCCGAATAAGCGTCTACGACATCCTGGCCGGGCCGGCGGACGGGATCGCGGTCAACTCGTTCTTTGCGGGCGGGACCCAGCCGGACGCGCGCGACGCGCTGCTCGAGAGCCCCACAAAGGCCGCGCCCGCGGCCACGGACGGGCTGCTGATCGGGCGGGACCTTTTTTCCGGGCAGAGTGGGTTCGCCGCGGTGTTGGCAGGACTGGCGGCCCGGGCGCTGACCGGAGGCCGTCACGTCCCCAGCGCGGCGGGCCCCCACCTCGCCCCTCGTCCGATCGTCGACGAACGACAAGGGGAAGAACGTCGTCACGCGCTCCGCGGAGCCGGGGCCGCCGGACGGCATCGACCGCTCCGCGCTCCTTTCGGACCCTTTCGTTTCGGGGCGGACGATCAACCGGCCCAGCCTGGTCGCCGCCAGCAAATTCGACGTTCCGGTGCGGCTGACTTGATCCCGGGAACCTGGGACTTGGCGTGGATTGCTGATTGGGCATGGGTGCTGGGGAATGGGGGACTTGATACCCGGGAGGCAGACGGTGCTACCGAGGCGCGGCCGATGCTCGCCATTGATTCCAATCCATCTCGAGAAGCCTTCTGTACCGATGGTAGCAGAGTACTTCCGATCCTCGCAGTCTGGCCGTGTCCGCTGTGTCCGCAGCCTTGCTCATCAACCGGACCAGCCAAGTTACCCCGCGCCCAAGCCAGTCCGCTTTCCCTCCCCGGCCGGACCCCCCAAGGATGGAGCGCGGGACGGAGGCGGTGCCTGCCGACGGCGCCGACCTCGCTCTCGACGAGCGGGACGCGGCGCGCGGCGGGGCGGAGGGGGCGGGCGGCGCGGCGTCCCCGCGGGAGACGGACACGGAAAGTGGCCTGAAGCGGTTTGCGGGCCACCGGGACACGCTGAAGCGGCCCGCGCGCGCGGCGCCCCACGCGGAGACCGCGGCGGACGGGGCGGGCGGCGCGGCCGCCGCTGATCCGGCGGATGGCGCGCCCGCGGACGGCGGCCCCCGCGCCTCGCTCGACTCGGTCGAAATCGGCCTGCGCGACGACATCCGGCGCATGGGGCTGCTCAGCGGCGGCGTGCTGGATGCCGGCGTGCCCCTTGCGGCGTCCGGCGACCTCGTGAGCGAGCCCGAGGGCACCCCCGACGCCGCGGCACCGGACGACGACGACTGCTCCCCCGCGCCCGCAAAGGGCTCCGCACGCACCGCATCGGACGAGCTGGCGATGCTGCTGGACGGCACGTCGTCGCCGGTGCCGCGGCAGCGCTGCTCGAGCGACGCATCGGACTCGTCGGCGTCGACGCTCGTCGAGGCGGGGCCCTCGGAGCCGCTGCTCGGCATCGACGAGCAGATGCTGAGCATGGAGGAGCCGCTGCTCAGCATGGACTCGCCGATCGACGCCGTCGAGAGCCTGCTGCCCCCAGACTCGGTCTTCCTCGAATCCTCCCTGCCCGATGACGCCGTACTGCTCGACGACCCCGACCGCCCCGCCGCCGACCAGCCCGACGAGCAGCCCGCGGCGCGCTCCAAAGCCGGCCGCAAGGTCTCGTTCAACTCCAAGGTGACCCTGATCCACATCGACCTCATGGCCAAGTACGGCCGCGCGGACGCATCGGACGAGGAGGAGGAGCAGGCCGGCAAGGGCCGGTGGGGCTGGCTCGGCAGGGGCCTCTCGCGCGTGGTGGGCGCCAAGCCCGGCGGCGGGCCCTTGTCGCCGACTTCCCCCACGAGCCCGGGCACCCCCGCGTCGCCCGCGGCGTCGACCTTCGTCTCGGTCGCGGAGCTGCGGGCCGCGCAGCAGAGCAAACCGGCGCCGGCGCCTCCGACGCTCAAGATCCCGGCCTCGAAAGCCCCGGGGCCGTCGTCTCCTTCATCCTCCTCCTCCGTGAAGTCCTTCGGCATGATCGGCTCCCTCATATCCCCCTTCGGCTCTCCCAAATGGTGAACTGACGTTTCGTTGGAGCGCGGCGGGGCCGCGGATGCCATCTTCTTGTACCAAACGTGTAGCTGGAATGCAGCAATTCGGGTTTTGGGAAGGACGATGCCCGGTTCGAATGCGTGTCCGAGGTCGATGGTGGTGCGGCTGTCCCACCACATCGACGACTTTCGCGAGAGCCGGACGCGCCATGGCGCCCAAATCCGAGTCCGGCTCCGACGACGACGGCGAGCCGATGCGCCTGCGCCGGCGGCGCGCGCGTCCGTCCTTCAAGGACGGATACGACTCGGAGGTCGAGCGCGCGCTGCAGAGCGGGTCCGGCAGCGGGTCGGACGGCGAGGCGCCGGAGAAGCCCGCGTCCGAGGACGGCGCGCAGGCCGCCGAGCCCAAGGCGGGGCGGGGCCGCGGCAGGGGCCGCGGGCGCGGGGCACGCGGGCGGGGCGGGGGCGCCGGCGGCGTGCGGCCCGAGGAGGCGACACCGGAGGCGCCCGCGGCACGGGGCGGGAGGGGCGGGGGGAGAGGAGGGCGCAGGGCGAAGAAGGCGTCGTCGGACGAGTCGGACTTTGTGTTGGAGGGGGCCGCGGGCGAGGAGGAGGAGGAGGAGGACGAGTCCCCGTCCGCCGAGGACGAGCCTTCCGAACCTTCGGGCTCCGAGGACGAGAAGCCGCGGGCAAAGGCCGCCGCAAAGGCCGCGCCCAAGAAGCGCGGGAGGCCGCCCAAGCGCGCGGACAGCGGGGACGAGCCGGACGCCGGGGACTCGCCCGCGCCGGAGAAGCCCAAGCGCGGGCGAAAGCCAAAGTACCAGCGCGCGGCCGTGGACGGGGACGAGGCCGCGGCAGACGGCGAGGGGGAAGCCGGCAAGGCGGACGCGTCGCCCGCGGGCCCCAAGAGGCCGGGGTACAAGCCGCCGCAGGCGTTCGAGCAGTCGGCCGAGTCGCTCGCGGATCCCGGCGTGCAGAAGCTGATGGACATGATCCGCAAGGTGCTCGAGGACACCGGGACGGTGGTTTCCCTGAACCAGGCCTCGAAGAGGGGCAAGGGCAGGGGCGGCCGCAAGCCCGCCGAGGAACCAAAGCCCGCGGAGGATCCGAACCCCGCCGACGATCCCCAGCCCGCCCCTGCGACGCCGAAAAGGCGCGGCCGACCGCCGAAGAATCCCAAGCCTGCGGAGGAGCCCAAGCCGGCCGAGGAGGATCCCCAGCCCGTCCCGGCGACGACGCCGAAGAAGCGCGGTCGGCCGCCAAAGGCCTCCGCGACGCCCGCACCGGCCCCGGGCGACGGTGCGCCGGCGGAGGAGAGCGGCGGCATGGCCGTCGATGGGGACAATCCGGCCACGTCGCCCGCGGCGGGGCAGAAGAGGCCGGCGGTCGACGGCCCGGAGGGCCAGGCGCCGAGCAAGGCCGCGAGGCTGGACTCCGCGGGTGCGGATGGAGCAGGAGGAGCGGACGGTGCTGCTCAGGATCCTTCCGAGCAACCCGCAGCCCCGGAGGAGGAAGAGAAGGAGGAAAAGGTCTTCAAGGTCCGCACGGAGGGCAAGCGCTACAAGTGCTACGTGCCTTCCTGCACCAAGGACTTTCTCAACCACGAGGGCGTCAAGTACCACTGTGGGTGCTACTCGGCCTGCCTCGCACGGCGGCGCTGAACCTCGGGTCCCTCCAGCGGGGCACTACGTGCACGAAATCGTGCACTTCCTGATCTGGTGCTTCCCCAAGGAACCCGAGCACAGGGCGACCGCCGCGACGCAGGATGCCGCGGACCCCGAGGCCCTGCTCTCCCTCATGCAGGACGACGTCGCCAACCTCTACACCTCGCTCCAGCCGGGCATGTTCCCCCTCAAGTTCTCCGAGTACAAGGTGCTCTTCCCGGACAACAAGACGCCCAAGTCACTCCCTTTCGTCGTGGGCCGCGGCAAGGAGCGGGCCGACGCCGCCAAGCCGCCCAAGAAGAAGAAGGAGAAAGCCAAGGAGACGGTGATCAACTCGGACGGCGAGGAGACGTACGTGCGCAAGCCCAAGCCGCGGGCGAGCACGGCCAACGAGGACGACCTGTCGGAGATCCCGGAGAAGGGCAAAGTCAAGGCGGCAACGTGCGAGTACGACGACGCATCCGCGGCGCGCTCGGAAGAGCGGTTCCTCAACGGGTCCTTGCGGCCCGCGGTGTCGGACTTTGCGGTGGTCGAAGAGAGGTGCGGGTGCTCGTAATTGGGGAAACGTTGTGTGCTTACGGATCGAGCAGTCAACGGGCGGCATACCTGCCGAAGCGGGAGTCGGTCGAGATCAAGTTCAAGGTCTCGTCGAAGGCTGAGCCGGACGCCAAGACTTTGCAAAGGCACGAGAGTTGCGTTCTCGGTAAGTAGTCCGGTACCGGTCCCACATTGGCCCATAACTGATCACTTGGCGCCTGATTCAGAGGCCAAGAGCAAGGTCGGCACGGTCATCAACGCGTCGGGTGCGGTTTGGGGATTGCAGTGGTGTCCCGGGGTCGACGGAAGCAGTGAGCACTCCGCGCAGTTGGGTGCGCCCATTCCAACGCCTCTGCAGCATCGCAATACCTGGCCGTCGGCACGGCGTCCAACGTCAGCGAAATCCACAGCATTCTTGCCACGCGGAATCCCGGACCCGGCTGCTTACAGCTTTGGCGCTTTCCCGCTGGCAAGGAGTGGACGTCGCCGGTTCTGGACCTGTGCCTCTTGCACGACTACGGAGATTGCTGGGACCTGAAGTGGATGCCGTACGGAGGATACGAGGCAACGGTGAGAGATTTGGGAGGCTTGGGAGGTCTTTGCTGAGCAGCTTGCGGTAGCTTCCCCAAGGATTGAGCCGAGGACTCCTCCCGCGTCTGGGAGTCTTGGCAGCTTCATTCGCGGACGGAAGCGTGCGACTGTTCGCTGTTCCCCATCCGGAAGAGCTGAGGCGACAGCTCGGCGTCGAAGGCACGGTGTACGGTGCGTTCTGTCGTGTGCTCCTTCCGACGAACAGCGTGAATCGACGCTGCCTCGACAGCCAAAGCAACGCCGTTCGCGAACCTCGAATCGCCGGAGCACTACCTGTGGAGGATCAGTTGGGGAGGCAACAGCAGGCTCGCTGTCGCATGCACGGACGGTAGGCAAGCTTTGCAGCTCACGTCTCGCACTTTCTCACCGAAGGCCAGGTTTCATCGGGTTGTGGAACGTCAATGAGCTTGTTGCACATGCGACTCGATCTGCCGGTAGCGATCGCAAGGGAAAGACCGTTGTTGACAGAGCGCCGGCTCATGCGATGTCTGCCGAAAGGACATGTAGGTTTCAAGGATCCGCAGAGACCGCTTCATCGACTGATGCTCTGCGGTTTCCAGATCCCACGAGCTTCTTCCAAGCGCACGACACTGCGATCACACAGATGGATTGGAACGACAGCTACCGCCGGATGCGGTTCTCGGATTACCGCGAATCGGTTGCGGGGGACGGGGGCAAGTTGCCTTGGCCTCCTGAAGTTCCGAACGAGTTGGTCAGCTGCTCACTTGACGGTCGTGTCGCCATCACGGACATTCGCAACACTGCAAGCCGGATTGCGGTTTACAGGCAGAGAGGTACGAGCGCGGCCGACCTAACACGGAGATGTGGTTCTGATCACCAGCTACAGAGTTCGGACTTGCGCTCCGCGTCACGCCTCAGTTCCTCGGGTTCGCGTTCGGCGACATTGACAATAATGTCCGTTTCTGCACGCCGTTGGAGGAGGATCCGAAGAAGAAGCCCCCGGAAGACGATGAATCCCGCGTTCCGCTTTCGCGGACCATCATGTGCCACTCGAACGCCGTTTGGGTGAGCACCTCTCCGCTTTCCTGCCCGCGGTCGTTATTGACGCACGCCCTGTGCCAGGACATTGATGCGTCCTTGATGCACCCTTTCTTGGTTTCGGGCTCCGCGGACGGTTCGGTCGCGTTCGCCAACATCAACCGGCTGGGACGGAGAACGATCAAGACGGTTCAGGTCACGGCCTACCGGTTGTTGTGGGACCACGAGAGCTCGGTCTACACCTTTGTCGAAAACGTGCAGCCTCAGGTGCGTGGCACTGCCGTCCTCTGCACGTCTTTCTAACGGTCGATCGGCGAAACAGGATCTGAAGGTCGAGGTCAAGCGCTGGAAGAACCCCCTCTTTGCCCCAGAACAGGTCGCTGTCCATCGGGTGTCTTGGAACCCCAACCTGGGATCGGAGTCCCTGATAGCCTCTGGAGGCGCCGCGGGCCTGGTCAGGGTGGAGGATGTCTACACGTTTGAATGATTTCATGCGTCGACCATCTTTCCGTTCCGCAATTCCTACATCCAGTGCTTGTCCGTACGTGTGATCGGTCACCAGATCGGTGACGCCCCTCAACGCAGCGACCGGCGTGCGGGACGTTGTTCCTTTCCATTCAACTTACCTCGCGGGCGCCGGCTCCATGGCGACCGGCGTTGCGATTTCTCCGGGCATGCAGCCGACGCCCATTTGGTCGGAGGTCCTCCAGAGCGCGTCGACCTCGAAGGCGATCCCGACGCGTTCCCTCGTGGTCCTCGGCGACTCCCAGTCGGGGAAGACCACGCTGGTCAACGCGCTCAAAGGAACTTCCGACACGCGTCTTGCGGACAATGCTGACGGGGCAGAGGCTGCCGGGACGGACCTGGCTCTGTCCTACACGTCCTTCGACGTCCGGGACGACGAGGGTGAGCTGCAAGCAAAGCTGGTACCTTCTGGGCACCTGGATCGTCTCATGTCGGTCCCGGGCTTCAGATGTTGCTGCGAGGATGTCGGTCTTCAGGCTAGCTTCGTCTCCAGCCTACGCGACGCTTCTTCCATTCGCCTTGAACCAGGACACGTTCCAAACCTCCGTTGTTGCCATTACCCTGGATTGGAAGCGGCCGTGGACATGGGTCGAAAGCTTGGAGCGCTGGCTTTCCATTCTTGAGAGGGCGATTGCCGAGCTTTCTGGCAAGGCTCCGGCCGTCGTGGAAGCCGGGAAGGCGCAGCGTGGGTATCACACTGGCGGTGAGCCCCCGCTAAGCTCGCTGACGCTATCGAAACAAGTGGAGCAAGCCATTCGCGACTATTCGGAGCCGGCAAAGCAGACGGCAGACGGAGCGGTCTCGGAGGACGGCATCCAGGACGCTGGCAAGCCTGGCGGACCCTTGCCCACGTCCAGTAAAGCTGGCGTCGTTATACCGCTTCCGCAAGGCTGTTTGGCAAATAGCTTGGGCATTCCCATTCTCGTTGTATGCTCAAAGGTATGCTCCGCTCTTGCGTTGCTGTTGCAAACATCCCAAAGTCACACTCGACCGCAGGCTGACGCTACGAAAGCGCTCGAGCGAGAACATGACTTCAAAGAGCAGCAGTTTGATTACATCCAGCAAATGCTTCGCACCATCTGCCTCAAATGTGAGCTCGTCGAGGTGTCCGATGGGGCACGTTCTGACGATACGCTGCAAGACGGAGCATCCCTGTTCTACGTGTCATCCAGCAACCCCGCCTCGTATCAACTTCTGCGATCCTACATCCTTCGGCTGAGCCTTCTCCTGCCGCCACAGTCTGCCTTGTCGGCCCGAGTCGCGGAGAAGTACTCGACTTCGATCCGGCCACAGGTCGTAGACCGCAACACTGTCCTCGTTCCCGCCGGATGGGATAGCTGGGGCAAGATTGGAGTCTTGAACGAGGCCTTTGATTGTCAAAGTATCAGCAGCGCTCTCTGGGAGCAAGTCAAGGCTGAGTACTCGAGCAAGATCAAGGAAAAACGAGGCGTCGAGAGCGTGGGTTGTGTGTCGCCAATCCGACGTTCTGGCGCTAACACCTGCGGACCAGGCGTTGATGGCGAAGACGACGATCGCAGCCGAGGACGACCAGGCCTTTCTCCAGCGGCATTTGGCCGAGATGCAGCGTACACCCGCGGCCTCAGCTGGCGACCTCAGGGGCAGGCCTCCGAACGTCAGCGCATCTAATTCGACCCAAGAGCTGGACGACATCGCCGCAAAGCTCGCCCGCCTTACCGCCAACAGGCGAGTGGCGTCCGTAGGTACTCATCCTCCTCGGCGGTGCGGTCTGCTTATGCGAGACCTCGGACAGGATGCGCCAAAGGATCGTCCGGCTCCATCAAACGCGGCAGAAAGCCTGCCAGCCGCGGCTGCTGCGGCTGCATCCGGCACCGCGCCAGCGGGATCCCAGAACGAGGTCATTGCAAACTTTTTCGACTCGCTGCTCAAGCGTGGGCCCGCCGGGCCAAGGGCCACGCCGAGCCCCACGAACTCGAGCTCGAATCTCGGTAACGAATAGAGCTCCGGGCGTGGGCGGTCGCAGGGACGGTTGTAGGGTGCGAAGAGAACTTGATTCACGGTTCGGTACATTTTCCGCCGTTTTCTCGCGAGCGTTCCTCCTAGAATCTGTCTGTCAGAATGGTCCGCTACTCACCTCAGCTTCTCGGAGGCGTGGAGGTGGGAAGAGAGCGCGGGTGCAAGAAAAATCCATCCACGTCGGCTCAGTTGTCCCACAGTGAAGACTTGACGTAACAAGGTGGTTTTGGAGCGCTTCACTTTCGGCAGCGGCCACCAGACAAGAAGCTTGCGCCCCTCGCCGGTGACACGGTCCGGTACGACTGCTCGTCCTCGCCGATTATAGTTTTGGATGGATTTAGGAGGCAAACCTTTTCGCACCCGCGGGGTTTCGATTGTTTACGGAGCAATTCCCTTCGGGTCGTCTGTTCGATTGCCGCTGGCTGTGAGTAGTCTTGGGGGCGTCGTGGTTCCTGGCGGCCGGGGAGGAGGGTCCTGTTGTCTGCGATGTGGCAGGCGGCCATGGATGTGGACGGCGGGCTCCAGGACCGCTGACGGGGCGGAATCAGGCTCCGAGGACTCGTGGCTTACTCTGGCTGTCTCTCCCTCCCCCCTTTCCGCGTTACTCTCGCGTTCTGTAGTACATTTTGTTGCTCGGGAGGCTTTGGGAACGCAGCGATGGCGAAGAGGTTGGTACCTGCGGATCCTGGACCAGTTCGCCGTTGCTGAACCTGTGCCCCATCCCACAGCAAGAACCACACTGTGAGTAACGTGGATCCTAGACTGGGATTTGAGTCGGAGGATTGGGCCATTGGTTGGAGGCTTCATGGAGCTTGCTTCGGGTGGTTTGGAGTGGTACTCGCCGCGAAAACCTCATGGGGCTCCTGTTGGACAAATGACCTGGAGGGAGAACCTGGCCTGACGGACGGCTTTGTTCGACGTTTCTTCCGGACTATGTTCTCATGGGTGTCGCCTTTGTCTCGTCGCCGTGCAGAACCACAACCAATCGCACAAGCAACACCGCAACGGAATTAAGCGGCCGAAGAAGCAGCGGCATCCTTCGCTGCGCGGTGTGGACCCCAAATTCCTCCGGAACCAACGCTTCGCGAAGCGCGGCAGTGGGTTGTTTGCTGGTCCTCTCTGAAAGCGTCCCCTGACGCTTTTCCATCAGACGTGGCGGCGAAGGCCGAGGAGAAGTGAATATGCTGACGATTTGAATGATGATCGTTCCATCTGCTCGGGTTGCGTTTGCCTTGTCGGTCCTCGAACGCCTGGGTTGCGCTGGGACGGACAAGCATGCCGATCTGCCGGGCCAAAGCAGGCTCTATCACCTCCACCATCCCAACTCGCTACAGAGCGACACCACCAACACAATGAAAAGAGTCCACCAAATCCGACCTAGATTGAACGAGTTGAGCAAATGTCCAGACAGGAGCAATTCTGGGATATCGCGTGGCGATGTACAGAATGAAGCCTTGCATCCGCGGAGCAAGGCTGGTATCAGCGGATGTGGTTGAAGGGGCGCAGCACGCTGTCCTCGTTCTCCTTTTGCCGTCCCTTCGAGAAGACGCTCTGCAACGAAAGACCGTAAGATGGAAGCTGGACCCAGAACCCGCGTGAACGTACCCAGAAGCGCAGAGTCTCGTCCCCTGCACCCGTAACGACGTTCTGGCCGTCTGGAGACATCGCCAGGTAGAGCACGCGCATGGTGTGGCCGGTGAGCACGGCTATCTGCTGCATCGTCGGGTACTTCCACACGATGACTTGGTTTTGCGAGTAACCGTGCGTGCTGACGAGCTCATTGCTGGTCTTGGACCAAGCGAGATTGCACACCTGCGATCCCGTGTCGATGCTGCTCAGGCTCTGGCCCGTGAGCGTGTTCCAGAATCGGATCCGGCGATCTGCAGTGCCGCCCCCGCTGGCAAGGATGCCCCGCTGGATAGGCGACCACGCGATCGCCTTGACGGCGGCGATGTGCTCCGAGAACCGCAGCACTGGCCCGTGCTCGTCCATCTTGTTCCAGACCAGCAACTTGTTGTCGTTGCCGCCCGATGCCAGTTGGGTCTCTTCGGTGTTCCACTTCAGCCCGCAGACCTCCTGCTTGTGCCCGGTCAGCTTCCGCACGTAGTCGCTGGAGACGCGAATGTCGCGGTGGTAGATCTTGCGATCCCGGCTTCCGGAAGTCAGGATGTTGTCCAGAGACGCCATGGTACCTACAGACGTCCGCCAGTCAGCCCGTAGACAGGGTGTCTCGAGTCGCACCGTACTCACCGACTCGGCCGGTGTGGTTGTCGAACTGCCGAATCTTCTTCTCGCGGGCAACGTCCCACAATTGCACGGAGCCTTTCGCGGTGCCAATGGCGATCTGGTTTCCCTGGACGGACTTTAGAACGGCAATCAAGGGAAGGCTTAAAAAAAGGTACTGACCCTGGGCATCCACTGCACTGAAGTCACGGCCTCCGAGGTAAGCTCGCAAAGCTTGGTGACGATGGAGGTGTTGGCGTTCCAGAGGTAGACGCAGTGCCCCAACCCGACGCCGAGAACGTTGCCGCTTCCCCAGTCCACCAGGTTCAGGTAGAAGTCGTCCTGAAGGTCCGGCGCATCGAGCACCTTGTAGGGCGTTTTCGAGATGTGACGCGGCGTCTTGCGCGGCGAAAGAAGCAGCCGTTGGCTATCCGAGCCGATCGGGGTTGTGGAAAAGCGCTCGTCCGTCGCGGTGACCACCTTCGTGACGGTCTTCCGCGGCGACTTGAACTGCAGGATTGGCTTGTGCGGCGACTTTGTCGGTGTCGAAGGTATGGCGCGAATCGTCGTGCTTGCCACGTCTTCCGCACTGATCTCGCTCCCGAGCAGCTCCGACCTCAGAACCAGGTCGTACGTCCGGTTTGCCTCCTCTGCGCGGTTGGAAGTTGGTCAACGCCGAGAACAGGGCGTCATCGGCGATCATCGCACCTTTCTGGGCATCGACGTCGCCTGAAGGTTGCTTGCGCTTTTCGCTGCGAGTAGGCGAAGACATGTCCGGCCCCAAGGCGTGGAAGTTGGTCGGAATGTCCACACCGTTGCGCGCAGGGATGAACCTGGTGGCGGACGTCAGGATAAGATGCTCGGCATGCGGAGCTCGGTACGCGCCTGTCGCTGTACTGGGTGGATTTTCGCCTCGTGGGAGTGTGCGGCGGCGAGCGGTGCGGAACGGCGAAAGGCAGCATGGAGTTCGAGCTCGATGAAGAAGACGGTATTGCGCCCGCGAAAGCCGGGAGTGGGATGCCTCGGGAGCCTCCGGCCGAGACCGGTGAGGAACCCGGCGCGTTCGCCCTGGCAGGATACGCGGCGGGATTGATCTCCGGAAGAGTGGCCGGCACGGAGACAGAGTGCGAGACTGAAGCCGAGCTCGACGCCGTCGAACGCAAGCGCTTCGACGCTGAAGGCTGCATGTTTGCAGACGCAATGACTTCGCCTGGGCCGGGGTTGAGTGGAGCAATGTCCAGCACCAAAGCACAGGGCGCCAGGTGCAAGTGAAGGACCCTTTCAGAGAGAGAGGACCTTGCTGTAGACCATAGGCAGAGCGCTGCAATGCCAAGGCCGGTGTGAAGTCCGAGCTGGCCCCGACCCCGTAAACAACTGCCCTGAGTCGCCCGCCCTCAAGGCCGAGGAGGGCAACGTCGCAGATGTGCCAGGGGCTTCAACTCAACCCGAGGCTGCCCCCCTGTGCCGCGGCACTAGGGTTGTTGGGTCCGGGACGCGTGGGTGGTCGTTTCCGCCGGGCGGCGCAGATCTGCCCAGGCGCAGCGGCCGAGCCCGATGAAGGCGGTGCGCGCTTTGGCGAGCAGAGCCCGATGCAGCCGCTCTTCCGGCAGTTGTTTGTTGCTTTGTTGGAGTCGCACCTCTCCGGTGTTGATGGGACAACGCGGCGCGGGAGGGCGCGTGCTGTGCGCGTGCACGCACCCGCCGGAGTGACGCTGTCCGGCGCGTCAGGCCCGCGGCGCGCTCAGCATGGCGTCCGTCAAGCTACAGACCGAAGGCCTGATCCAGCTGGAGCAGCCCCTCATCAAGGTAGGCGCGTGCGGCGCTCCGGGAAGGATCCCCCTCACCTCCCCCAAGCTGCCGTTCGAGCAACTCAAGAGGGCCGCGCGCACGTCGCAGAAATACATTGAGAAGGAGCTCACCACGCTCAGCAACGGGGTCTCCGATCTGGCCAACAAGGCGACGCACGGGGCAGTGAACTCGGAGGATGCCTACAGGACCCTGGATGCCATGGTCGAGCGGCTGCAGAAGTTGAAGAGGAAGCTCAAGGAAACGAAGCAGGAGGAGGCTCTGTACACCTCGAGGACCAAGCAGAGGCTGGATCACTTGGAGGAGCTCGCCGACATCCAGTTCATGGACACGGACGCATACCAGCACTGGAGCAAGACTCGGCTCGACCGCATGCTGGTCGACTACGTGCTCCGGAACGGCTGCACAGCTACGGCAGAGAAGCTAGCCAAGGATGCAAACATTGAGGTGCGTGCGACCAGCAGGTTGAGGTGCGGCTTGACGTGCGACTGGACCTGACGTTTTCACCAGTCTCTGGTCGACATCGAGCTTTTCGCGCAGGCCAAGGTTATTGAGGACTCTTTAGCGCGGCATAGCTGTTCCGAGGCGCTCGCATGGTGCGCCGAGAACAGGTCCAATTTGCGGAAGCTGAAGGTTCGTTCGTTCGGACTCTTTTCGATCCGCACCTTGACGACGCTCCGACCGCAGAGCACCCTCGAGTTCCAGCTTCGGCTCCAGGAGTTTGTTGAGCTGGCGCGCTCGCGGCGCCTCGCGGAAGCTATCGATTACGCGCGAAAACATCTCGCGACGTTCTCAGAGAACCATATGGTCGACATCCAGCAAGCGATGGCCCTTCTTGCCTTTCGGTCCGATACGGCGTGCGATTTGTACAAAGTGAGGCTGAGAACCTACGCCGTGCACCGCATTCTCACACCTTTCAGAAACTGTACGATTCTGAGCGCTGGAGCCAGCTCGTCGAACAGTTCCGGCAAGATAACTACAGCCTAAATTCCCTCACATCCGTCTCCCTTCTGGAAATGACCCTTCAAGGCGGGCTGGCAGCCCTGCGCACCCCGCAGTGCTACCAATCGGACAACCAGAACATGAACTGCCCCGTCTGCGCCGCTGACACGTTTGGAGCGCTTGCTCAGAAGCTGCCCAACGCGCACCATGTCAACTCGTGCATCGTGTGCCGCGTGACCGGCGACATTATGGATGAGCACAATCCTCCGATGGTGCTTCCGAATGGCTACGTTTACTCCCTTCAGGTTCGTCGCCTCCGAACGCGCTGCTGTCTTCTGCTAACTGGTGATGCGAACAGGCTTTGCAAGATATCGCGGCGATGCACGGCGGCCAGATCAAGTGTCCGCGGACGGGACAGCTGTTCACGATTGACCAGGCCCGGAAAGCCTTCATTTCGTAGCGCACCCTGTCGGCGAATGGCTCTTGGGACGTGTGCTCCGGACCTTTGTCATACTCCTTTTGCTTTCTTTTCTCCTTGTATTCTTTTGGTATAGACAAAGTTCGCTGGTATTCAGGATACTGGGCCTCTATGCGCAAACCGTGTCGATCATGGCACCGAGACCCTTTTGGAGACTTTAGCAGGTAGTCCGTTAACAAACCGTGGCCACCGCACCTGGACGATGTTCCGTGTCATGAGCGACTCGACATTCTGCTGCAGGTGTCGCTTCGGGTCCTGCTTCCCCACGTGTCGCGTCTTGAGCTGGTCCGCCGTCATCGTCATTTCCTCCTGCACCGACTTGTTGTACAACTCGGCCAGAGCCAGCATCGACTGGTGATTGAATGAGCTTTCGGCTACGAAATACGAGTACGCGTTCGCACCTTGACCTGCTTCTCGTTCTGCGTCGAGTGCTCCGTGAAGTCCGTGAGCGTGAGGCCGGCCGTCCAGTTCTTCTTGTGCAGGTTAAGCAGCATCTTCTGCTCGAGCTCGTTCTTCCGGTAGTTGATGGCGATCGAATAGTAGTGCCGGTTCAGGCCGTGGATCAAGGCCTGCAGGCTCGGCTTGTTGAGGTGCCCGATGTTGGACGTCGTCTGGCGAGGCTCCTGGCCGAGCATGGCCGTCTGCATCTGGATCAGACGGAACGCGTCGATGACGACCTTGCCCTTGACGGACTGGATAGGGTCGATCACGACGGCGACGGCGCGCTGGTTGAGCGCCTCGAAACTCTGGGTCCTCGGTAAGAACCAGCACGCAGAGAGATCGCGGCCGGGCTCCCACCTGCTGCGTGTTGATGTCGACGCTGGAGAGCCAGCAGCCAAAGCCTGGGTGAGAGTGGTACCAACCGACCACCATCTCGGGCCTAGTGCCGCTCGGTGAGATCCCGTTCCCACCCAGTGCCGTCCACGGACACCGTACCGTCCAGTCTGCTTCAGCATGTCCAGCATCTTGGTCTGGAACACAGGGTCCACCGCCTCGACCGAGACGCCGGTGCCCGACTGCGGCATCGCGAACACGTCGATGACCCGGACCGTGTACTCGTCCACAAACTCCCCGAGCATAAGGCCCATGACCTCCATGGGGACACCCGCACGTCCATGCTTCAACATCTGGGGGCCGAAGACGCGTCACGCGCCTGGCGGGACGAGATCTCTTGTCGGCGGAACCCCACCTTCAGGAGCGCCAGCGACGAGATGTGGATCACTTCCGACGTGTCAACTGCGGGCGTATCCACTCCGGGTTGTGCCTGAGCGGCGCCGCCGGCGCCCTGCGCGCCGAACAGACGCTGGAGGCGGTCCATTGTGGGTGCTGTTCGGTGTTGGAATGGAACGCGGGACCCAACGCGCGCGCGGAGACTCCGTTTCCCTCCGCTCGCGATGTTCAAAGCAACGAAAGATGTTCGGACTTAGGGGAAGCAAAGCCCCGGCAGACGCATCGATGTCCACGAAGAGCCGCCAGGCTCTGCGGCAGGAAGCCTACGCGCACATTTCGCGAGCCCTGGATCTGGAGGGCGCGGGACCTGGGAACCGGACAACAGCTCTGCGAGAATACGAGCTTGGGAGAGAATGCTTGCGAGCCGCTTTGGAGGGAAGCACGGCGAAGGACAGCGATCGGTGCGTTCACGCGCCGTGGTTTCGCTGCCGAATCTGAAACGACTATCAGGGGAGCCGAAGCCTGTGCTGCCGAGGCGCAAATGAGGAAGACTCTGGCGCAGGTTGAGGAGCGAATCCGCGATCTCAAGACGAACCAAGGCACGTCGTGTCCCCGATCGCCCAGGCGCGAGCTAAACTCGGGTTCAGCGACCCAACATCTCGTGCAACCGGCGAGGCCAAAGATCGACGCAAAGTCGACGCTGCAGGAGCTGAAGAAGTCGAACGTGGATTCGACTATGGCAATCCGGATTCTCAATGAAGTCGTCGTGGACAAGCCTGGGGTCGCGTGGGGCGATATCGGTTGGTCACGGGGTCTCACGTCGTCGATTCACGCTCACACGAGATTAGCCGGCCTGACTGCAGCCAAGCAGGCTCTCAGGGAGCTGGTTATCTTGCCCTTTCTGAGGCCCGACCTCTTCACCGGTTTGCGCGCTCCGTCCCAGGGGCTTTTGCTCTACGGCCCCCCTGGGACGGGCAAGACTATGCTTGCAAGAGTGAGCTGGTGCGCAGAGGACGTTGTGATGCAGCATAACACCTCGGACCACCCAGGCTCTCGCGACGGCCTCGAAGGCCATATTCTTCTCCATCTCTGCCTCGAGCCTCACGTCCAAATTCGTCGGTGAGTCCGAGAAGATGGTCAGGGCGCTTTTTGCCTGCGCTCGTCATGTTCAGCCCTCGATCATCTTCATTGGTAAGTCGACGCTACATCCATCGTCTTGCATGCTCACGGTCCCCGTTAGATGAGGTCGATTCCATCCTCGCGAGCCGGGGCGAGGGCGAGAATGAAGCGACGAGGCGACTCAAGACCGAGTTTCTTGTGCAGTTTGACGGGATGTTCTCCAGCACAGAGGACAGGGTTCTCGTCATTGGGGCAACGAATCGGCCTCAAGACCTTGTGGGTAAATCCATACTCTCCATGGGACTGCGGGAATGACGGTGCCTGTGCAGGACGAGGCAGCTCGGCGCCGCTTTGTCAAGAGGATATACATTCCGCTTCCGGACGCGGAGACACGGGAGCAACTGCTGCGGAATCTCCTGCGCGATCAGACCGCATCCTTGAAGGATCGAGACATCAAGAAGCTGGTCACGTTGACGGATGGATACTCTGGAAGTGATCTCACCGCCCTCGGTACGATGCACGCCAATCGTGCGCTGTCGATTTGCTGACACTGCATCGCAGCCAAGGAGGCAGCCTTGGGACCCATCCGGGCTGCTGGCGACAGGGTGCTGAATCTATCCGCGAGTCAGCTGCGGCCCATATCGTTCGAGGATTTTGCCAGCGCATTGAAGGTCATCCGACGATCCGTTGCGGAGCAGAACGTCCGGGACCTGGAGGCATTCAGCGCGGAGTTTGGATCTTCGGGTACTTAGGTTGCGGACGGGATTTCGCGGCATTCGTCACCATCTGGCACGCGGTGCTCGGTATCTGCGTCGCTGAGCTGAGTGGATACGACCGCTCGGTGATTCCTGGGTCAGGTAAAGCGGTCCGATCGTATTTCGCCGGGACAAGATGGTGAACTTTGATCCCACTTCCAGGGAGCGGATTCTCGCGTTGGCTGCTTCGCAAGCGTTTACTCCCTGATCGGGGCATGTTCTATCCTGCTCTCCGCGACAGGGGAGGAGTGGCTCGAGCGCCACCGGGCTTGTGGGGCAAACTTGGCGCCGTGGTGATGCCACGCTGAAAAACACAGTCGCGTTCTCTGTAGCTTCCGCTCTGGTAGACACAATGGCGGCCGTCAATGGCACCGCGTCGCACGTCTCGAAGCCCGTTGATCCCTGGGTACGGCGGACACCCGGAGTTCTTCGTGGCCCGGGGTCTTGACGGAGATTCTGTCCCCGCCAGAACTCGTGCCTGAACACCCCGCTTAAGGATGAGGACCCGGAGATTTACAACCTCATTCAGCAAGAGAAGTACAGGCAGTACAGTTGCCTGGAACTTATTGCCAGCGAGGTTCGTTGCCGGCGCTGGGGCTTTGGTACCGAGGATAAACAGCGGGTGCCCCGCAGAACTTCACCTCGCAGGCCGTCATGGAGGCCAATGGTTCCGCGCTGACCAACAAGTACTCGGAAGGTCTTTATTGCCCGTGCTTCGCTGGAGCTCTGCGCTGCGGACCGACTGACGGGCTGCGGTCCAGGCCTGCCTGGAGCTCGTTACTACGGCGGCAACGAATTCATTGACCAGGTCGAAGAGCTGTGCCGCAAGAGGGCTTTGGAGGCTTTCAACCTCTCCCCGGAACAGTGGGGCGTCAACGTTCAGCCCTACTCTGGCAAGTCACGTCGCTTCGCTCGACGTCGCTTGCACCTAACGCCACCTGCAGGGAGCCCCGCCAACTTTGCGGTCTTTACCGGTGTTCTTCAGCCCCACGACCGTATCATGGGCTTGGACCTTCCCTCGGGCGGCCAGTGGGTGCCGGCCGAAGTGGATGTCCAAAGGAGTCTTGACACGTGATTCCGTCCGCAGTCTCACCCACGGCTATGCGACCGTCAAGAAGAAGATTTCTGCTTCTGCGATCTTCTTCGAGTCGATGCCCTACCAAGTCGACATGGTGGGACGATCGTGAAAGGGGTCACGGACACCCGCTGACACGTCCTCCTGCCAGAAAACCGGATACATCGACTATGACCGCCTGCAGCAGAACGCCAAGCTGTTCAGGCCCAAGATGATCATTTGCGGCGCCAGCGCGTACCCGCGCGACTGGGACTACAAGCGTCTGCGTGAGGTGAGACTCGCGCCGGGACCGAGGGAACATGGGGCTCGCGAAGATGTCATCTGCAAAGCCGGATTCGACGTGACGAAGAAAAATCAGAACCGCACTGAGCGGCCTTTTTCAGCGGCTGAAAGGGACGATCGTGTGGTCGAGGGACTGACGGAATGTGCCTTCACCAGATCGCCGACGAGAACAGCGCTTACCTCCTGATGGACATGGCGCACATCAGCGGTCTGGTCGCTGCTCAGGAGCAGAGCAACCCGTTCGAGTACTGCGACCTGGTCACCACGACGACCCACAAGGTCTGAGAATGTCCGCTGCTTTCCGCGGCTTGCAAGCTCACTCTCCGTCGCAGACTCTGCGTGGCCCGCGTTCCGGCCTCATCTTCTTCCGCAGGGCGCCCAAGGGCGAGAAGAACTCGGACCTGGAGGAGAAGGTCAACCAGGCCGTGTTCCCGTCCACGCAGGGCGGTCCCCACAACAACGTCATCGCAGCCGTCGCGGTGGCGCTGAAGCAGGTCGCTAGCCCCAGCTGGAAGCAGTACAGCAAGCAGGTCCGCGCCAACGCGAGTGCCCTAGCCGAGAGGCTGAAGTCCCACGGCTACAAGTGCGTGACGGACGGGACGGACAACCACCTGGTGCTCTGGGACTTGCGGCCGCAGAGCCTGACGGGGAGCAAAATGGAGAAGATCTGCGACCTCGTGAACATCACGGTCAACAAGAACGCTGTGCACGGCGACACCAGCGCTCTCGTTCCCGGCGGCGTTCGGGTCGGCGCTCCGGCGCTCACGTCTCGGAGTATGAAGGAGGCCGACTTTGAGCAGGTAGCCGAGTTCCTGCACCAGGCAGCCACGATCGCGCTCGAGATCCAGAAGACTTCCGGGAAGCTGGTCAAGGACTTTGTCGCCGCCGCGGAGTCGCACCCGGACGTGAAGGCCTTGAGGGAGAAGGTGATCTCCTTTGCAACGTCGTACCCCATGCCCGGTGAGCTTCCCTACCGCGGGTCAGTTCGGAGCTGCGGAACTGACGTGCGGCCCGTGCTTTGCAGGGTTCGACGTCGCGGGTCTGGAGAAGTACGCGCACCACTGATTCTGACTTTATCATGGCTGACGGGGTTGCGAATCGGATCGCGCCTCTCTGTATTCTGACGGCGAATGGATCGCCTCTGCATTAGTCGACCAATGCTGACAAGCTCATTACATCGGATCTTTCCCCATGCGGCGGAGAGGGCTCCACATGCGGCGAGGGCTCCACATGCGGCGAGGATTCCGTGCGCGCCTCGTCCAAATCGAGTGGAGGCACGGGGTCCGCGCTCGATTGAGATTTTAAATCCGCCACCTCGTCCGCGACCTCCTCCGCTGCCGCTTTCGGCGCAACAGCCGGGGCCACGGCTGGCGAGAGGGACATCCGTGTGTCGGTGAATGTGCCTCGGGGCGGCAGCTGGTTCTGGGCATGCGCAGCAGCCTCATCCGGCGGAGCGTCCGCAGGTCTGCCCTCCTTTGGCGCTTGGCCCGCGGCATCCTCCGCCGCCGGCTGCTCCACATATCCCGGGAGCAGCATGTCCAGATTCAGCTTCATCCGAAAGTTGTGGAAGAAATTGCGAACTTGGGTAGCGGTCTTTGTGCCTAAGTCCTGAGCAACCCCGTCCCAGTCCAGACCGCGCCGGGAAATGGAGTCCATGAAAGCCTGCTTCTCCGCGACGGACCAATACGAAGAGGGCGTCCTCCGCGCACCGCTCTTCTCACCATCAGTGTCCCCGTCAGTTCGCGGCCGCTTTGCCCTGGGGGCGGTAGCGGGCCCTTCGTCCCCGGGCTCCACGTCCGGCTCCGTGTCACCGTTTTCCTGCTCCTCTTCTTCCGGCTTGCCTTCGTCCGTCTGCGAATCCTCGGGCCTCGCGTCCTGGAGCGGTTCCTCCTCCGCCGCGGCTTGCTCCGGCACGGCGTCGTCCGTCGCCATAGGCTCGCCGACGTCTGCGTTTGCCAGCGCAGTCGCTTCCGGCGCGATCTCCTCCTGCACAACCTCGTGCAGCGCACCATCCTCCTGCGCAGCTTCGTCCCGCACGCCCTCCTCTTGAGCGGCTTCTTCTTGCGCGCCTTCCTCCTGCGCACCGTCCTCTGCCTGGGCCGGAGCCTGGCCCCCTTGCTCGCCCTCCTCGTCCGATGCAGCATGCTCAGACTGCCTCCTCGACCTCGCCGGCTTCCCCGCCCTGCCCTCGACCCTGCCCCCGCGTCCACGGTATCCCCTCCCGCTCCCGCCCCCGTACTCGATCTCCCCCTCGTCCTCCTTGGGGGCGTACCTCGCCTGCTGAACGACCCGCCCCCGGCGTCCGCCGTACCAGTAACCGGAGGCGCTGCGGCGGGCGACCTGCTTCAGCCCCATGCGGTACTTGTTGCGGTAAAAGTAGTTGACGCAGTCGTTCCAGGTCTTGCTCGGCAGGAACTTGGAAATGCGCGGGAAGTCCTTGCCGTAGTAGCCGAGCTTCTGGCGGAAGATGGCCTGCTCCTCCTCTGTCCACACCACGTCGAGGAACCGCCGGCGCTCGTCGCCCACGGGGTCCGTCACGGCGTTGTTGTAGTCGCGGAACTTGCGCCGCCATTTCTCGTCGTAATCCAGCTCCATCGGCACGTCGCGGGCCCAGCGGGGTGAGTCGCCTTCCTGGCCGTGCTCCATGGCCTCGCGGGCCTGCAGCTGCGCGAGGAGGTCCTCGAACTCGGCCTCGGACCGGACGACGTCCGAGCTGAAGCCGGTGCTGCGGCGTGAGCGGGAGGAGGAGGAGCCCTTGACAGAGGGTCCGTCGACAATGCCGATGCCGAACTTTTCCCGGCGGATGCGGTCTTCCGTGCGAGCAACCTGCAAAAATAACGGTCAGAATTTGCCTGCGATGGGAAGGGCGAACATCGTCGGTATACCTTTCTCCGCCACGACTCGAGAGCCCGCTCGAACGCCTCGCGCAGCTGCATCCGCTTCTCCAGCATCTGCTGCTTCCGCAAGAACACAATGTGCGCGATCCTCTCGCGCTGCGCGACGTGGCGTGCCTCGTTCGCCCTGTACACGGCCATTTCTGATGGCTCCTTCTCTTGCAGGGCCATGGCAGCTAACGCGGCAAAGTCCGGCACGATGGAGGAGGCGCGGGTGCTCAGGTTTCCGGCGCGCTTGGTGGCGAGGCGCCGGTTTTGCGCGTAGATGCTCTCGAACAGGGGCTCGTGCGGGTCGGCGGTCGAAGCCTCGGACTCGGAGGCGTCGCCGGATTCCGAGGAGCGGTCCGAGCCCTCTTCCTCGCTCGACGCCGATTCGGCTCCGGGTTCGCCGACCTCCTGCTCCTGGGCCTGTTCGCCCGGGTACGGCGACTCGGGCCGCCCCTGGTCGCCAGCGGCCGGGGACGACGGCCCGCGCTGCATGCGAACGATCTCGAGGAGCTTCTCGAAGCGGGCAATGTCCGTGTCCAGCCTGTCGATGGTCGTTTCGATGTCCATGCCCTCCGAGTCACCGCGGTCACGGCGGTCGAAATTGTCCCTGCCGTCCTCGGAACCGTCGTAGCCCTCGCCGTCGTCCGCCGGGCCGGCCCGGTCGTCCTGGCGGTCCCGATCGTCGCGATCGCGGTCCTCGGGGCCCTCATCGCCCCGAGACGGCGCTTCACCGGCGTCCCTCGGCGAGCTCGCCTGCGATGTGGGCAGTTGGTCCCGCACGGGCATAACGCCGGGTTTGAAACGGGTCTCCTCTGGACGGAAACGCGGTGGCGGCCTGCGAAAAGCGTCCTCCCGCTCGCGCTGGTCTCTGCGGCCGTAGTCGGGCGACCGCATCGGCGGGGGCGGCCGCGGCCTGTACCCAGCCATCATCGACGGCCGCGGGGTGGGCTGCGGCGGCCTGGCGACCATCGAGGGGCGCTGTGGCGGCCGGGCCACCATTGACGGCCGCGGAGCCGCACGGTCCCGGAAGAAGCCAAAGTCGGCGACGCCGGGCATGGGCCGAGCAAAACGCAGCACGCCGGGCGGGGCGTGGGGCTCCCGCATGGGCTCCCTCATGTCCCGCATGGGCTGCATGGGCTCCCGCATCGGATCCCGCATCGGCTCCCTCATAGGCTCCCTCATCGGCTCCCTCATGGGCTCCCTCATCATGGGCTCCCTCATGGGCTCTCTCATAGGTTCCCTCATAGGTTCCCTCATTGGCTCCCTCATTGGCTCCCTCATTGGCTCCCTCATTGGCTCCCTCATTGGCTCCCGCAGCGGTTCGCGCAGGTCGCGCATGGGCTCCCTCAGCGGCTCGCGCACGTCCCGCAGCGGCTCCCTCACGTCCCGCATGGGCTCCCGCATCGGCTCCCGCGGCGGCTCGCGCGGGTCGCGGTAGTCGCGCGGGTCGCGGCGGTGCCATTCGTCGCGCGGGTCGCGCGGCGGCGCCGCCCACTCCTCGCGCCGCCGCGGGTCGCGCGCGTCGCGCTCGCGGAAGTCGCGGCCATCGCGCGGCGGCGGCGGCGGAGGCGGCGGCGGCTGCGGCCGACGGAAGCCCTCGAACCGGCCCGACATCTCGCGGAGCGAGCCCGAAAATTGCAAGTCCCGCGCAACAATCATCACGCGCCGGCCACCCCTTCCGCAGAACCGCATTCGCCCCGCACCGCGTCTGCTGCGCCGCAGAAATGTCGGGAGACGCGCAGCCGGACCCATCTGCGCGCCTGGCGTGCACCAACAACGGATGCGGCAAGGTTTTCTCGGAGCTCGAAGTCAGTGGAACTCCCACCGTCGCGTGCCATCGCGGGCCCGAGAGCCGCCGCGACGCGCCTCCGACCTCCGCACGGCACTGACGTGGATGCATTTCCCCGTTTCCCGCCGATTTTGCCCCGGTCTTGGCCAGAACAACGACACGGCGTGCGAGTACCATCCCCAGGGTGCGTTCCCGCCTGTCAATCGCGCACCCGGCCTAACCAAATCTCCCCGCCGGATCGTCGGTTTCCCTCGCTGTGGGCAGGCCCGATCTTCCACGAGGGCGCAAAGGGCTGGTCGTGCTGCAAGAAGCGCGTCGTCGGCTTCGAGGAGTTCCTCGCCATCCCCGGGTGCACCGTGGGCCGGCACAAGCACGTCCCCGGGGCCCCGAAACCGACCGCCGGGGACATGGGCGCGGCAAAGCCGGCGATGGCGGCGCCGAAGGTCACCTCGACCTCGCAGGCGAGCGACGGGGGCGAGCGCGTCGAGGTCTACTCTGCGGGCCCGGAGCCCGCAAAGCCGGCGCCGTCCTCGGTCGATACACCGCCGCCCGCGCCCGCCGATGCCGGGCCGAAGGAGGAGGACCTGAATGACCCGCCGGATGCCGAGATCCCTTCCGGGGCAAAGTGCAAGCGGCGCGGGTGCGGGAAGGAGTACGCGGGTCCCGAGTCGCGCGCCGAGGAGTGCCAGTTTCACCCGGGGGTGGCGATTTTCCACGAGGGGAGCAAGGGGTACCTTTGCTGCACGCGGAGGGTGCTCGAGTTTGACCAGGTGCGAAGGACGGCGCCGGCACGGTGCAAGCCTGCTCATCTATTGTCCAGTTCCTGAAGCTGCCTGGCTGCAAGAAGGGGCTTCACCGGTTCCTGGACGCTGCAACTGTGGGCAGTTTTTCTTGCAGCACGTGAGCCGCTTGTTGACAGCCTGGTGTAGCCGGAAGCCGCCGAGGTCGTCGCGAAGCAACAGGTCCAGGTTCGCCACGACTTTTACCAAACTCAGACCACGGTCATCATCACCTTTTACGCGAAAAACGTCGACAAGGAGGCATCCAAGGTCACGTTCCAGGATCAGAGGGTGTGTTGACCTCAGTGGGAGCTGCAGGGACCGCCGCCTGACGCCTTACAGCTGAGCGTGAACCTTGTCTTCAAGGACGGGAAGGCCTTCGATTTTGACACCCCGCTGACCCAGGTAGGCGACTTTGTTTCCATAAGCCCGGCTGTCGTGACCTTTGTTTCGCCAGCCGATCCGTCCCGGCGAGTCCACGTTCACCGTGTTCGGGACCAAAGTCGAGGTGATCCTGCGAAAGGCGAACGGGATCAGCTGGCCCTCGATCGAGCCCAACAACAAAGTAACGAGCTGGACGACGTTCGGTGGGTGCTTTTTGTCGCGACTTTGGGTTCGTCCTGACGCCTCCGGAAGGCGTTGCCGGTCGGCACGGTTCGATCGGATCCACGGAGATGGTGCTCGGGCAGGACGCGCCGATCGACGTGGCCCGAAGATAGATCGCGTTGCAGCACAGCATAGAAGGCTAGGACTGCGGTTACAGTGCGTGGTGAACGGAGGGCGCCTGTAGCTGACTATGCTCTGTGCGGGCGTTCCACGCGCCAACACCGTTGTCGCCTCGGACACTCGCCCTTCGCGGAGCCGGAACCGGTCCGGTGAGCAGCCCGCCCATTGCCACGGCTGCATGAGTCGCATGCGGCCCGCGCGACACCGCGACTGACGCCGCGCCGCTGCCCCGTGCCGCGGCCGTTTCGACGCGCTTTCCCGCGCCCCCTTGCGCCGCGCCCCGCACACATCCCACGCACGCCGCGCCGCTCGCCTGTTTGCGCAGCGCGCTCGACGGGCGGCTGCTTGTTAGGCCCGGTCCCGCGGGGATCCGAGGACCTCAAGATGCTGAGCAAGTTCGAGACCAAAAGCAACAGAGTCAAGGTACCGCCCCGTCGTCGCCGCCGCGGCCGGCGCTGACGCCGCCCGTCCGCAGGGGATTTCGTTCCACCCGAAGCGGCCGTGGATTCTCGCGTCGCTGCACAATGGCTCCATCCAGCTGTGGGACTACAAGATGGGGACGCTCATCGACCGCTTCGACGAGCACGAAGGTGGCCTCCCCGCCGTTGCCGCGCCGCCGCCCGCGCCGACGCGTCCCTTCCTGCGCAGGCCCCGTCCGCGGCATCTGCTTCCACGACACCCAGCCCGTCTTCGTGTCGGGCGGCGACGACTACAAGGTCAAGCTGTGGAACTGGAAGCTGCGGCGCTGCCTCTTCACCCTGAACGGGCATCTGGATTACATCCGCACCGTCTTCTTCCACCGCGAACTGCCGTGGATCATCTCGGCGTCGGACGACCAGACGATCCGGATATGGAACTGGCAGTCGCGCAACTGCATCTCCATCCTGACGGGCCACAACCACTACGTCATGTGCGCGCAGTTCCACCCCAAGGAGGACCTGGTCGTGTCGGCGTCGCTGGACCAGACCGTGCGGGTTTGGGACATTTCGGGTGCGTCGCGGTCCCAACAGCGAGTCGTGCCGGCACCTCACGCCAACGCACTTTTCCAGGCCTGCGCAAGAAGCACGCCGCGGGACCCGCTTCGTCGTCCTACGACGAACCGTCGCACCGCAGCCCGCAGGGGCAGGGCGACATTTTCGGCAGCACCGACGCGGTGGTCAAGTACGTCCTCGAGGGCCACGACCGCGGCGTCAACTGGGCGCACTTCCACCCCAACCTGCCGCTCATTGTGTCGGGGGCGGATGACCGTCAGGTTAAGCTGTGGCGGATGAACGGTGGGTCCCTCTCCGCTTTCCTAAGCGATGGGACTCACTTTTGGAACCGCAGAAACCAAGGCCTGGGAGGTCGACACGTGCCGAGGGCACTACAACAACGTTTCCTGCGTCCTGTTCCACCCGCGTCAGGAGCTCATCCTGTCCGACTCGGAGGACAAGACCATCAGGATCTGGGACATGACAAAGCGGACGTGCCTTCAGACTTTCCGGAGGGAGCACGACAGATTCTGGATCCTCGCCGCCCACCCCGAGCTTAACTTGTTTGCTGCTGGTGCGTGTGTTGTGTTATCCCCTTATGGGTGTTGACACGTGCTTCCGACAGGTCACGACAGCGGTCTGATCGTCTTCAAGCTTGAGCGGGAGAGGCCCGCCAACACGACCTACCAGAACATTCTGCTGTACGTGAAGGACAAGCACCTGCGCCTCTACGACTTCAACACCAACAACGACGTGCCCTGCATCACCATCCGCCGAGCCAGCGGGCCTTTCATGAGCCCGCGCAACGTTTCGTACAACCCGGCGGAACGCGCGGTTCTCATCACGTCGCCGACGGACGGCGGGATTTATGAGCTCTATTACCTGCCCAAGGACCTTGGCGCTGATGCCAGGGAGCCGACGGACGTGAAGCGCGGGGCGGGGCAGAACGCGGTCTGGGTGGCTCGCAACAGGTTCGCCGTGCTCGACAAGCAGAATCAGGTGAGATGGCGTGGCTTGCCGTCGTGCGTTGTGATCTCACATCCTGCGTGCGCAGCAAATCTTCATCCGGGACCTGAAGAACGAGAACACCAAGCAGTTCAAGCCGCCGGCCAACGTGGTGGACATCTTCTACGCCGGGACCAAGAACCTTCTGCTTGCGACTCCCACGTCTGCCATTCTGTACGACACGGAGCTGCGCCAGACGGTCTCGGAGCTCAACGTTAATGGCGTCCGCTACACGATCTGGTCGCCGGACATGAGCCTCGTGGCTCTCCTCAGCAAGCACACCATCGTGATTGCCAACAAGAACATGGAGCAGCTGTGCCTCATCCACGAGACCATCAAGATCAAGAGCGGGGCGTGGGACGACGTCGGCATCTTCGTGTACTCGACCCTCAACCACATCAAGTACGCGCTGCCCAATGGGTGAGTCCCCGCTTATCAATGCGCTCGATTCCGGTTGCGCTAATCAGCGAGCCGTGCCCCAGGGACAATGGCATCATCCGCACGTTGGACCAGCCCGTCTACCTCACGCGTGTCAAGGGCAAGAGCGTCTACTGCCTGGACCGCGACGGCAAGGTCCGCGTCGTCACCATCGACCCCACCGAATACCGCTTCAAACTCGCGCTCGTGCGCAAGAACTATGACGAAGTGCTTCAGATCATCCGCAACAGCAACCTGGTCGGGCAGAGCATCATCGCCTACCTGCAGAAGAAGGGCTACGCCGAGGTGGCCATGCATTTCGTGAAGGATCCCAAGACGCGGTTCGAGCTTGCCATCGAGTGCGGAAACATCGACGTGGCTCTCGAGTGCGCCAAGGTCTTGGACAAGGACGACGCCTGGAACAAGCTCGGTCAAGAAGCGCTGCGGCAGGGCAACCAGCTTGTGGGTCTCTGATTCTTGTGGTCTAGTTCGACTGCTCACGCGCCGGGGCCGCAGGTGCTTGAAATGGCGTACCAGCGCGTCAAGAATTTTGACCGCCTGTCCTTCCTGTACGTCGTCACGGGCAACGTCGAAAAGCTCAAGAAGATGATGAAGATCGCCGAGCTCCGCAACGACAACATGTCGCGCTATCACAACTCGCTTTACCTGGGCGACGTGGAGGAGCAGATCCGCGTTATGCGGGACGTTGGTCAACGTGGGTTGCTCGCGGATGGCCCACGTTCTCCGACTCTCACATCACTTCTATCGCAGTTCCCCTTGCCTACCTGACTGCTAAGACCCACGGTCTCGAAGAAGAGGCGCAGAACATTCTGGCCGCGGCCGGCGTCAGCGAGGACAGCCTGACCCTGCCCAAGGCGGGAGGGGAGCTTCTGAAGCCGCCGACGCCCATTTACAAGCAGTTCGACAATAACTGGCCGTTGCTCATGGTTTCCAAAGGCATTTTCGAGGGCGCGCTGTTCTCAGACGACAGCCGGATCGCCGCCCCGGTCACGCTGGACGACGAGGCAATGGCAGACGCGGCTGGTGGTTGGGGGGACGACTTGGACATTCCCGAGTTGGGCGTGGCGCCGGCGAAGCCCTCCGCAAGCTTGCCGGCGGCGGGCACGCCGGCGGACGGCGGCATGGACGAGGAAGGCGGCGGCTGGGACCTGGATGCCGAGCTGCAGCTGCCCGACGACCTCGGCGCTGGTCCTGCCGAGGTTACTGCCACGCCCTCCGGCACCATCTTCGCGGCTCCGACCCCCGGCACTTCCATCAACGATTTCTGGGTTCGCAACTCTGCCCTGGCCGTGGACCACGTCGCGGCGGGCTCGTACGAGACGGCGATGCAGCTCCTCAACCGGCAGATCGGCGCCGTGAACTTTGCACCGCTCAAGCCGGCCTTCATCGCCATCTACCAGGCGGCGCACACTTACCTGTCGGCCATCCCGTCCACCCCGGCACTGTCGTTCAACGTTCACCGGACCAACGAGGACGATCCGCGGCGATTCCTCCCCGTGGTTACGTACAACATGGCCAAGGTCATTGCCAAGCTGCAGGAGGCGTACGGTGCTACGACTGGTGGGTCTCTCCGTCTCCACCTCCCTCGTGGGCTCAGGCCGTCCAATTGCACCAGCCGGCAAGTTTGGCGAAGCCCTCAATCTCTTCAGGTCGATTCTGCACATGGTACTGTTTACTGTCGCAACGAAAAAGCAGGAGTTGGATGAGGTTAGTCTCATTGGGGCGTTCCTCGTCTTCTGTGCTCAGGTTCCCCCTCCTTTGCAGATCGCCCAGGTCATCTCCGTGGCGCGGGAGTACATTCTCGGCTTGCGGATGGAAGTGGCAAGAAAGGAGTTGTCGACCGAAACCCCGGACGGTGCAAAGAGGGCCGTCGAGCTCGCCGCGTACTTCACGCACTGCCAGCTCCAGCCGGCGCATTTGCAGCTCAGTCTGCGATCGGCGATGACTCTGGCCTACAAGATCAAGAACTTTGCCACGGCTAGTCTGTTCGCTCGCCGGTTGCTGGAGCTTGGTCCTGCGCCGCAGGTCGCGCAACAGGTGGGCTTCGTCTCACGCGATTCTATTGCCAAGCTGATTGCTCGGATTTGCAGGCCAAGAAGCTGCAGCAGCTGGCTGACAAGACCCCGACGGACGAGATCAAGCTCGACTACGACCAGTACAACCCGTTCGTGGTCGACGGCTTGGCCTTCACTCCCATCTACCGGGGCAGCCCCATGATCGCCTGCCCGTTCTGCGGGACCTCGTTCCGACCGGAATGCAGCGGCAAGTTGTGCCTGACCTGCGAAATCAGCAGCGTCGGCGCCAGCGCAACAGGCCTGAGAAACATGAACGAGCAGCGATGAGCAGCGATGAGCATGTTTCCCCTTCCCCTCTCCCCCCACGGACGTGTAAACTTGCCTATATTGGGGCTTAGTATACCCTGCTTGCGCTTGATGGGTCGCGGGCGGTTCGAGATAGCCTTCCGTTCATTGTCCGTTCAGCAGCTTTCGTAGCCGGTGACCAAGGTCCTCAAGGCCACCGAAGGATTCCGTCTCGGCGAGCTGTAAGTCGCGTATTGCCTCCCGGCTGTCCGCTACGGCTTTCGAAGCGGCAGAAACGGACTGCTCCAGGGCTTCCAGATCGCCCTGTGGGCAAAGTTCAGATCGGATTCGTGAAATTAATCAATCCCGCCGACCTTGTGCTTTGCGAGCTGCGGGACCTTTGCCTGTACGTGCTCATGTACGCGGTAGAGCCCGACGGACGCTTCGTTGAGCATAGTGACTGTCAAAGTCGACAAATCGGTCGTCGCTGGGACAAGACGCGTTCGGCATCCCATCGGGGCGTGTGTCGAGCTGTCTACCTTTCAAAACGCGTGAGTTCGTCGTCGGATCCAGTGCCATGGCCGAATGTGGGAGACCTGCGCGTGTGACCTCGCTAAGTCGGACGCGCGCGTCAAACTCCGACATCGCCGCAATTCTCTCGAGGCCGCAGTCCGAGGAGGCGATAAAACGAGAGCCACCAAGGTCGTCCAAACTCTTTGCCCATCAATGAGCCGAAAGCGGGGAGCGTCTGAGGCATATGGATCGGAGCGGATCGTCCACGCCCGACGACTTGGGACTGAAGAGCGGGAGACCATGCACATCCGTGCGCAGCCACGTGCCGCCAAGGAGGCCGTCGTCACCAAATGGCATCGCACCATGCTTTTGCTCGGGCTCTTTCTCCTCTCGTGGCCCATGGGGACCTTGCAGCAGACCGGGGGCTTGAGCTCCGTGAGCGCTCGGTCCTACTGCTATTCCGTCAACGACCCGATACTGCCGACCTCGTGTGCGAGCATCAGGCTAGCTGCAGGGCAGCCTGCCATAAGGGGTCTGCGAACGGGCGACAGCACGGCTGCGTACCTGCAGCTCAACTATGTTCCTCTGCGGAATCTCTCTGCTCCCGCCAACGCGAGCAATGTGATGGCAACCGAAAGCGCCCTGAGCTCCTTCTTTCCGAAAGTGGATGTTTACTCCACGTTGACCTTGAACGGCTCAAACGGTAAGCACTCGCGATCTGTCTCCAAATCGGCGCACATTTGATCCGGAAAAGCCCTCTCCTATCTCGACGCTCGGAAACGACTGTGGGAGGACGTGACGATCTCCTTCCACCTCCTGCACAACGCAACGGTTTTCCGATCCGTGCCCAAATCTTGGTTTGCATACAATGCCGACATGGATATCCTCTACTACATTCCCTACCGAGGCGTCATCGTCACCCTCTGGGACGGTGCGTTCGCCTTCCTCAATGCGGTTCCCGTCTCATGTCGCCTCAGGTCTTGTTTCGAGCATTGAATGGGAAGAAGTTTCCAAGGTCTTTTCCCTCTGCCCATTGGATGTCGGAGAGCAGCTCGAAATGTGCCCGGTTCAATGCAATGCGACGGATTTCGCAGGGTGTGATGTCAAGGTGGCAGCCACCCTTGACGGCGGTGATGCTGATTGGGCGCTAACTTCTTCGTCGAGGTGCACCTCATGTGGTCGGGCACGGACGCACAAGGAAGACCGCTGCAGAGCGTCGGTGGGCGCCAACAGAACACGAATCACAGATCAACCATTAACGAAGTACATCATACGACAGAGAAATCGATATACCGCCTGCAGTACTTCTGGTAACCGATGGCTAGTGCCAGCTAAACGCATTTCGATCGCGGTAACTGTAGGCCGCCTCCTCGGCAAAGGCGGCACGGATGCTCCGCTTCGCCTTCGGATCATCGACGACCTTTCTCAAGCGATTCTGAACGGTGTCCTTGGACTTGCGCAGGTCGACAAGCTGAGACGGCTCACCGCCCTGGCGGCGGCCCTTCCTCGTTCGAGGATCCTGGAGCCCGGCGTTCCGTAGCACATCCTCTTCAATGGCTTCCCAGGGTTGCTTCCCGTCGTCCTTGACGTCGGCAGGGTTCAACGGAACTCCTTCCTCGTCGCGTGGCACGATTGGCCCATGAATCGGGCACGCCGACTGATCCCGCCGCTGGCACAAGCCCCCTCTCGGCAACGGTGCCCCACAAGCCTGTGCAGCAACATACCATGAGATCCTGCCTGTTTAGCGGCCCGTGCACGCGCCTCACCGGTAACTTTCCTGGGTCTTGCGGCTTCAGATAGACGGCTCGTTTACGCATCTGATCGAGTGTATCCTGTGACAAGAAATGGTCTTCCTGTTGCTCCCCGAGAAACCTATGTGCCCTCCCTGCAAACCCATCCGTCAAAGCCACGCGGCTTCGGCACACGAGACACCCACGTAAACCAGTTTGGTCGAACTGCTTTTCGGTGACGTCCCACAAATCCAAGTCTTGATCGTACTCAATCACCGGCGCCTCTTTCAAGAGACCTGGAGACGGATTCGTAAGCAATGAGCCTCAATGGCCAGCAAATGGCGTCCGCGTCCTCACTTGCTAGCTTCGGGTCTGCAAGGGACCTAATCTGGCGCTCCTTGCCAGGATCGGCCCGGCCATCTTCGGGACGTCGCGCTTGCACTCTAGTCTCCGTCGACGCGCTCTGTGGTGCCGACTCGACGTCTTTGTCTCTCCGTGTAGCTTCGGCTGCCTCGGCAACTTGGGCCGCAACAGCAAACTCCGACACTCCCGTGCCTTTGGCAGCAACTTCCTCGAAATGCTCTCCCTCTGAAACCCAAAGCTTCAGAGAGCGACGCAGTGGTAGGAGAGCCGTGTGGCTTACCCTCGTCGGGCCTGGTTTCCAGCAAAGCGGTCGCGCGGTCAAGACAAGTCCGAATAGCCGCAGAACGATCGAGCAGGGTCCTGATGACACGCTCCCTTTCTCGTTGATCCTGGGTCGAGTTCGTTGTGGTCAACGGCAGACAAGGACCGACCAATGCCAACTTACAGCAACATCGGCCTTCTGAACTATGGAGAGCCACGAAGAAAGAAGCTTCAGATGCTTGCCCGCAAGCTTTGCCGCGTCCCGCAGGTTTTCAAAGACGGCCTCGTTTTCTTCGTCTTCGGCGACTTTGCCGAGTCGTCGGACCTCTTCGAGATCAATGTCCAAGGTGTAGCGTGTCGATCCGAGTCCATGCGCCTGTGAAAAGTCCTTGAGCAGAGCGTGGTCGTCCTCTTGGTTCACACCATTCCCGACAGCGGATGGAGCGAAAAGGGGATCGGCAGGAATGAGAATCGCAAGGCAGGATTTCTAAAGAAAGGATGTTGAGGGGCAGCTGGTGCGGCGCGTCAACACAAATTACCATTGTCTGCAGCGTCTCCTTCATCAGCGGTGTGGCTTCTTCGATCCGACCCAGTGCGTCCCTGTACTCCTTCAGCCGCCTTCCCGCAATCCTAGCATCTGCCTCTCTTTGTTCCCTGGTCGCGGCAAACTCCATGTCCGCCACGTCGGCCCGTGTTGGAAAAGAATCCAGACCGAGCAGCGAGCGCACTTGCTCGAGCCCAATCTCCAGCTGCTTGTACCCCGGCCCAAAGCGGTCGCTCCATTCCTTCACGAGGACGAGCCCCAGCGTCTTGGCACGTTTCGCCCATTTCTCGGGCGGCGGGAGCTTCTCCCCGTTGATCCCAAGAGCGAGGTTCGTTATCGGCACGTAGTTCTCGGCGGTCAGCTGCCGGAACAGATGCGACCGGGAGAACAGTTCGTCATAGAGTTGCAGCGCCGAGAAGCGGATCTGGGCGTGAGGTTTCCCCAGGTGCAGCAAGGCAGCGTCAAACACCAGGCGAAGGTTGGTGTCCGAGGCCCGGCAGAAGGCCTTCACGCCCTGCATCACGTAGGAAAGACTCTAATTAGGATGACCTCCTCGCAGCACGGAAGAGATCCTCGCCTTGAGTAGCTCCGGATCCAGGAAACTGCGGCCGGCTGTCAGCAGCTTCTCCAGTCGCTGCATCTGCTGCTCCTCCTCCGACGGAGCCTCCTGTTCCTTCCACCGATCTCGCTTCCCTTCCACGTCCGTTCTATCCCTCTTGCGGCTCATGTCTGCCCCCCGAGTTGATTGTGTAGTGTGATTAGATCCGTCTCGTCTCAGAGGCCGAAGGAGGGTCTGCGGTGTCCCCACCTCCCTAAACGGCCAGGCTTCAGGCCTGCGGTGGAGCGCGGGACTTGATCTGCATTGATCTGCAATGGCGACGACGCGCCCGGTTGTGCGGCGCGCATCGCACGCCGGATCGTGGTACACACGATCAGGTCGGCTTGCCCGGGGTGGTGCGAAGCGTTGCCTGTCTAACGAATCCTGCCCTGGTTCCAGGGACGAAACTTCGTCAGGAGCTTCAAGGTTGGCTGGACCAAGTGCCGAAGGAAGTTCCGGACAAGGATGGAGGCTTGCTCAGTCTTCCGAGTTCCAGGGTCAGAGCGGTCATAGCACCGTAAGGGGGATCGTTGCCGCTGACGAGCCATTGGCCCTGACTTTGGATGCCAGGCACGCCGGCTACTCTTATTCCGGGCCGACGGCGGCATGGGCTTACAGGGCCATAGACCCAACGTCCATGTGGGTGAAGCGAAGTCTGATGGATCGAGTTACGAAGCTAAGGGTCCGCGGGCTCCAGCTCGAGGGTCTTTGTGCTCGGTCCATCCCACCACTTCTATCTCGATGGTACGTGCCCCGCATGTGCATGCAATTCTGATGATGTTGCGTGACGCAGTCCTTAGGTTGCGCGGTATCTGCCTGCACCGAACTGGAAACTCCGCTTGGAAACCTTCAGGTCGACCGACAGGGTTCGTAATGCGAACGTTCAGTATAGCTATGTCGCTCACTCTTGTATCAAGTCACCGACGAGCTCATGAAGACTGGCGAGTTCTCGGTCATGTCGATTTCCGTTGACGAGGACGAGCACAGCATCGAAATGCACCTTCCTTACGTGCACAAGATCATGCAAGGGTGGGTGCGTTAGCCGCGCTGCGACGTGGCACCAACTCCGTGGGCCCCTGCACAGCAAGAACGGCCCTTACACCGTGGTGCCCATTCTCGTGGGCGCAATCTCCACCGCCAAGGAGGCGCACTACGGGGAGCTCCTGAGCCCGTATCTTGCCGATCCCGCAAACCTCTTTGTCATCTCCAGCGATTTCTGCCATTGGGGCTCGCGGTTCTCGTACACTGCACGGCACCATTCGTCGTCGACGAGTACTCCGATTCACAAGTCGATCGAACTCCTGGATCGGGATGGCATGGACCTCATCGAGCAGGGTGACGTGCAGGGCTTTGCCGACTACCTGAAGAAGACCCGCAACACGATCTGCGGACGGTGCGCGCTCGCCTTGTTGGCCGATCCAGCTTACTGACACCGCCCATGCAGACACCCGATCGGCGTTCTTTTAAACGCACTGCGCGCTTTGGACGAGGAGAGACATGGCAGTGAACAGGCTGGACCGGCTGGCACGGGCGATATGCGAACAACGTTTGTTCGGTACGCTCAATCGAGTCAGGTTCTCGACACTCGAGATAGCTCGGTCAGCTACGCGAGCGCTTTGACGTACAGAACCGTGCAGTAGTGGAATCCGGTGTACGATGGTTGTCGAATTCTTGGGTCTGTCGAGCTCATCAAGTGTTGGAGATCTCCTCGCAAAGCTTCTTGACGCCCTAATCGAGATCTGTGAGACGTTGCCCCGTAACTCCCCCGAGTAGGTAACCTTGAAGTAGGAATCGAGAGAGCTCTCGAGGAGCCGCTTGCTCCGTTCCTGCTTGGAGGTCTGTTCCATGAGATCCTGAAGGTTCGCGCTGCCCCCAGGTCCAATCAACATGCGATCGAGACAACAACCATGAATAATCCACCTTCCGTACTGTGTGATCCTCTGCTGTGCCTTGAGGAAGGACGAGAAGAGCACTTGGAAGTTGTGATGGATCATGTTGAAGCTTTCTGAATGAACCGGTCAGGGTAATGATCGCCCGGGCTCTGAAGCGCTGCGTGCCTATGATCATGCTGTCGGAGTCTCTGGCGAAGGCACGGACGTTTGTTCGAACGGAAAGAAGGGCAGCCACAGCGCCGAGATCGCTTACGCGGTGAACCTCTCCCACGTCGCAAAAACGTCTTCGTATGGGATGTCGGGCGACGATTCGATCGCTTCTTCGTCCTTCTTGTCCCCGTTCTGCTCGCTGAGCTCGGAGAGGTCGGGCTGCGCGACTCGGCCTGGCCGGGACCGACGGTTCCAGAGGTGCCGCGTCACTCCGCCCTCGCCTGACGAACCTTGGCCTGGCTCAACTGAAGCTTCCTGCGATTCAAAGGCAACCTTTTCGCTGTCCTCCATGGCGACGGACGTGACGGGAACGCGGCGAGCGGTTGGGCACGGCGCCTGGGCAGGTTCGATTGATCGTCAAATCCCATCGATCTACAACGCCTCGAGGCCGGTCGCCAAGCCGAGCCTTAACGTCTGATCAAAACTAGCAAATGCACAAAGTCCCAGTCTTTCTGCCGACCAAGCAACAACAGACACAGGTTGGGCGGACACGGTCGCCGATTTCTGACGAACAAGAGATCCCATCACACCCACAGGCTTCCCGGCCTTATCCTTCTTCATTCGGGTTCCGGGGTATACGCTGCATGTGCTGTCAGTCGACACGGGGTTGAAAGGGCGAGATCGACCACGTACTATTTGTACAGCTGGAGCGTGCCGTCGCCGCAGCTCGTGACAAATAGATCACGGTTTTGCGGGAGGTGCCTCGCGCCCCAGATGGTGACGTTGGAACCTCCGAACTGAAAGCGGATGGTGAAGGTCTGAACCCGAACAACAACAACTCACGCCGTACATTATGCCGCAGAGACGCGAATCCAGATTCGACGTTGAACGTCCGCAAGTCGACGACATGGAAGCTCGAATCGGTCGTCGTTGCAACAAGCTTATTCATTTTTATGTCTTTGCGATCGAACTCGACAGAGCATATCTGCAAGGTTAAGCGTCAGCTGGTTATGAACACGCCTCACACCGTCCCACTCACTCCGCTCCCGAGGTTCGTCGACCACAGATTCCTCATGGCACGAAGATCAAAGAACTGAAGGTCACCATTCTCGTAACCGGCGCAGACGATCCGATCCTCGTCGTTGTAGGAGTTGCCTTGGAGAGCAACAAATCAGTTTCCCCCCCATGGGAAGCGCAAGATTGCACTTGCCGAAAGCCACCGCCCAAACATCCCGCGCGCTTGAGCCGGAAGCTGCGCCAAACGATGCCACTGGGCCACTCCGTTGTCTCGTGTCCCAGACCTTGACCATTCCTTCGCAGAGTTTATTCGGATCTAAGAATGATATCCGAGCATTGATCGCCTACCATCGCGTGCCCCGGTGACCAGCTCCGGTGGTCCGAAAGAGCATCCTGGCCCTCCTGCCCCGTCAATGCAGTTGATCATTCCCGAGTGGGCGTTGACCGACGCGATTGCTTTGCCCAATCGCTCAATGTCGCTTCAAGCATCCCTAAGCGCTTTAACGTGCAACGGCACGAAAAGCTCTTACCGAATCTGTACTTGACCGTCAAAACTTCCGGTAGCCAGCTCCCGCGACGGTCCGGCGGAGGCTCCGAATGTCAAGCACCTGATGGCACTCCCGACCCTGGTCTTTTGCCATCCAAGTCCAGCGATGCCGAAGCCAAGCGAGGCCATGATCAGTAGGTCATTAGACCACTTATGAGCCAGCCAAAGTCACCTCCGAGACTGGCTTCAAGTTGGCTCTGTCGTCCATTGCCATCATCTGAACGATGCCTCCCCCAGCAGGAAGCTGGCCTGCCACGGCCAGTCGCGCCGAGCTGGGCACCCATGACACATCGAATGCCGTATATTCGAGTGCTTTCGAGTGGACGACGTGAATCTGCGTCATAAGACCCTTGTCCGGGGGATCAAGGGCGGCAACGATCTCCCGGCGCGGCTGCGCGTGCGTGTGTTGACTTGTAGATCCGGCCCACCTTCGAATCCGGTCGCAGGCCCACATGAGCGGGAAACCGAGCCAGCAGGCGGCTCCTGCGGTTGCAAAGCCCGCACAGCGCAATGTGGCCAGACCTCGCGACGGGCGGAACCCGCCGACCTCCATGGCGGCGATTATGGGACTGAAGGCTGCCATGGCTCGCCCGGACGAGCCTTTGATTAGTGTGCCTTCCGCCGCGAGCAAAGTCTTGAGTGCGTTGGCCGCACGCAGCAAAGAAATGCTGGCCGACGAGGATGCGGAGCAGCCGGCCGTCGCGGTGAAGCGCGAAGGCGAGGAGGCCACGGCAGCCCGGCCAACCGCATTCCCCGCGGAAGCAGCCAACGGCCTCACATCTCGGAGAAAACGGGCGCGGCTTGATTTGGGTCCGGTGAGGCTGCTGCCCGCTGCCTTTGGTGTTCTCTTTGCGAGCGCCTCTCGACGCGCAGCTCATCATCTCGGAGATCCGCGCCGTGGGCTCCCTTCCCAAGGACAGCGTTCGGCGGCTTATGGAAACGGAGCTTACAATCTTGGAGCCGGAAGTGCCTCATCCAGTGGATGCGGAGGACGTGCTTGAGTTCCATTCTGCGCTGTTTGCCGCGAGTACGCTATACGCGGCACACGCGGCGGTCCAGGGCCAATCCGGCGCGACGAGGCCGAGAGGTTACGCCCCAAGGGCATGCAAGACATGCAAAAAGGCGCACATGGCTTGCGATGCTGGACGACCGTGCGCGGTGGGATGCCTGCCGTCCAGGGGCCGAACTGTTGATTCTGATCCCTGGTTCCTTTCCCTCGACAGAGATGCACCAGAATGGGAAGATTGGACTGCTCAGATGGGGAGAGAGATAATGATCCGGACAGGGACGACGACTCGGGCAGCGAACTGGAGAGGGGCGGTCTTGTTCGAACTGTTCTGGCATAGCGCATGTAGTGCTTTCAGCTAGCTCATGGATTGGTCATAGGAACACGGTTGCGATGAACGCTACGAGACACAGCAAGACACAGAGCAGTATGCAGTTGAGCAGAAAGTGGTCCCCCTTCATCACCTTTTCCACCGCCATCTTCATCTTAACGTTGACGTGGTCAAGGCGCTCGGTCTGCGTGTCGACCTTGACCGTGACGTCGTCGAGCATTTGGTTCTGCTTGTCCAGCTCCTGGATGCGAGTTCGCGTTGCCCACCGTCAGCAATCGACAACCGAGTGCGAAGCGAGCCTCTTGACCCACGGTCTCCATGCCCGTTGCCAAATCCTTCAGCACTCCAACGCCCATTTTAATTTCCTCAAGGTCACGGTCCTGTCTCGGGATGTCAATGCTCGCAGCTGCCAGTGATAAGCAGGGACTCACGATCATCTGGTCATTGATCTGCATCTGTTTGAAGTCCTCCGCAACATCGATGTCTGGCAAATCACTATCCAAGTACGGATCCCTGTACCCGACAGAGGCCTGGTGCGAAGAGGCTTGGCCCTCATCCGAGGGGCCGTTTGAGGATCGGAATCTGAGGTCTGTCACGCAGTCAGCTTGTGTCGCATAGTATCGTGCCGGTCGTACCGTGACGTCCAGGGGCGCCGCCGGAGAGGAGGATCGTCCTTTCCCCAGAAACCTTCTCCGTGACCCGCTTCTTCTCCAGCGCCTCGCATTCCTCAATGTGGCTCCAGACCAGCTGCACAATCTCCCGCCTTCGACGGCACTTCTCCATGGCCTCTTCGTTTCCTTTCTTGTCGGCCTGGATCAATTGCACTCCATCATGCTCTGCATCTCCCAGCGCAGGCTAAGGAACACTCGCCTTCTTTTCCTCCTTTGCTTGGGTGTCGGCTAGCCGCTGGGCCACTTCCCGCACCTCCTTGAGGGCGATTCGAATACGATACGATGCCTCTGCAGCTTCCACAGTAGCACTCCGAGAAGCGGTCAGCCCTTCGCGCTCCTTGAGCATCTTGAGCCCGCGTGAGCCGAGCTGTTGGCAAACGCGGTGTCGGGTCCCACCTGCCTGATGCGCTTGACATCCTCGTGTATCTTTCGCTTCGTTGCGGTGAATTCATCCTGGTCGGGTCCTTTGCCGAGGGGCAGGCCGTCCTGGGGTGCGCATGCTTCGTAGATGACCTGCCCGGATCCCAAGTCACTACCAGGGCCGAGAATCTCCGGAGCCAAAATGACTGACCTTCAATCGCTTCACGGCATCGCGAAAGGTGGCCATGAGCTCCCGAGATCGCCTGAGATGGCTCCCTGCGAAGTGCAGGGGCCACCAGCTCCGGGCCGCCCGTCCGTAGCGGAGACTCCGTCCACACCCCGGAAAAAGATTCGTGTGCAGGTGTTACGCCACCATGGAGGTATGGCGGCAGCGACTGGCGCAGAAGTCCGGGCGCCAATCCGCAATTCCAACTCCGACTCTTCGCCCAGCTTCCCCCCCACACGAACCTGTCGAACCTCGAAGTCCGAGCCGTCTCTTAAAGTACGTGAATACACTGTCGTTTTTCACACAAATATTACCTCCGGCTTGTAGAATTGCCGGTCGGTATCACTACCTGCCCGCCGAGCGGGCGAAGAAGCTCTTGCTTGCCGTTGAAAGAGGACACACCTTCCAGTGCCGAGATAACCGTGCTAGAACCCATGTCCAATCGAGACCATGATCCCTCCTCAAGAAGTGAAGCACACGACAAAACCGACGTCCTTGTCCGGGTCACGAGAAGCCAATGCCACCACCGAGCCCCAAGACTCCGCCTCAAGAAACCGTGTCGCCCAAGCCGAACGAATTTTGGAAGCTGCTTGTGATCTGGGCCAGGTCGTCCTGCCCGTTGGGCTGCAGGATCGACGAAAAGGCCCCGGCCAGGTCGTCGCCCGAGTTCGACATCCTCCGCGCCGGGGGCCGGATCGTGCGGTCGAACGACTGCGCGGAGGACTGGCCCATGGCCGGCATCCTCGCCATCCCCGGAAGCGCCTGATAGTCGGAGTAGTAGGCCTGCTGCGACGGGTCGTAGAAGGCCGCGGGCCCGTTCCGCCCGTACGCCGCCCGCATCTGGCGCTGCTGCATGTCATACTGGTAAGGCTGTCGAACGAGGTCAGCACTGAGAAGGTTTCGTGCACGCCAAAGCACGTACGTCGCCAACGGGGTCCTGCCCTCTCTGCTGGTACCCGCTCCGCGAGGGATCCGGCCCGAAGTCGTAGTCGTTCCGCCCGCGACCGGCCAGCGCCTGCTGCTGCTGCAGCCGCATCAGGTCCGTCGAATCCCAGCCACCGGCACCGCCCGTCGCGGCCGCCTTCTGCATGGCCGCGACCGCCCAGTCCACGTTCCCGGGCATGCCGTTCCCCACAAACTCGTTGCCGTAGAGCATGCGCCGCTGGGAGCTGTCGTCGCGGAAACCGTTCGGGTCGACCTCGTAGCTCTGGCTCCGGTATCTGGCTCCGTTGTACCGCGAGAACCCGCCGGCGCCGCTGCGGTCGAGGTAGTCGCCCTGCGCCGACGTAGCCGGTCGGCCGTACATGTTTGGCGGCATCCGGTCGGGGTACTCCCCAGGGTAACCGTCGTAGCCCTGGGACTGCTGGAACGCATCCCGGGATCCCCGCGCAGGCGCGGCGCCGAAGCTCGACGACCGCATCTGGGCCTGGGCCGCCTGGATCTTGTTGCGCCGCTCGTAGTCCCTGTTCTGGAAGTTCATGTACGACTGGTTCGACGCGACGTCGTTGAACCCTTGGCCGTAAGCGTGGTACGCGTTCCCCGGAAACGGGCGCGGGCGACCCATGGACATGTAGTCGTCCTGCATCATGCCGGGGTGCTGGCCGCCGTTGGCCTTGTGGCGGAAGTCGGCCCCGACGCCGTTGACGGCACCGTTGGCGTGGATACGGCTCTTCATGTCCGTGACGTTTTTGGCGAAAGCGAGGACAAAGTTCGTCGTCTGCCGGGCACGTTAGGTCGCGGGTCTTCGGTAGGCTGCGCCGAACGCACCTTGTTGACGAGGTCCTTTGTCCGGGTGGCATGCTCGACGTCCTTGAACAGAACGTGGCACTGTGGAGGGGCAAGTCAGCGCATTCTACGTGGGCAAAGGACGCCGGGCGTGCGTACGTAGTTGATGCTGCAAAAGAGGAAGCGCGGCAAGGTTAGCCACTTGAGATTTTGGGTAGCGGACAAACTCACTGGAAGATGAGCCGCTCGAACCCCTCGGGCGAGCAGCGAGAGAAAAATCGCCGGAGCTCAAGCACCGTGGAATCCTTGGGGAAGTGGGAGAGGTGGAGAGTGGCGGACGCAGCTGGCAAGGAACAATGAGAAAGTGCTGTCGCTCGCAACGGGTCTCGAGCCCACCAAAGTCGTCCGCCGTGGGGACTTTGTAGTTGGGGACGTAGCTCATTTTCGCGACCGTGATCTTGATCGAGCTCAGTTTGTCGTGCATGCCGCTTTCCATCTGCCTCTTGAGCGTCCGTAGGCAGGCGATGGCGTGCTCATGCGAGGTGAACTTGACGAACGAGTAGCCTTCGGTCGAAAAACGAATGAGCCCATGCGCTGTCCAACGGCCCGCCTGCCGACGCACCTTCGTTCTGCCATGCGATTCTCTGGAACCCGTCCTGGACCGAAAACAGCTCGTACAGGTCGAACTTGTCCACCGAGTTGCGGTCCGTGGCAACGATGTGCAGCGTGTCCACCAGCTGGTTTCCGCCGCTGTCGGAGCCGGCGGTCGAACCGGCCGAGGAGGGGGCGACGGGGAGCGCGGTCTGCGGGGTCGATTCCCGCGCCGAGGTGGGGGAGAGCGGCACGGGCGCACCGGCCTGGCCCGAGGGGCTCTGGTCGGCTACGCGGGTCTCTGCCGACTCGATCGAGGGCGTCGCGGACGCCGGCGGCTCCGCGAGCTGAGCCGGCGCGCTATCTTCCGAGGCGGCGGGCATGTCGTCCATGGCGAGCACGCCCCGAGTTCATGCGCCGGGCCGCGTCGTACGGGCGAACGGAGCCAGCCGCGGCCGTCCGACGCGCCTGCCGCCGGGCGTTCGGCCGCGAGAAAAGCCAACCGGCCGGGTGGCAAAAGAGGGACGGGCGCGCCGGGGGCGACGGGGCGGCCGCAGCGCCGCGGGGGGCGTCGGCCTGCGTTCCGCGTGCGGCCCGCGAGCGGACGGGGCGGTGCGGCGCGTCGGCGCCGGCGCGGGCCAAAGTGCGGATCCCGCGGTGCGCCGGCCGGCCGACTCTCGGCGCAGGCCCGCGTGAGTGCCCGCCCGGGGAAACGCCGCCGCGGGGCGCGCGGGGCTTCGCGGTGGACGGCGCCCGGTCGGGTCGCCTGTGGCCGCGGAAGGGGCCTCCGCCAATGAAGGGCTCCTCCGTTGTTCGGCTCGGTGACCGCCCGCGCCCCGCGGCTCACTCCCTGTCCCCCCGCCACCGGCCGCACCACCAAATCAACGTAGAACTCTATTCAAGGCAACAACAACAGAAAGGGCCCGCGACCGCCACTCCAACCTCCGACCCCCGCATTTGCCGCCGGGCAAACCGGATGTTCCGGCTCGACGGCTGACGGCTGGTGCCCCGCCCGCTCCACGCCCACGCAGTCCCATGCAAAAGCAGCCATCCAAAGGTGTCAGGAAGCGCCTGTCGGCTTCTCCCGACGGGCCTCCTTCAGGTAAGCGTCCATCGCCGCCTGGTTCCGCGCCAACGCCTCCGCGTTGGGTTTCGACGCCGGCCGGGGCTCCTCCTTCTTCTTCTTCGAGTCCTTTCCGATCGGAAACAGAGGATTGTTCGGATCGTCGACTGCAGGAAGATGGGGAATGAGTGAAATGCTCTTCCAGAGACGCCTTCGCCGCAACACGACCAACCTTCGGGAACGAGGTTGTAGAAGTAGAAAAAGTACGCCTCGGCAACCAGGACGATGAATGCACATCCGAATCCGACCAGGACCCGCTGAAGGAAGCCGCGGCCGATCAGCGCGCGGTCCGAGGAGCGCGCAGCAAGGAGTCAACTCACGACGCCCCAGTCCTCGCTCATCTGCGCTCCGAGGTACACGCCGCCGCCAAAGATGGCGATGACGGAAAAGAGCACGTTCACGATGCCCGAGACCCATCGGCCCGTCCGCCGGAACTCCTGGACGCTCTCCCTCAGCTGGAAGCCCAGGAAACTGGCCCGGCTCTGCGAAAGGCCGCCCGTCGACTTCATCCGCTGGTACTCGTCTTCCTCCTGCTTGCGCTTGATGTCGCTGAGGATCTTGAGCAGGGCCTCGCTCTTCCGAGGCACGTGACGGCGGTGTCAACAACAGGATCCCGGCCCACCGACAACGTACCCACCTTGACCCGCGGTTTTGGAGGCTCGGCGTGTATCCGGCTCCCGCGGAGCAGTTGGGTGAACGTGTAGCGGTCCGATTCCTTCCCGGGCTCGTCTGCGATCGTGGAACTTCGAACCATGCAGACCCCGGTGGGGCAAAGACGAATACACACCTGTCGAAACATGCTTCAGAAGGAAGTCGCTGAGCTCCTTGGCGGAACGGTGCGAGATTGTGACAGGACTGGTCCCGGGCCCCGGTTCCGTGCCCTCCGTCGCCGCGTCCGCGGCCAAAACGCCATCGGAGCCCTTGGCGAATTTCAAAGTCTCTTCCTGCGTTTGACTGTCCTCCGTTTTGGCCTCCGGTTCCCTATCCGGGGTCGGGTCCTTCGCAGCAGCCTCTATCTCCTCCCGGAAGGGCGATGCGGACGGCAGGTCCGCGCTGGCGAGGGCCAGCTTGCAAGCTGCACGTATTCGGTCCGTAACGATGAGCTGGACCATCGTGGAAAGCCGATAGTCGGCCAAAGCGAGGTGTCGTTGGACACACCGCTCAAGCGGGTGTTGACCCCACATCCAGCGCGCGCCACCCCTCCATTCTCGTCTGCCCACGAGGGTTTCTCACCGCAATGAGTCACTTCTACGGGTGCGTTCGGCCTTTGCCATGTGCAGGATGCGTCTCTGCTGGACCAGGAGCTCATTCCGGCCCCCATCGTGGCGTTTGACCTGGCCCTCCCCGCCGCCGTTCTTCCGCGGCCCACCCCATCCGCCGCGCTATCGCACCTTTCCCCCGGACTGCGCCGCTGGCGGATTGCTCCTGAAGGTTCATCAACGTCGGCGGACGGAGATTCGCGCAGTGGCAGGTGGGATGCGCGCCCCCACGTTTCCCGCTCGGTTCTGACCCCTCCGACCCGTTGCGCGCCACATCCGCGCCTCGCTTCCCATCCTACCGTGCCAACTCGCACCGTTGCCTTGCTATTTCTCTATTGGGGCCCCTAGATCGTCATGGCCACTCTCGCCGGCTACTACGGCATCGTGAAATACGTCGGCTACCGCGGGCGCGCGAAGCCCATCCCGGATCCCGTCTACGAGCCGGAGCAGAAGGCGTTCATCGAGGAGTACATTCGGGCAGTGGCTGAGGAGGTGGGCGGGGCGTTCCGTGCCGGTGGACCGCCTTTCTGACCCAGTGCCACCCGCAGCGGTCTGTGCCGAAGTTCATCCGGGAGCTTTGAGCGGCGGAAATGCAGGGCTTACCAGTGCTGCTATAGATGCCAAACGATGCCCCCCATGTGATGGCGTGCCTCGATGAGTGCGTCGTGGGCCTTAGTCCGTGCCGCGCCCGGTCAGCGTCTGGATGTTGCGATAGACTTCCGTGAGGATCGGCAACGGAGGCATAAGGTTCTGTAGCCCAGGGCAATCAGTCGGACAGTTCCTTGCAGACGACGAGTCCGCCACCGACCGGGAACACCAGCTCCATCTTCATCCGGTCTCTGACGAGCACCGCCATGTAGTACTGCACGGTGAAGCACGTGATTCCTTCGTTGATGACGACCTCAATGGCCCGCGACCTGTCCAGGAACTTGACTCGGCCGGGCCAGAACGCGTAGGACGTCGAGGTCTGGACGCCCAGGTTCTCCACGTACAGCAGCGATTCTGCAGGTGGGCGGGGCGCGCAAAGCGAATGAAACGAGCTCGAACGCAATAATCGACGATCGATTCCGCACCAGCGACGACGTATGTCACGGAGGTGTAAACACAAAGGGCAAGCAGCGTGGCGATAGTTCCGCGAACGATGGGCTGCAGAATGAAGATACGTGGTCGCAGGTCCCTAAGCAAATGCTGCTCCAGTGTCCAAAACACGAGACGCAACGCACTCCGAGGCCTTCATCAGCCAGGACGATGCCAAGTAGCGCGATGCTGGCGGTGGCCACTGCGAGAGCCTGCCCGCGACCTCCCCTGGAGACCGTGAACTCCTTCCCGAAACGGCCGACATTCTTGATGTCCAAGGACAGTTTGTCATCGGTCATGAGCGCCAGATTTCCCCCACATCCCCGGAAGGACCGGAGCGGTGATGGCTTTCGTCGCCCCGAAACACATTCAATCGACACAGATCGCAACCACCGTGCAACTAGATACCACAGCCGCCATGCTCAAGATCGCTTCACGTAGCTCGGCACTCCGTAAACCACCGGAGCCGCCCCATTCAGATACTTCAACTTGCATTCGCCGCGCGACGCGGCGACGCAGGCCGTGATCGACGGCCACGGTGCCCCAGACGCGCGATCGCCCTGTTCGGCTTCTTTCGCCTCGTGGAGCATGCCCCAATCCATCAAGACTCTGTACGCAAAGGCGTCGATGTCCTTGTCCGTGACTTCCCAGAGGTTGGCCAGGATAGTGGGACTGCGGAAGTCAGTCCACAAGGTTCTCGACGGTGCTGACTCGCGTCTTACCATCCGGCCATGAGGTAATGCACAGGTGTGCCCATGGGCTCGAACTCGCCGAGGTCCTTAAGCTTGCCGCTGCTACAGCCCACGAGCAGGGCAACTGCGCAACGATCAAGCTTGCGAACCTCGTGGCCCTTGACAAACTGCTCGCCACCGTTGTGACCAAAATACCTGCAAGATACGATTGTCAACTGCGGCGACGGCCGTCGTAAGAAAGCACACCCACAAGAAGATATCCGAGTCACTGAGCATGCCGCACATCTCGGAGTCCGTCGGCGGGCGACCGACAATGCCTCGCCACTGCTGCTGCGCGAATAGCGTTTCGAACCTCTTCTGGGTGCTGGCAAGGTCTCCACCGGGGTTCAGGATGTACGAGCACTGCGTCCTCGACACAGTGTAGGATTGACGGTTCCCGCTTTCGATCGAGTCGCCCGCCCACTGCTTCTCGAGTAGGAGGAGATCGCGAAGCAGCATTAAAGAAGGCAGTCTTGACATGGAGATTTCGCGGAAGGCAGGGAGACTTTCCCAGGGCAACATATTGGTCGTGCGATCGACAATCAGCACCACGTGAGCTTCGTCCGGGACGCTCGGGTCCTCGTTGCACTGCTCCAATAGCTTTTCCATGACGTCCTTGATATCAACCGCAAGCTGAACGACGTAAGCCAAGCTGCATGAGACCAGGATGCGATCGAAGCTCACCAAGTCCATGTCGATCTCGCCAAGATCGATCGTTCCCGTCACCGCTTGCCAAGACTCTAGAACAAAGTAGAGGAAATCTTCCACGTCGCGGTCGTCGGCCTCCGCCCCAAGGCGCAGCAGGATGTCCGAAACGGCGGGATGGATATCCGGCATGGGTCCCTTGCTCTTCGTGCGTCCGTCCAGCGTCTTGGACAATACGCTCTGCAGGCGCTCCCTGAATATCTTCGAGTTAGCCGTCGACCACGAGGAATCCGGAAGGAGAAGAGACTTTCGAGCACCCGTCAGCGCCCGGAAGGATCGGTGCGATTCTTTTCGCACCTTGAAAGCGCCGAGCCACGTGCTCTCGATCTGCTGCACCAGGCTGCCCATGCGGCCGTCCAATTCCTTCCGCTTGTTCCACCAGTCGACCTTGTCGGTTCTCGCCATGCCGGCCGGCGGTTGCTGCAGGGTGGCATCGCTCTCCGACAGGATGCTCCTGAACTCGGCGAGTGCGGCCTTGTAGCCCAAGCAGTCCTCCGATCCATTGTCCCGGTGGGCCTGTCTTCGCAACGGGAGCCGCATAATAACCGGATCGCAACCCTTCCGCAGCCTCGAGACGATGAGATCGTCCCTCTCCTCATCGACGGCCAGCGAGCAGACCGTCCAGTGCGGAGGAAGGGTCTCCACGTATGCGGCCCGGAACTCGGACGGTTTCATGTTCATTTCCCGCTCGTAGACTTCCAAGAGCTGTGCTTGCCTCACGCTCATGCTGGGGGGCGAAGGTGATGTCTCCGAGCTGGGCCACTCCAGCCGCTCGCTCGGCCGTTCGGGAGCGACCTTGTCCCACAGCAGGCTCTGCATCTCGCGCAAAATGGTGATGCCATTCCGTTTATCTGCGGTGGCTGCCGTCAGATGTCGTTGCTCTTCTCGATGTTCCGCACAACTCACGCAAATAGAAAACGGTCTCCCAAAGCAAGTCCTCCCAGTCCTGCTTGCCCTTGCTCGAGTACGCCCGAAGCATTTTCAGCGTAACAAGCCCGTTGCATGCATCGTGAAAGAGCTTTGGAAAGCCATACGCATAGCACACATTAAAGGCATCCTGCAGAATCGAGTCGGCTTCATGGATCGCCGAAATGACTCCGCTCTGCGAAGTCGGCGGAGCCTTTGCGGTTGCCTTGCCCGAAGACTTCGTCCGCGAGGTTTTCGTCGCTGATTGTGGTCGGGAAGAAAACCACGGGAGGGAGAACACTGTATCCGGTTGTGAGGACTCCAGGTCAACGGATTGCATCAGACTACCCTACCGAGGTCGTAAAAGCTGTCCACAACCGAAGAACCGGATGCCGCTTGCATTGCTTTAAGAAGTCTGAGCGTCCCAAGCGTGACCAAGTACTCAGCCTGCGCAATGGTCATTTGCATGTTGCCGGAGATCGATGGCAGCATTCAAACCTGATCCAAGGCGGACTGATCGTCCGTTGAGGTCATGCACTTCTCCGCTTCGCGAAGCTTGCCTTGCTTCATCACCGTAGACCCTGCCAGCACGTAAGCTAGGGGCAAGCAACGTGGAACAAGATGCCACCAACCGATCCTGGCCAGCAGCTCCGTCTTCACGTACGAGAGAAGAAAGCTGTCACCCTTGCCCGCATCTGGCACCCCGGTAAGATTCGCACGATCCATGGCAACGGCAAACCCACTTTCCGCCACTTTGCGACCAACGGAGCTGGCCTTTACGGCATATTGCAACAGAGAAGTTTCCCGTGGCGTTGCAGCGATCCTGGAGCGACCTATGAGCACCCTACGAGAATGAAAGCAGCAAACCGATCCCACGGCGGAGGCGCGTTTTCCAGTGCTGCCACAAAAGCCGGTGCAGCGACCATTTCGAGCACAGCACGAGACTTGTCGAACTCTGCTTCTGCCAAGTCCAAACTGCCCTTGCGGAAGCAGAGATCCCCATGGCGCATGTGTCGGAAAGCGACATCCTTCGTCAAATCCGCGGGCGGCTGTACAAGCTGGAATGAGCTCAAGTGGGGGGCACGAGTCGCCGCACTGACCACGTCCACGTCCTGTCTCAACGAGTTTAGGTGTGATTCCGCATCCTCGAGCCGCAGGCGCCGGTAATCGGCTTCTGCGAGACATAAGGCAAACTTTTCGGAGAGAGAGGTGGAGCCTAGCGCTTGCGCGATGTCTAGGCCACGACGGAAGTAAACTTCCGCCTCGCCCGGAGAACCGCGGATGAGGAGCATCTGTCCCAGGTTTTCCAAGCATCCAAGCAGCTCCTGCGATAAGCTCATTTTAGAGCCAGCAATCAGTGGCTGCCAGCGGCATGCGTACCATGATGGTCTCGTAGTTGGCGTGGCGAATACTTGCAACCAGGGCGGCGTTGCCAGAGTTCGACTTCAAATCCAGCACAGACTTGGTCTGTGAGCCTTGCCTTGCTTCCTTCACGGCGAGCTCAATGAGCAGCTGCGCGGACTTGATAGTGCTCTTTAGCGCTGGAGCCATCCGTCCCTGCACCAGCGAATGAATACTCGGCCTGAGCTTTCCACGGGTTTAGACTTACCTGCGCGAACAGCAGAGAAGTCTGCACGTATAGAGCGCTAGATAGAAGACGTCGGAGCTTCATCCTCTTCGCCTTGGCCCCCGTGCTCTCTAGATCCTCGAACACTTGAGAGTCCCGTGCAACGGCAGCCGCGCGGTCGAACATTGTTTTGCTGAGCAGAATGTAAGAACAGGGCACATGGAGCGTCGGCAATGCCGCGGAGTGCGTAAGCTCACCTCTTGTCGAGGTTCCCCAAGCAGCTGAGGTAGTAGCTGTAGCCGAGGTAGAAGTGCACGTCCACAAAAGGGTCGCCCGTCTTATTTGATTCAACGTGGAGCTTTGCTCGGTTATAGGCTAATCCGGCTTGCTTCGTGTACCCGAGCATGAGATACGAGTGCCCAACCGCGCATTCCAAAGCAACAGACTCTGGAGGCACCAAGCGAAGCATTAGTAGGATACGGGGTCAACGGAGTGCGATAATTTACCAGCAACGAGCGATTTATCCGGAGAGCGGAACAGATTGATTCGGAGACAAATGCGAAGGAGGCGAATGCGGTCCGGCAGTTGATTCTGCGTCCCCAAGAAGTCCGCGGCATACCCTGCAAAGCACAGCAAGCTTAGCACCGTGGAGACATGGAAGGCGAGTTAGCTCCCACGTGCGTCAGCAAAAGCCTGCTCAACGTTTTCGATCCGAGCCGGTAGAGGCTTTTCTTCCTGGCGCACAACCGGCTTCGCTTGAGACGCTTTGTCTTTGCCCCCGCTTTTCACCGCCTTTCGAGCTTGCGCTGCGCGAACGATCGCCTTCGGATCCGAGTTCTTGCCCCGGTTCTCGTCCTGGAGGCTGTTTCGATCCACTGGCTCCGGCAAGAGCCTGTCCCAAAGGCATGCAGCCACGCGGAAAGGTTGCGGATCGTAGCCTTGGGTCTCGCAAACAATGGAGCCCTTGAGAAGATACGCCGCAGCAAGAAGCTCTATATGGTCCTCGGTCTCGGCCATGGACTTCAAGAGGTCCAGAGCCTGCTGCACGGAAGTGAAAGCTGCGTTGGGATCGCTCCTCCGCAGGATCCTCGTCCGGGCGAGCAGCAACCTTTGTGGGTTTATTTCAGAGCCGTGCGCTTGGTTGCGGTGCAGTGGACTTACTCGCTGCGTCGCCGAGTGCATGTGCAAACCGGAAACAGCTCGTCAATGACCAGGACCTGTGCGGCTACCGACGAGGGAAACGAGACCTGGAGGAGCGCCAACTCCCTTTCCAAGAGCGAACAATACAATCGACCATCCAATCCGTGTGCTTCTTTGACCATCATACGGGCAAGCGGAACGTAGCCCGAGTCCACGACCTCGTCGCGAAGAGACCACTTGCAGTAGCGTTCGAAGATATCACCCAGAGTGTTGTCCTGCGAGACTGACTGGTCCGAAGACAGCAGGGACAAGTGCTCGACATATTCTCGAGCTCCGGCGCTGAGAATGTCAAGAGCATCCTGTTACGTCCGAGGGTTAGGCCAAGACAGGTGGCTCAGCAAGCAGACCGACCTTGCGATCCCCAGATAGATGCATGCACGTGGCGAACATTTCCATCCGTTTGGCAAGTAGCACGTGCATTTCAAGCGCCTCCTGCTCGCCGTCGCTAGTTTGCACGGCCACCTTGTCCACCGCTTCGCGCAGAATGGCGCAAGAGTCCTTCATGAGTGCGGCCGCTTCGCGATAGCGGCGCTCCTTGTACGCAGCAGTCGCAAGCACGTGCATGGCCGTTGACAAACTGGGATACTGGTCAACGGCGCCCCGTTTCTTAGCAAGCTCCCATGCTCGGCGCAGACCGGTGGCTGACGATGGCGACTCCGACTCGGCAGCGCCTTGTACCGCGGCAAGTCGAGTGGAGAAAAGCAAGAGCTCCAGCTGGGGGCTGTCGATGCCCTTCGAAACGGGCAGCGTTGTGAACCACTCCACAAGGGGCAGGCAGAGCTTCAAGGCCGTTTCGGCCGCCGCCGCCAGCGCCTCCTTCCGTCGTGGATCTTTGCTCGATTGCGCAATGGCTGCTGCTCCAACTCTGCGGAATCTGTCGGCCGAACGGAAATACTTTCGAATGGTCGACTCGGTCAAGGTTGCGTCGGCATCCCCGGGAAGCGGCTGGCGGAACCGTTGGTGAAGCTCCATGGCGATTCCAACCGAGACGTTCGGGTTATCTGCCTCCTCGAAACAATCGGAGATAGCATCCAGCTCGTGGGAAAGACCCGCAACTTGAACGTTGGGATTCTGCACCCCGATCAAGGTCCGCTTCACGGCCTCCAACACCATCCGCGACACAGGCTCTGCCTCTTGCATGTGGCCTTCTTTGCGGAGAAGGTAAAGGTATTGGTCCGTCCAGGAAGCCAGAGCGCTGGAGTACTCGGGTTCCGGCAGCTTCGCACACAAGAGGGCAAACATGGATCGGAAGAAAGCGAGAAGCGCTCCGACGAGGCCGGGGTCGCTCTTCTTGCCCGACACCAAGGACTGGAAAGTGGCAGCTGAAGCTTTGTAGACGAGCTCGTTGAAGCTCCCCTGCAGGGATGGATTCTCGACCGCGAAAGCGAGAGCAAGCTCCCGCTTCTGCAACGCAGCCGGCGAAGTTGCAATGTCCGTGTCCGCGTGGTACAGTGTCCGAAAGAGGGTGTCCGTATACTTCGGGCCCGCCTGAGGATCCAAAGCACTCAGATGGACGCTCCACGCAAGGGCCTCATAGGCCACTGTTCGCAAAGCTTCGGTACGCGTCACAATCAAGAGGCGAACGACAGCCACGTAGTACCCGAGAACAAGGGTCGCAACATCGGAAGCGATCAGCCCGGTTGGGGCGGAAAGCTTGAACTCCATCGCCGGCGCTTTGTCTGCCACATCTCGAGACGGCTTGCCTGGCTTCGACACGCCCGGCGCAGTCGTGCGTGCTTTTGTAGCCTCCTTTGCTTTCGACGAAATAGACGTCGCCTTTAGCTTCGCCGTCAGAGCGTCCATGTCGGATGTCGCCGTGTTTCCGGAAACATGCCGCTCGAGCCGTTGGCACAAAGTCCGCAGAGTGCGGTGAGCGACGACTGGTAGATCTCCTTCCAAAGCCTTGGTGGCCACCATGAGAAGGGCCCTTTCGATGCTGAATGCTGGCACGCCGACCGACTTTTCGTGTTGGGCCAGGAAATCGGCCGCAACCGCGGCGGCCTCGAGGACCACCGCCAGCGAGGGGTCGGGTTTGGTCTCGGTCCCTTCGCCAGCCGGACTCGCCCCTGGTCTCTTTCCTGCCAGGTTGAGCAGCCGCATGGCAAAGGGAGCGACCTCCTTCGGGGCCTTCGGGCGGCCCTTGGCTGCATCCTTCTTCGGTACCCTGCCGGAGGGACCAGAGGCCTTGGCATCTTCTTTTCCGTGGCCTTTAAGCAATGTCCTGATCCGCTCCAGAAGCGCAGGCGTGCACGTCGGGGGATTCGAAAGGTCCGCAAGAAGGGCGTTCAACTCGCCCGGGAGTGACATGAACCGGCTGCGTCCCCGGACCCCACGCCAAGAGTTCGTCCAATAGCTGAAAGCCGTACCGCTAGCCCTCCTTTGCCCGCACGAGACAAAACCAGCGTGCATCAAATTCGGAAACAACAAGTCCAGCGCCGGAAATTCGGCCTCTGAGACGCCAATTCAACGCGATGTCTCTCTCGAGCATAGACCCCGAAACGGTCGAGAACAACCCCGATATCGAGCGCCAATGGTGCGAAGCAGTTCCGGAGCGGCCCGGTGGCGGTGATGGACTCGTGCGATAGGGCGGAGAAGGCATTTCGACACGCGGAGACATACATGAAGCTCCTCTCAAGTCTGCCGGCCGCGAAGCTGAAGCTGACTCCGTGGGTGCTTGTTCCCGGCCCGATGACCTGTACCTGACGTTCAGCAGTCTGGACGACGACATCTATACTAGTGCGTGCGGGAGTGCCACTCACCCTCCGCTGTCGTGACCGATCTCGGCCCAGATTTCCGAACTACCTTCCCGGATCTCAACGTGGCCGTTCTGGACGAGGAGGACTTGAAGTCTCCTGCGGCGAAAGAGCTGTGGCGGCCATTCATAGAAAGCTACAAGGACCGCGTTCAGGACTACAACTTCGGCACCCTGCTGCGTTTGAACGCGGCCGGCGAGTATGACCCGGACAACACCACATTTGCAACGAGGTTGCAGTTCTTTGCCATCGAGATTGCTAGGAATCGGGAGGGGCAGAACGATGTCCACAACAAGGGACCTCAATGACATCAAGCGGCGCCATCTATTGTTTAATGACCAGGATTCAGGGTCAGAGCAGCACATCCAGAGTGAATTAGTCCGAGCCGTCGTTGCCATGGCCGTTGGGTTCTCCATTCGGGCTCTGGGCAAGGCCCTCTGGAATGGTCAGAACCTGCATCTTCGTCGTCGTCCCTGGAGGGCGGGCATCAGCTCCTGTAGGGCGTGACGGACGCGCTCCTAGTACCTTCGACGAAGCCAATGTGCTGACCGGACGTAATTACGACGATTTGCCCTGGAGACCCGCCGATCAGCCTCGCTTCCCCTGTTTGCGCCGGACAACCTACCTGGATGGCACAAACCGAGGTCCACGGCGAACTTGAGCGACTCGTAAACGATGCTGGCGGGTTCGCCGGGGTGGTAGTACGGGACGACCCCAAAGGACGACGCCATCTGTCTCGCCGTCTGGCGCACCAGCGTCGCGACGATGACGGGAATGTTTGGCCGGTACTTGGCGATCAGCCGCGCGGTCCCGCCAAACTCCGTGATGCACATGATGAGCGCGGCGTTCACTTGGCGGGCGCACAAGACAGCCGAGGAGGCGATGCTCTCCGAGACCCCGATCGGCTTCGGGATCGTCCGCATGAGCTTCCCCTGCCAGTCTACGTAGTTGATGCCGCGCTCGGCGTGCCATGCTATCCGCCGCATGATCCGCACGCTCTCGTGGATGTACTTTCCGACCGCCGTCTCGGCGCTGAGGACCAAACCGTCCGCCCCGTCCAGCACGGCGTTGGCAATATCCGAAGACTCCGACCGGTTCGGCCGCGGATGCTCCCGCATCGACTCGAGCATTTGATTACTGACAAAGACGGGCTTGCCCGAAACGTTTGCCTGCGCTCCGCGCGTGAGTTCCGGCAACCACCTCGCCGGCGAACCACCTACGCTGGCGATGATCCTCTTCTGTGCCGTCGTGACGAACTCGACGTCCACCTCCGCTCCGAGATAGCCGCGGTCAATGACAATGCCGTCGCTGATCCTCAGGATGGCCTCGAAATTCTCCAAGCTGCGCTCGTTCTGGCATCCGAGCCACGATCAGAACCACTCCCGGGCAGGTTTCCGCCACCAACGCACTTCGATCTTGGAAAGGACCTTTATCCGCGAGTTTCCGATCAGCATCCGAACCTCCTCGACGTCGTGCAGGTTCCGAATGCAGGACACGCTGATGAAGTCGCATTCCATGTCCAGCGCAAACTTGAGGTCCTCGGCATCCTTCTCCGACACGGCTGGCAGGTCCTCGAGGACGTGGGACGGGAAGTTGATGCCCTTGAACTCCCCAAGCTCGCCTTGCAGTCCAAACCGGGTCAGCCGGAACCCAGGGGCAGTCAACAAACTGCCCCACCGTTGTTGTCGACCGTGCAGCGCACTCCCTCCGGCACGCGCTCTTGGACGGTGAGCGAGATCATGCCGTCGTCGATGACTGTCGCGGTGGCGGACGCTGAGCAAAAGAAGCGGCACAGGCAGGTTCAGCCCACCAATCTTGTCCCCAATCTCCAGCAGCTTCTTGGTGTACGTCGTCACGATCCTGGTCTCATCCCCGATGGTGTTTTCGTCGTTGACGACGTAGAAGTCCTGCCCCGCCTTGAGCTGCACCGGCTTCCCGTCCCTGAGAGGCCCCGAGCGGACCTTGGGCCCGTTGATGTCGATCCAGACGCCCACTTCCGCCACGGTCTTGGTCGAGGAAAGGTAGTACCGCAGATCCTCAATGACCTTGCGGGCGAACTGCGCCGGGTTCCGGGGTCAGCCCCCCGGCCACGCCAGACGCCAGGCGGACCGTACTTCGTGGGTGCAGTGGCTCAGGTTCAGCCTGAAGACGTTGACACCGTCCTCGACAAACTGGGCGATCGCGTCCAACGATGACGACGCCGGTCCGATGGTGGCCACGATCTTGGTCTTGGTCACCTGCGGCGACTCTGCAGCGCCCATGAGCGGTGGCGCGTTCCCGAGACCGCGGGGCAGCCAACCTCGCCGCATGTAGGCCGGATACGTCCGGCGGTCCGCTTTACCGCCGTTTGAATGCCAACCCCTCTGCGCTTGTTCGAAAACGAAGGAGGTGGCCTGGGTCATATCTAGGCGCGTGGCGGCGCGTCAGGGTGGGGCCTAGGGGCGCGATGCGCCGCAGAGTAAAGGAGGAGCGGTACCTGCGCCTGTTTGCCGAAGCATCGCGAAATCGTGCACGCAATCTCGGTGGAATCAGCAGGGAGAGGTCCGGTCGGGGCAGCCAGGGTCGTCCGGCTCATATCACCAGCAGGCTCCTCCCTCGCAGCAACCCAGCTCTTGACACAAAGCACATACATAACGATGACCATTTTCAGCAGCTAGCTCTCTCCTTATCACCGTGGTATCACTGCCTCCCGCTCCTCCGCAACGAAACAATGTCAGTTTTCAGCCATTCGTGCTCAAGTATCTGCGCGTCGACCCGTCAGGTCTCTCGTGCAACGCAGACGCGGCAGACCCACCTCGTCAATGGTAATCCGGGCCTTCTCGTCGTAGGTCAGCATCCTGCGGATCAGGTCGGCGCAGGCTGCGGAACGATCGCGGTATCAGCGGCGGGACGCGGACGCCTCAGATGCACGAGCTCACCTGGATCGACGTCCGACCGCGGGAAGCGGAACTGGCCCTTGATGGTATCGTCCCGCGTCGCAAACGGGCTCTCGGCAAAGACCATGATGAAGAGCAGCACACCCAGCGACCTGCGAGACTCGTCGGCTGTCGCTTCGCAGAGCCAGGGTTGCGGCAACCTACCAGACCTCCGCCTCCGGTCCGCGGTACGGCTGCCGCCGGCAGATTTCCGGCGCGGCAAAGTGCAGAGTCCCGTTGAACTTGGAGTAGGTGAAGTACTCGTCCGGCGTGCGAGGAATGCGGGCCGCGGAGCCAAAGTCGATCAGCTTGACGTTGTAGTCCGCGTCCACCACGACGTTCTGCGGGGCCCTGCGGTGAGACTTTAAAGTTTGTGCAAGGCAGGCAACCCACCTCGTCCTTGAGATCGCGGTGGATGAAGCCCTTGGAGTGCATGTAGTGCACCGCCAGGGCGATCTGGGCAAAGATGTACCGACACGTGCTATCCAGGAGCCGAGAATCTGCGGCGGTCCGCCAGTCAGGGAGCGCGATCGGCTGCCATATGCGCAGGGTGACCCACGTGCGTCGATGCACTGGAAGAGGTCGCATGGCACCCTCCGCTTGATCTTCCTCTCCTGCTCCGGGGTCAACCGATGCAGCGGGGAGCACTCGGCGGCGGCGGACCCCTCGAGGTGCGGGCTCGTCGGCGTCTCCTTGAGCAGCCCGGGGTTGCGGTTCGAGTTGAGCTCGTGGTTGTCGGCGTGCCACTGGGTCCCGTGCAGCTCCGTGACCATGATGAAGCGATCGGCGTCGGAAAAATGGCCCAGGTACTTGACGATGTTGGGGTGGTCCAGGCTGCTGAGCACGTGCACCTCCATCGGCAGCCTGCCGAAGCGCGGATCGACGGTCCACAGCTCGCTGGCGATCTTTTCCCGCAGGATGAACTTGACCGCGACCTGCACATCGTCGTCAGCAAAAGCGCGTTGCACAAGAGCTCCGCAGCCCACCTCCTTGCCCGTCTTGAGGCAAGTCGCCGTCATGACGAACCCGAACGCCCCGTCGCCGAGCAGCTCCCCGATGCGGTACTGCGACACAAACTCGGGCGGCAGCGGCCTGGTCCCGTTCTGCAGCTCGACCACCTCGCGGTGCCGGCTGTTGCGCTCCCGGTCCTCGGCATCGGCAGCCGACTCCTTTATCGCGGCCAGCTTGCCGCTCGAGAGGTCGCTGTTGAGCACCAGCTTGGGCGGCAGGGCCTTGCCGTTGGCGGTGCCCTTGGAGTGCTGGGCAGCCGAGGGCTGCGGGTCGGAGCCCGAGGAGGACGGGGGGAGGTTGCGCTGCAGGGCGGCGAGCTCGCCCTCCGAGTCGCCGAACAAGGTCAGGCCCGACAGGCTCTTTATCTCGTCTCCGCGGAACGCCTGCAGGGCGGCGTTGGAGAGCGTGCCAGTGCGCGGCGAGCTGGGCAGGGAGGCGTAGGACGCGCGGCCCGAGGAAAAGTCCGTGGCCGAGGAGCCGCGCGAGTTGACGAGGATGGCGGGCATCTGCGGGCTGTGCGGGTCGCCGGCCCATTTGCGCGACGGCGGCAGCTGCGCCGAGCCGGAGCGGTGCACGGCCCCCGGGGGATCGGCGCCGGGGGTGCCGGCGGGCGGCGAGCGCTCGCCGGGCCGTGCCTGCCTCTTCGGACTGCCACCCGATGCGAGGCAGCCGTTTGCCGCGGGCCTGTCCTTTGCCAGCCGGCCGCCGCCGACGAGTGCGGTCCACCACGAGCGCGGGCGGTCGGAGTCCCGGCCAGCCGGCCCGCCCTCTTCGTCGTCGTCGTCGATTGTCGCCCACCGGTCGGGCGCGCGGCGGTCGGAGTGCACGCGCGCCGACGGCAGCGCGGGGAGCATTCTGTCCAGCGACAGCGACAGCTCGAGCCGGCGGATCCGCGCGTCGAGCCGCTCGTCGGCGTCCGCCCCGCGGGGCACGCCCGGCTTCAGCGGCGCAGCTGGCATCGCCATCGCGCCGTCAGGCATGGGCGGGAAGGGGCATGCCGCGATGCTCGATGCCGGGGGTCGGCGGGCAAACAAGGCAACCCTGGCTCCCCCGGCACGCAAACCACCCGGGCACCGGGGCGGGGGAGGCGGCCGGGCCCCGAGGCTGCAAATCCCCTTTTGCCGGCTGCCGGGCCGGGAGCTGTGGCCCGGGGGGCAAAAGCGAATTGGAGGTCGGAGTTGATTGCTGACCCCCGGTCGCGGGCAGGCGGCCATTATTGCACGTGATCGTCGCACCAAGATCTATCAAGAGACAAAGATCCGCCTGCCCTACTTCCTCCGCGTCAAGATGGTGTTGGTCAATTGGATCATGGCCTCGCGCGCCTCGGACGGCGGCAGGATGCGCACGGCATCCACGGCGCGCCGGCAGTGCTCCTCGGCCAGCGCCCGCGTGCGCTCGATCCCCCGGCTGCGGTGCACGAGCTCGAATGCCTGGCATGTGCGGGCGTCGGGCGTGGTCAGGGCAGCTCTGATGGCGGCAGATACGGCGCGCCCACCGTGTCGACGTCGCCTTCGTGCGAGAACTTGCGCTCGATCAGCTCGTTCAGCTGAGGAAACTCCTCCGCCGCGTAGAGCACCGGCGCCGTGGCCAGACCCAGGTTCAGGTCCGCGCCCTTGGGCTTGCCCAGGGCCTCGGAGGTCGAGACAAAGTCGAGCATGTCGTCGACGATCTGCCAAGGGGGAGGGGGGGGGGGGCGGGGATGGAGCCCGTCAGCCCAGCGGGGGAGGCAACCGAAGAGCAGGATGGGGGTGTACCTGAAAGGCCAAGCCCGCGCTCCGCCCGTACTCGTACGCCTGTTCGACGACCTCGGCGGTGCACCCGCCCAGCACGGCCGCGGCCCTGCAGCTCTTTGCGATCAGGCTGGCCGTCTTGAGGTACGTCTTTTCCAGGTAGTACTCGAAGCGGTCCATCGCGCGGCCCTCGGCGTCGGCGGCCTGCGAGTTGCGCAGCTGCATGAACTCGCCCTCGACGAGGTTGGAGATGACGGTCGCCAGCAGCTCCACGACCTCGACGTCGCGCAGCCGGGCCAGCGCGACCGACGCGCGCGCCAGCAAAAAGTCCCCGGCCAGCACGGCCATCTTGTTGCCGAACGCGGCGTTGGCCGACGGCTGGGCGCGGCGGGTGGGCGACTCGTCGATCACGTCGTCGTGCAGCAGCGAGGCGGTGTGGATCATCTCCGTGATCTCGGCCAGGCGCTTCTGCGCGGGCAGGATGTGCGGGCGGGCGGGGTCCGCTGCGGCGTCCGCGAGCAGCAGCGGCGAGGCGTCGGGGGCGTCGGGTGCGGGCGGGGGGTAGCGCACGCGGCCGGGCGCCAGCGGGCGGTCGATCGCGTCCTCGTCCAGCGGCTGGGCGCGGCGTGCCTTGGGCGCCACGCTCGTCGCCATGGACATGAGCAGCACGATCAGCGGCCGCACGTGCTTGCCCTGCGCGTTGAAGTAGTACGCCGACACGGTGTTGAGCACCGGGTGGCCCGAGCCCAGCAGCCGGCGGATCTGCGCGGCGATGACCGCGAGGTCCGCGCCGAGCAGCCGCGCGGGGTCGATGACCGAGCCGCCGGCGGGGTGCACCACGGCCTCTGCGCGCGCGACGGCGTCGCCCCAGCCGGCCCCGCTCGTGTGCCCCTGTGCGGCCGCGCCCTGCCCGACGCCGGGCCACGCGGGCACATCACGCGGCGGCACATCACGCGGCACCGCGGCCGCTGACGACGCGGGGCGGCTCGGCACGCTCCCCGGCGGCACGCCTGCAACGGAGGGCGCCCGCGCCGCCCCGGTTCCCAGTGTCCTCGCAGGACCGCGCTGTGGCCCCGGCGGCCGCGCCAGCCGCGCAAAGGACCGCGCTCCGGCGCTCCGCATGGCGCGATGCGTGTCCGCGGGCGGTCGTGGAACGGCTTTTGCGCGAGGAGGCGTCAATCTGTTTTGGCGCGCGCCCGCCCAATCTTTCGCTACTACCGATTAATGGAGCCCAAGAGGCTGCTAGCCCACGAGTTGCCCCTCGTTGACGCCGTGTCCCGCTGCATCGGCTCGAACGGCAGCGCCGGCGGCGGCGGCGGCCCCGATCCCTCCGTCGCCTCCCCCCGGGGCTCCTCGGGGGCAGGTGCGGGCGGAGGCGGCGGCGGCGACGGCGGCGCCGCGGGGTCCGCGCGGGGGGGATACCGCTCCGCGAGCTGCGGGGCGACGCCAAAGAGGGTGAGGTCCGCGGTTTCGAGGAAGGTGATGGCGGCGCTCTGCGGGACCGTCAGCGGAGATCGGGGGCAGGAGCGGGCAAACGCACGAGGTTGGTGAAGGCGAAGCCCTCCTCGCCCGTCAGGAAGCCCGCGTAGCGGAAGCGCTGCAGCATGGCGAGGTTGGAGGGGAGGTGCGGCGGGTTGACCCTGTCGGCAGCTGTCGGCTCTCGGCACCGCATCGGCTGACGATCGGCCCACCTAAGGATGACCCAGATGAGCGCCGGCAGCACGACGTCGCCGCCGAGGGGAAGCGACTCGGCCACGGCGCGGCTGGTGCGCGGGCTGGGGAGGGAGCCGCCGCCCTCGGCGAGGAAGGCCGAGATGAGGTCTGCGGAACCGGGCCGGTCAGCGGGAAACTCGTCGGCCGGAACGACGCCCCACCGATGGCCGCCTTGTGGAAGTTGACGATGGCACGCACCCGCAGCCGCGGCGTGCCGATCATGTCGATCTTGAGCAGCTCGAACCCGCCGTACTTGACCATCTTCTGCACCGCCTCCGCGTGGTCCTCCGGCATCCCCAGGTCCGCCAGCGACAGGCCCGCGGCGTTCAGCAGGGCCGCGCGGAAGTGCAGCGCGCCGTCGCGCGCGCGGTCTTCTGCGGTGGGTAGGGTCTGGTGCGGAGCCAGCCGGGCAAAGAGGTACGACTCCAGGCCCTGCAATGCCGACGCGCCGGCGTCGTCGGCAAACAGCGGGTCGGCCTCCCATGCCTCCATGGCGCGCTGGATCTTTGCGCCCGCGCGCACGGGTGCCAGCGGGTGCCGCGGGGCCAGCGGGAGGTCGTTTGCGACAAAGTCGTTTATCGAGCGCACCAGGCCCGCGGCCTCTGGGCGGCGCGCGAGGTCGACAAAGTCGTGGAAGCACGGGTCCTCGGCGATCTCGGGGAAGCGGTCGAAGATGCCGGCCAGGCCCAGCTCGACGGGGTCGACCGCGGGGTCGCGGCGCAGGTACGCCAGGCCCAGCTTGTACAGGTCCCGCGAGAGGGCGATGGTCGCTGCGGTGAGCTGCGCGGCGTCGGGCGGCCTCGAGGGCGGCGACGCGTTCTGTGCGGACGCGTTTGGGGACGGGGCGCGTGGGTCCCCGGGCTCCCCCGTGCCAGCGTCCTCCACGTCATCGATCTCCTCCGCGGCGACCATCTGGACCACCGGCGCGCGTGGCGGCTGCCGCGGCGGGCTGGTCGCGGGCGGCGGGGCCGCGAGGGACGTCCGCGGGGGCGACGGCAATGCGGGGGGCGCGGCGGGCGGGGGTGCGCGTGCCGGGCCCGCCGGCGCATCGCCGCCGTCCGAGTCGTCGGTGTCGAGCGGGTGCCGCATCGCGCTACCGCGGCATCGTCTGATTGGCTCGCGATAGGCGGCGGGACCCGGGCCCCGCTTTGGTTCGCGTGGCTGACGCGATCCCACCTCGCGCGCGCCCGGCCGCAGCACAAACACACGGGACTCCCCTCTCGCCGCCCCTCTGCCGCCCCATTCCGGCCCCGGATCCTGCCTCTGCCCCGCCGCCCCGCTCTCCCCGCCGCCCGCCGCCCGCAATGGCTGCCGCCGGCCCCGCCGTCAACGGCGACCACTACGACTTCAAGATTTGCTGTATCGGCGCTGGCTACGTCGGTGCGTGCCCCCGCCTCGCCGCTCGCCGCCCGCACGCTGACGCCCTGACCCAGGCGGCCCGACCTGCGCCGTCATTGCTTACAAGTGCCCGCGGATAAAGGTCACCATCGTCGACGTGAACCCGGCCCGCATCGAGGCCTGGAACTCGGACGTGCTGCCCATCTACGAGCCCGGGCTGGACGACGTCGTCAAGGCCTGCCGCGGCCGCAACCTCTTCTTCTCCACCGACGTCGACGGCGGCATCATCGAGGCCGACCTCATCTTCGTTTCGGTAAACACCCCCACAAAGAAGGCCGGCCTGGGCAGCGGCTCCGCGGCGGACCTCACCTACATCGAGGCCGCCACGCGCCGCATTGCCCAGGTCGCCACCTCGTCCAAGATCGTCGTGGAAAAGTCGACCGTGCCCTGCCGCACCGCCGACGCCATGCGCACCATCCTCGAGGCCAACTCGCGCGACGGCCTGCGGTTCGACATCCTCTCCAACCCCGAGTTCCTGGCGGAGGGCACAGCGATACAGGACCTGTTCGCGCCGGACCGCGTGCTCATTGGCTCGCTGCAGACGCCCGAGGGCATCAAGGCCCAGAAGGCCCTCGCGGACGTCTACGCCAACTGGGTGCCGCAGGACCGCATCATCACGATGAACCTGTGGTCCTCGGAGCTCTCCAAGCTGGTGGGTGGCACCAAAACACCCCCGGGTCGCCCGGACGGGCCACTGATCTCTCCCCTCTTGGGCAGGCCGCCAACGCGCTCCTGGCCCAGCGGATCAGCAGCATCAACTCGCTCAGCGCGCTGTGCGAGGCCACGGGTGCGGATGTCGACGAGGTCGCGTTCGCCTGTGGCCGGGACTCGCGTATTGGGCCCAAGTTCCTCAAGGCCTCCGTCGGTGGGCCTCTCCCCGCCGCACCCGCCGCCCCGACGACCCGCTCACCTGCTTTTCTGTCGCCAGGGTTCGGCGGTTCCTGCTTCCAGAAGGACATCCTCAACCTGGTCTGGCTCTGCGAGTCGCTCCACCTCAAGGAGGTGGCCGAGTACTGGCGCCAGGTCGTCATCATCAACGAGTACCAGAAGAAGCGCTTCGTCGGCCGGATCGTCGACGCGCTGTTCCACACCGTTACCAACAAGAAGGTGGGCCCCTCTTGCCCGTGAGGGCCGTCGTCACCGGTCTGATCCCTGCTCCCCGCCGAACCAGATCGCCGTGCTCGGCTTCGCCTTCAAGAAGAACACGGGCGACACCCGCGAGTCGGCGGCCATCACCCTGATCAAATACCTCATGCAGGAGACGGCCAACATCCGGCTGTACGACCCCAAGGTCGAGCACGCGCAGATCATGATGGACCTCAGCGAGCCCGGCGTCAGCTCGGGCCTGGACGAGGTCAAGCGGCGCGTGACCATCTGCGGGTCGGCGTACGAGGCGTGCGAGGGCGCGGACGCGCTGGTGGTGGTGACCGAGTGGGACGAGTTCAAGGAGCTCGACTACGAGAAGTGGGTTTCCCTCGCGGCGGGGGGTGGAGGCCGAGCTGACGCGTCCGCGGCGCCCCGCAGGATCTACAAGAGCATGAACAAGCCCGCGTTCGTGTTCGACGGGCGCCTGATCCTGGACAGCGCCAAGCTGAGGAAGATCGGGTTCAAGGTCGAGGTGATCGGCCGGCCCGAGTGAGGCTGCAGCACGGGACGGAGGGGAGCGCTAGATACAGGGCAGCCGTGGCTTCTTATTCCATAGATGCGTGATACCATCTCCTGTGCGCGCTGGCGGGGTTTGATCCGTGAGATCGTTCGGCGTCGTGTGCGCGAATCCAAATTGGTCTTGCCGTTGCTTCGCCTCGCCGTCCGCCCAACCCCGTCCGGCGGCGCCGGAGGCCGGGTGCGATGGCGGCGGCGGAGCGCACGCGGCCGCTGTCAGTTGCGGGGCTGGAGGACCTGCGCGCGGGCGCGGCGCGCGGCATGCTGGGCGGGGCGACGCCGCCCTCGCGCCCGAACAGCGGCGTCGGCGGGCTGCCGATGGGCGCGGGCGCGCACGGACGGCCCGTGTCGGAGGCGTTCGCGAGCTACGAGGCGGAGGCGCTGGACAGGTGAGGCGCGCAGGCGGCGGGAGGGCGACAGCTGGCGTTCGCGCGGCCGTTCGCGTCTGGGGCGTCCGGGGCTCGCGGGGCTCTTCCGGTGCGGCATGTCGCCGCATTCTGCTGCGATGCGAGTGCTCGGCGTTCTCGGAGGGCGTCTGCGGGTTTGGCGGCGTGTGCAGGGCGGACCGCGGATCGGCAGGCCACGTCGGACACGGCGACGCCCTCCGCGGCCCGGGAGGGCCCTCGACGGGGCTTCCGCGCCGATTCGTGCCTTGTTGGCATTCCATGCGCTTGCCCCTCGGCGATTCGTTCGGCCGAGCGCTGGGTCTGCGGCCCATCCCCCTCCCCCGGAGGGGGACCGTCCCCCATCTCTTTTCCCGACTGACAACATTCCTCCCGCCCCGCCCCTGCTCCACATGATGTGCAGATGGTTCGACGAGCTTGGTCACTACGAGAGGTGAGCTTTGCTTGCGCTCCGCGGCGCGCCCGGGACCCCCTGACGCCGCCGTCCCCGTCCCCCTCTGCAGGACCCTGGAGGCCATGTCCCGCGCCAAGCGCGACGACAACTTCCGCGAGGAACTGCGCGCCATCGAGCAGTGGTTCACCGTGCTCTCGGACGCCGAGCGCATCGCGGCGCTGCACTCGCTGCTGCAGCACGCCAACTACGTCCAGCTGCGGTTCCTGATGATGGTGCTGCAGAAGCTGCTCAAGGAGCACGAAAAGGACGGCGGGATGCGGGGAATGCCCGGCCAGGGCGCCGAGCGCGGGCCGGGGGCCATCGGGAGCAACCGCTACCGGCAGCGCCTCTTTGACCGGCACTCGGCCCCGAACGTCGAGGAGCAATACTACCGGTACCTCGCCAACCTGGATTCGGCTCCAGGTTCGTCATCAAACGGGGTGTTGGGGGAGATCGTTCTTACGCTGGCTCGCTTTTGCAGGTCCGGGACCCGTGAATCCGCCGGGACGGCCGTCGTCGATCCACGAGCGCCCCCCGAGCTACCACGAGCGGCCATCGTCGTACCACGAGGTCAACCGGCCGCCCAGCATTCACGATCCGATCCCGTCGGGCAACGGATCGTCGCGCCCTCCTTCGTTCCACGAGACTTCGACGCGGCCGCTCTCATTCCACGAGTCGTCGCTCAACCGCCCCCTTTCCTTCCACGAATCGACGGGTTTTGCGGCCCCGCGGCCCTTCCAGGACCGCCCGGCGAGTTTCCACGAAACGTCGTCGGCGCTCGCGGCGCAGCAGATCCTCTCCTCGAACCTTTTCGACGACTTTCCCTCCACCGGCAACCGCCGCCATTCTACCGTCTCGCTCTACGCCCCAGGACCTTCGGCCAACCCCTCGCGCATGCGAAACCAGGCCGACGTCATGGTCCAGGCTCCATACCCCGTCAAGGCGCTCGATCCTCTGCTCGAATCGCAGTCCGAGGCCGGGTCTCCTTCCGCACCCTACTTCAAGCGCGGCTCCCCGATCGACGGCGCGCCGGCACCCCGCGGCGGCTTCGACGAGGGCATGTGGGGAAGCGGGGTCTACAACCTCCGCGAACGCCTCATTGGCGGGCTCCGCGAGCGCACGGCAAAGGGCGGCAACGGGTACGGCTACGGCAACGTCGGGGGCATGAGCGGGTACGGCGGCGTCATCGGGTCCCAGGGCGAGAGCGACGGATTCCCTGGTAACGTGGACTGGGCAAACAGGCCCGGCGTTGGCGAGATTGCCGGAGACTCCGGCGGGCTGCCCTTCCCTGCGGGGCCCTTTCCCCCGCCTTCGACGTCGCCGAGGCCCACGTCGGTGCCGAGCTCTCCGGTGTGGAGGCCGCCGTCGACGTCGAGCCCGGCCCGCGGGTCGAGCACGCGGAGCAACCTCGGCGACCCCAGCGACGACGGGGCGTTCGAGGGGGAGAACCTCTTCCCGTCGGGCACCGGAGGCACGAGGTTCAGGCCCAATGAGCACATCGAGGTGGACCAGCTGCAGGGTGGGTAGCGGTGGCTCCTGGTTTGTGCATCCTTTGGTTGACCTCATCCGGATGCGACAGACATTCCGTCCTGGCTGCGATCGCTGCGCCTGCACAAGTACACCTCTCTTTTCGAGAACATCAGTTGGAAGGAAATGATCAAGCTGACCGAGGAAGAGCTGGAAGCCCGCGGCGTGTCGGCGATGGGCGCGAGGAAGAAGCTGTTGAGGGTACGTCGCTGCATCCTCCCTTCCGATCAACCACCAATCGCATCCGCAGGTGTTTTCCCTCATCAGGCAAGGCGTGGAACACCAGGACAGCCCGCAAGCGGGACAACCCGGCCAGCCCGCACTGGCGGCCCCACCAACACCTTCGTCCTAATACCTTTTGACAGAGCGTCTGCATGACTGCATGAAACCATAAGCATGGCAACTGTATAGCTGTCGTATCTAATGATGACGATCTTGTGCGGATCCCGAGTCATGCACGGCGTCCGGAGCAGGCCGCGGCGGCCGCTGTGGCCGCCGCCTCGCGCCCAAGCGCGGCCTCCACCGCCGCCGGCCTCAAATAGCCGTCTCAGAACCCCACGGAGTTTTCCTACACCATGGCCGGTCCGCGGATATTGATTGGCTGTACGGGAAGTGTGGCATCGATCAAGATCCCGCTGCTGGTGGAGCGCTTGCGGGCGGAGCTGGTGGGACAAGTGCGGTACTCGGAAGAGACGGCACTGATTCGGTGGCAGCCGGAGGCCGAGCTCAAGATCGTGGCGACGCAAAGGTCGCTGCACTTTTTCGACGCACTGCATGTCAAGACGAACCTGGGAGTCGAGGTCGCCACGGACGCGGAGGAGTGGTCCTCGTGGTCCAAGGTGTCGGACCCGGTGCTTCACATCGAGCTTCGGAACTGGGCGGACATGCTCGTGATAGCTCCGCTGGACGCCAACACGCTCGCCAAGATCGCCGGCGGAATGTGTGATAATCTATTGGTGGGTAGAACGGCTCGCCATTCGAATCGGCGTTTACGTTGCCGGGGCAGACCTGCACGTTGCGTGCCTGGCCGCCGTCGGACGCGAAGCCCGTCTACATCTGTCCGGCGATGAACACGGCCATGTGGGAGCATCGCTTTACTGCCAAGCACCTGGACGTTTGCACTGCGGAACTGGGCTACAGGATCATCCCGCCCGTCTCCAAGAAGCTCGCCTGCGGGGACATTGGCGTCGGGGCCATGGCCGAGGTCCCGACGATCGTGGCCACGATCGTCGAGGCCGCCGGGGCGATCGCCGCGGCTCGGTAACTGGGAAACGGTCACCACGATGACGGCGTGTGACCAGAGAGATCTTGCGACGTGTGAGGCGGTGCGACGATTGCCGGGCGCGACTGCGCCCACGTCGACCGTACTATGGCGTCGCGTATACCGAGATGGCGCGGCACGCGCAGTTCAAGCCCCTGGATATCTTGGAAAGAGGAGCGAAGCACGCTCTACATCTTCATGAACTCGGTGAATCGAGGCGCCCAATCGGGGTGCCACCTCGACAACGGAGGCCGGTTTTCGGTGATGTCTTGCGCTGCCCAAGTGATCCGCTTCTTGTCCGTCTCGAGCGTCGTCTCGTTGTCGGGGCAGATGATGTAAAAGTCGCCCGCTGCGAGGCGTTCCAGCATGTAGTCGACCGTTTGCTGTGTATCCATTTAGACTCTCGTCAACTTTGCGCCTCAGTGTTCACGCACCTGCGGAGTCCACGCGCCCGGAGCGGGGTTCTCCTCCCAAGAGCCCTTGTACTCGGCGGCAGACTGGATTGTGCCCATCGCTTTCGCGGTCTTGACGCTGATACCCGTGGCGACCCAGCCGGGGACCAGAAGATGAGCCGTGATGTTCTTGTTCTTATCGCTGTTGCGCAGCTCGTGGGCCAAGCCCTCCGTGAACACCTTGACCATGGCCTTTGAGATGTTGTACGATAGGTTGCCAGGAGGCGTTGTGATGCCCTGTTTCGAGCCCGTGTTGATAATCATGGCGGGCGTCGACTGCTCGAGCATTCCGGGGAGATACTCGCGGGTGCCATTGATAACACCCCAGCCATTGATGTCGATGACTTTGGTGAAACGGTCGCGGGGGGCGAGGACGCCACCGCCGATGCCAGTGCCAGCGTTATTGAACAGAAGGGCCACGTCCTTCCCGAAGGCCTTCTCGGTCGCAGCATGCAGGGCAGCGATCGAACCGGGGTCGCTGACGTCCGTCGGCACGTCCAGCACGTCGGAGGGGCTCTTGGCCAATTTCCGAATGGCTTCCGCGGTCTCCGCCAGCTCCTTCGCTTCAATATCCGCAATCGCGACCTTCATTCCATACTTCTGAACGAACGTGAGGGCGGCAGCGCGTCCGATTCCCGAAGCTGCAGCATCAGAGGTCGGTTGGGTGACACGGGTCATTAGACGTGACGGCTACTGAGGTCGACGGCCACCTACCCGCGCCAGTAATCACGGCAACTCGTCCGGCGGCGAGAACCTTATCCATCGTACGTAAAGAGTGACAGAAATGGGGTGACGGTTGGGGCAAGGGGAGACAGAACGCGCGACCTGCCTTGGCGCGACCAAAGCGGCTCGTGGCAAAGATGAGAATCCTCTTCGTCCACCCAGACCTCGGAATCGGTGCGTGGATCTTGTGTATCGATCCTCGTCATATTCATCAGTTATCCCTCGCTCAGGAGGCGCGGAGCGGCTCGTCGTGGACGCGGCAGTGGGGCTCCAGCACAAGGGTCACGACGTTCGCGTCTACACTTCCCACCATGACCCGAGCCACTGCTTTGAGGAGACGCGGGACGGTTGGAACCGCCGAGCGCCGGCAAATGACACGTGTCCTCACGCGTTGGACCAGGGACGCTCGCCGTGCGTGTCTTGGGGGACTTTCTCCCGAGGCACTTCTTTGGCCGATTCCACGTGCTCTGTGCCATCCTGCGCAACATCTACCTGGCCCTGTTTGTCTGGTTGGCGGGCGAGACCTATGATGTGGCTTTCGTGGACCAGGTTTCGGCCTCGGTTCCGATCCTGCGCCTGGCCGGATTGATGGTCGGTCGGAACCGGGCCTGTCACCTACAGGGATGTGATCTCGAACCCCGTCACAGGTGTTTTTCTACTGTCATTTCCCGGACAAGCTGCTGACGAAGCGGGAAACGGTCTCGAAGGCCCTGTATCGCTACCCGATGGATCTGATCGAGGATCACACGACTGGCTCGGCGGACGCCTTTGCCGTCAACAGCAAGTTCACATCGCGCATTTTCCGGCAAGAGTTTCCTCGGATACGGAAGGAACCGGAGATCGTCTATCCCGGCATAACCTTGTCAGCGTATGACAAGCCGGTCGACTTGGGTGACAGCGAGGTTCGGAAGCTGCGGAGCACTCGCCGGACAATACTCTCCTTCAACCGCTTCGAGCGGAAGAAGGCCATCGAGATAGCGGTCGACGCTTTTGCGGCTTTCAGAGCCAAGTCGCCAGATCGAGCCGGCGGTTACCGCCTCGTGTTGGCAGGCAAGTCTCACAGACCCTTGGGATCGCTAATGCCAACATATCTTGCAGGCGGCTACGACACCCGGGTTGCCGAGAACGTCGAGTACCACATTGAGCTGCAGGATCGTGCCCGAAAGCTCGAGCTCAAGACGTGCACTGTAAAGGCCGGACCAACGCCGGATGAGAAGGAGCTGGCCGAGGCCGACGTCCTTTTCGTGCTCTCCTTCAGCGAGGCACAGCGAACGTTTCTTCTTTCGTCGTCACTGTGTCTTCTCTACACGCCGTCGAACGAGCACTTTGGGATCGTGCCCGTGGAGGCCATGTACGCTCGTCTGCCCGTCGTTGCCGTGAACTCGGGCGGTCCCGTGGAGAGCGTAGCGGACGGAGAGACGGGTTTTCTCTGCGATCCGACGCCAGAGGCGTTTGCCGGCGCCTTGGAACAGCTCGCGGACATGTCTGAGCAGGAACGGGAGTCCTTCGGGAACCGTGGCAGGGAGCGGGTCGTGAAACGGTTTTCGGTCAGTGCCATGGTCGATAAGCTGGACAGGATCCTTTCGAAGCTCGTGAACGAGAAAACGACCAAGTTCAACCGAGTGCGGACCAACCCTTGGCTAATTCTTCTGATCCTGATCGTCTCTTGCGCAGGCGTGTTGAAGATGGGCTACAGATAGAACGAAATGGAATTCTCATTTCTCATGGCCGTTCGCCAGGGTTCCCTTGGCTTCTAGTCGTTCGAGCTCCTGTTGCCGACCGTTGTCGTCGCCTTCTTGGCAAGAGTCCGCGAGACCACGCAGCTCCTGCGCCATGTTGGCAAGAACGACGAGCTTCTCCAGCGCTGGTTGTCGCGACGAATTAGGAACGGGTGGTTGTTCAAAGAAAGACACGCGCCACCTTTCTGGAAGTTGCTTTGTGCCGATCGGAGAGCCGGAGGAACGAGGATGCCGAACCACTTGATAGGATCTCGCAGGCCCTCATCCACGGTGACGGTCTCCGAGACGACGTTTTCCCGCGTTGCGGGCTTTCTGTCCGACGCGGCATCCGCGGCCCCGTTTACGTCCTTATCTTCGGAACCTCCGCTTGCGCCTTCCCGCGCCCCAGAAGATGAGGAGTCCTTCTCTGACGGCTGCTCTTCATCCTGAGGGGGGCCCTTGCGACGCCTCCGCAGGTTCGTTGTCCCCTCGCCCTCGAGCGCAGTCCCGACAACAGCCACATCCTCCTCCGTTGCCCCCGGGCCCCCGGGTGCTGGTTCTGACCTCCGCGATGACTTGATGGTTGAAATCCTTTCCAAAGTCAGCTTCGAGAACGCCTCTTCCAGGCCAGTTTCGTTGTCTGCCGCCGACTTGCTCGCCTCCGGGGAGCTGCTGCGACTGTTGGTTCCTCCGGCTCCCACGGCTGCCCCGACGCGACGTACACTTTGGCAATCGCCTTCATGCGCTGATCAAAGTTGAAATGAGACAGCTTGCTGGGTCCCATGATGTATTTTGCCTTGGCTAGGTCGAAATAGGCCTGGCAACCGAGCGGCCGGTGAATCGCGCCCTGCCGGCAGGGCACAGGCCATCGCACCTTAGCAAGGTCCGCAAAACATTGCTTCTGCAGATCTTGGTAATTGTCTATGAGGTCTAGAAGCTCGAGGAGGCTGTCATCGCGCGACATGTCGTATGTTTGCGTCCGACCACGGCTGGCCTGCATCGATCGCCATTCGACAAGCGCTGACGTGTCTTCGTCAAGCGAAGACATGCTCACGTCTACCATCTCTCGCAGTGCCTGTCGATCCCTGCGGAGCGCCCGCATCGCGGCCTGTCCCACCGATAGCCTAGAGCCCTCCAAACGCCTCATCGGAAGCATTCTGACCGGCCTCGCCGTTTCGGGAGCGACGGCCGCTACCAGCAAAGTGCGCTTCCTTCTCTTGACGCATCTCTAGGGCAAAAAAGTGACTTTAACGCGCAGGCGGCGGAGACGGTCGGAAAGACTGCTGCAGAGGTCGCACTTGGCAAAGACGAAGAGGGAGGCGCGAAAGCCGCGGCCAAAGGACCGTACAAGGCCATCGCGGACGTTCTGCACGACGCCGCAAAGAAGATCGAGCGCTTGGAGGAGAAATCGTCGATGGATTCGTTAATCGCGGACCTCCAGAAACAGCACGCTGCCATGGGAGAAACGATCGCGGCCCTGGCGAGGAAGGACCTTTTGCACAGCGATGGAGATGGCAACAATGAAGGTGGAAAATGAAGAATGTACATGGTGCCTCATGGGTATCGGTCCGAAATGAAATCACTTCTTCTTCGCGCCTCCGGCCTTCCCGGGTTTTGCGGCACCCTTGCCCTTCTTCGCCGCGCCAGCCTTCGGGTCCTCAGCCTGGAGGAAGGGGTGAGTTTCTCGAGCACCCCTAGCGTCAAAGACGCACCTTGCGCTTCGGAGGGGTCGCGCTCGGATCTTTGGGGACGGGCTTGAAGAAGCTGTCCATCCTCCCCTGCTGAGCCACACCCCTCTTGCTGGCCAGGTTCTTGACCGCCTTTCGGATCCGATCCTCGCTGTACGGGCGTAAGAGCCAGAACTCCACCAAGCCGCCTCCATTACCCACTTGAATCCCTTTTCCTTCACGAGGAAATCGACGATTCCCTCCTCGTCAGGATCCGTCCACTTGAGCTGCAAGGCCTTAGGTCAATGATGAACGAAGAGCGGAACTCTGCTTGGCACCAACGTCGACTGTGGAGGGGTCCAGCACCTCCGGGTTCCGGAAGAGCTCCCTGGCCTCCTTGTACGGCCAGTCCTCGGGAATGGGGTATTTCTTCGGATCCAGCTTCTTGAGGATGTTCTCGATGCTCTTATGCTCCTGAACGAGCTCGAATGCGCGCTTCGGGCCAATGCCCTTGATCGAGTCGCAGTAGTCGCATCCGAGCAGAATGCACATGTCGATGAACTGTGTCGCCGGGTGGTGAGCACCAAGAGACAAAATTGGGCGGAAAACGTGCCACGCACTTGGTCCATGGTGAAACCCAGGCCCTCCAGCGTCCGGTCAAGGTACAGCTCGTTGATGGGCTCCTTCCGCGCTTCGCTGAACGTGAGGTGCCGCAGCAGAACGGGCGTCCCGAACGTCAAGGTGTCCATGTCCTCAGATCCTGCCGCGTACACGTGTCCAGCTTTGCAGAGGGCCGCACACTGGGCTTCGGCTTCGCAAGGTGCCTGCGAGACCTTTGAGTTTGGTCCACGTCCGTCCACTTCCATCGCGCAATCCCACCTCGACATACGGTATCCCCATCAGCTTGAGCAATCGTTTGCACTCGTCGTTGTGCTGCTTGGTGACCTTCACGGTCCGCCTGCTGAACTTGTCAAAGTTCTCGGTCTCCCCGGTTTCGGCAGCGGCATCGGCCGTCTTCTGCGCCTCCTCGCGCTTCTCCGCGCGCTTGGCGAGCTGGAACGGAGTCAATGAGAAGACATTTACGCCAAATGGCGAAAGTCGTCCGCACCTCCCCGCTCTTGAGCGTCGGCGGCTTGCCGTCGAACACGTAAGCCGGTTTGAGGCCGTTGTCGACCATGCGGATCGTGCGGTAGAAAATCCCCATCAGATGGCTGGAAATGGTGTTCGGAGACCGGAAAAGTCAGCGCTTCGAAAGATCCTGGCCTCGGGTCGGCGTGCCGACCTCGTCGTCTCCCCCGCCTCGTTGGTCAGCTGCATCCCGTCCTGACCCCGCACGGCAATCATGAACTGATAAATCGACATAGACGCATCGATGGCGACCTTGCGGCCGAAGTAGTTCTTGATTTCGTTGGTCTTGATGGCATTCGGGGCGTGGTCGCCAATGACCTTCGAGAGCCCGTGGATACCCTGTTTGAGACGACGCGCCGTGGAGAGGCCGCGACGGGATATGAGACGGTGAGAAAGACGCGACGACACGAGCCGAGCCGGCCAGGTCACCATCGTGGGGGAATGGGGAGTTGTGGGACGGCCGTCCACTTTGACCGAGCTCCGCCCGTCCTATACTCCTGCACAGTATCGATCTATGCGATAAAGCCAACGAGCGACGACGCTACAAGCATTGCATTTATCAACCCGAAGGAAGCTCGACGCTGCACCCCGGCAGATTCGACCGGTGTTGTCCGAGGCACCTCGTAGGTCGCAAAGGCCACTCTGGGGCGTGCAACCGTCGATGTCGTAGCAGATTGGGTTGTGCTAGTGGTCATAGTGGAAGTCCCATTGTTCTCGGTGGTGTTGGCTGCCATCAGAGTGCCCGGGTTGAGAAAGACGCCTCCGCCGTCCGGGCGGCCGCGTCGCATAGCCAGTCCGCAGTAGCCGCTGAAACCGCCGAGCCCATCGATCGCTTGGCAGTGCGGCGCGCTGTCATTCGGGGAGGAAAGGTCCCAATAGCGGAGGGTCAGCCCGGCCTGCCCAGCGACAAGGTGCCGGCAGGAACTGTCGTTGTACAAAAACACCATCCCCGACCCCGGTGGAAACGGCTCGTAATGCGGTGCGGGGTAGCAGAAAAAAGTTGCGTACGGCGTTTGCCGCCCCGTTCCCGCGAGCGATCCCAGAGGAACGCAATGCTTCCCGCGAGAGTTGGAATGCGAGAACGAGATGTTCGACAGCGGTTGTGTGCATTCGGCGTCGCCGAATACGGTGGCAGTCGCCCAGATCGTGTTGTTGCGGGCCTGCGGGGGCACGACGAGGGGCCCGGCCGCACATGTGGATGTCCGTGACAGCCCCGGGAGAGGAGCGGCGAGGCATTTGCCCAGACTGGCGTTGTGCGAGAGCTCCGGAGAGGAGCAGTTCAAGCCCGTGCCTCGCAGTGGCACGGCTGGTCCAGATGAACTTATCGGGCTACGACAGCTGGCCCCTTCGAAGAAGGTCGTGACGGAGACCGATTCGGCTCCATAAACATGCACCGCGCGCTGAACGGCGGCGAAGGAAAGGAGGAGTCCCAGCCAGTTGCCCCCGCGTCTGGCAGGTTGCATCCTCGCTCTGGCTTCGAGACGCCTGCCCCGGCTCGGGAGGTCCCAGCAGGAACGGGGGGAAACAGGCGGCGAGGATTCGAGGCACCGGCACGCCGACGTCGCGTAAACAAACGCTCCCCGGACGTGGGCCACGAATCACCGAATTAGCGATGCAGAGCTTGAATCGAACACTTTTTTGCGAACTGCAAAGCGCATTTTTGGGTCCTGCGCCGCGGATCCGGGGCTCGATGGCGAGGTTCTCTAGCGGAGCCTCCGTGCGCCTTCCACGACGAACTACAGCGCCCGCGAGCCCGCGGGGCCGTTTCGGCGCCTTTCCGCTCGTAGTGGAGCCCAAGGGAAGGGTGCTCAGGCCAACCCCGCGCCCTCCGGTCCCCGTGCATATCGATGTTCCAGACTACGTGCGGAACAGGACCGGTCTCCCGGAGTTGAGCGGCGCCTTGGAGCTTAAGAGCCCCCGGGACGTGGATCTCATGCGGAATGCGACACGTTTGGCTGCCGAGGCTCTGCAGGTGGCCTCGAAGATGATCAGACCCGGGGTCACGACGGACGAGATAGATTCGGCCGTTTACGACGCCATAATCGCCGGAAAAGGGTATCCGTCGCCGCTGGGGTACATGGGCTTTCCGAACTCAATATGCACCTCCGTGTCGAACGTCATGGTGCACGGCATACCGGACGACCGGCCCTTGGAGTCCGGCGACTTGATCAACGTGGACGTAACAGTGTTCCACTCCGGCTTTCACGGCGACACTTCGGCGACATTTCTGGTCGGGGACGTAGATTCCGAGGGCCGCAGACTCGTGGAGGTCACTCACGAAGCGCTGCGACGAGCCATTGCGGTGTGCGGACCTGGGACGCCTTTTAGTTTAATTGGCAAGGTGCGAAACCCTCGTCTTTAGCCCCGAAGCTGTTCGTTTCTTCACACGTAGCAGACAATATCGATCCTTGCCAGAAAAGAGGGATACACCGTCAGCAAGTCGTATTGTGGGCACGGCATTGGCCGGAGTTTTCACGAGCTGCCCCTCGTGTATCACCATTGTGAGTCCTATTCCTAGTTGCTTTGCACAAATTTCCGTGTCTTGAGAGAGTCTATCAGACAATGAAGATGATGGCGTCATGGAGGAGGGCATGACGTTCACCATCGAACCGCTGCTTTGTCAAGGGAGCGATGCCGAGGTAAAGTGGGGGGGTGAGCGCGATACGCACATGGTAGCGGGCCCCGCCTCACGATCACGGCAGATGGATGGACCGTTGCGTCACAGGACGGTGGACGATCCGCGCAATTCGAGCACACTGTGCTGATAACTTCTGACGGCGCGAGCGTGATGACATTGTAGAGTACAAGCTTGCCAAAAGACAGTTCAAATTGCAGACGCCAACAGTTTCTAGGCAACATGCAGCAACCTCGTCCGATTTCCATTTGTGTCCCATTGGCAAAGCAAATGCGTCTTGCACGAGGCGCGATGTAAAGACATCGCCAGCGGTGCAACGGCAACCTTGGAGCGCATGCGGCTCTGGTAACGGCCGAACTGTGGCGGAAGTGCCACGAAGTATGGTTCTTGGATGATAGCGGCAGCATCGGAAAGCTGCATCAGCGGCAGCAGCTCTTTCATGGGCCCGGAAGGCGACGGCGAGCTGTGCGAGAAAGCACTGAGCACTGCAGCTGTGACCAGAACGGCAGAAAGGTAGGTCGAAGCGAGGCCACCGAGGGTCTTGAGGAGCAGCATCACGGCATCGAGGGTGGGGAGGCCGTGCATGTGGGCCGGAAGAAGGATGTGGCGACCCAGCACCGTGGGGTACTGCAGGAGAGTGACAAGGTCGCGGTACGAAAGCGAGTCCCAGCTGATCTGCTGGAGCGAAAGCAGCGTGTCCAGTTGGTGCAGGAACGTGTCGTACTCCTCGGCCGTGATGGAGAGCCGGTAGTCCAGGGAGGCAAGCAGGTCCCGTTCCAGGCGATTGAGTTCCTCCAACTCGTACCGGTGCTCGCTGAATTCGGCCCAGTCCGCATTCGTGTAGGTGGCGTCTGCCAGATATTTATCCGAGACGATCAACGCGGCGAGGAAGGTGGCGCCGGGATCGTCGGAGAGCGTCGCCCCCTTGTCGCGAAGGCGTTGGGTGAAGAGGATGGCACAAACGAGGCTCGTGACGTCCATCTTGGCGCGGCGTAGGACCTTCCGGATGAAGGTCATGGCTCCGGTGGGATCCGAAGACGGGGAGGCCGGCAGCTCGGGGGCGCCCAAGGCACCCTGCGACAGCTGGCCCCCGCTGATGAGCGCGAGAATGATCTGGGAGGTGAGGTCCACCAGAAGGAGGGGAAGGCCGAGGAATGCCGCATCGCCGGTCGGAAGGCCGCGGCTCCGCGCATCGCCGAGAAACTCTCTGTACTCCCGCAGTGGGTTGGAGAGCTGCTTCCCCTTGTCGAAGAAGGACTCTTCCCGGTCCCTGTCGGACTGGCTCCGCCGGAGGAGCCTCCTTTTCGCTGCTTTCGCCTTGCCCATCGTGGCCGACGGGGAGGGGGGGGGAACTGGGTGATGAGTGCCGAGGGCGGAGAGCCGCGCTCGTCCGTCGAAGCGCACACTCCTCCTCTGCACGGCGATGGACGCGTTCAAGGGCGCTTCTGCCGAGCAAGATGGCCGATTCGCGGACAAGGAGGTGCGCCCGGCCCCGTCCCCGCGATCGCGACGGCCGGACTCTCATGTCGCTCCCGGGCTGCAGAAAAAGCTCCTCAAGAGCATGAAGTTCCCAGCCGTCTTCTCGCAAAAGGTAGGATGGAATCCAGTGAAGGGAAGCGGAGGAAAGGTGGAGCGGAGCTGGTCCTAAATGGCGTCGTTCACGCGAAGCCTGCGATACCGGGGAACGGGAGGAACTTGCTGGCCGGCTAGGGGCCTCTGCCAGGTATCACAGCCGCCTGGAGAGCGTGCCAGGGGCGTACTAATGGCGGAGGCACCGTCAAGGGTCATCTGCAGGGCGTAGCTCCCTCTTCGGCCGGCCTCCCTGAGCCAGACAGCTGGCGCGCAGAGGACGAGCGGCGGCTCATATCACCCCTTTCCCGGACTCTCCGGACAGGTCAAGATGAGCAAAGTGCAGCTCAAGGTCATCAAGCCCTGGATCACGCGGAAGGTCGTGGACCTGCTGGGTTTCGAGGACGAGGTCGTGATTGAATTTGTCTTCAACATGCTCGAAAACGAGGTGGACCGACTCCGGGCTTCGGCGATGAGAATGAAGCTGATCCCGCTTTCCTTGAACAGAGTCCTGACCCGCGGAAGATGCAGATCGAGCTGACCGGGTTCCTGGAGAAATCCGCCGGCCCTTTCGTGGAGGAGCTTTGGAAGCTACTGCTGAGTGCTCAGGACGGAATTCAGGGCGTGCCAAAGGAGTTTATTGAGCAGAAGAAGCAGCACATGGCGGCCGAGCAGGTGTGTGGGGGCGATTTGCGCCCGACAGCCGTGACTCACCCCCCTCACCAGCGCGATGAACAGCGCCTGGCGGCGCAGGCAAGAGAAGTCCGCGACCGAGACAGGGCCGTGGAGATGCAGGTGCAGCGAGCGAGGGAACGGGAGAGGGCGGTGGGGTCAAACAAGCCGCTCCGAAGGGGATGTCGCTGATTCGGGGCACCCCAGGATCGGGAAAGCCGAATGCGGCCCGAGGCAAGCAGGCCGCGGCAACCGGAAATGCAGCGGCGCGGCAGGGCATCAAGCAGCGAGTCGGATCGCCGGAGGGATTCGTACCGGCACCGCAGCAGGAGCTCGAGCCGCGAGCGCAGTCCGAGACGGAGCGGCTACGATTCGAGGAGGTACTGCTCAGCTGCTTCGAGAGATCGTCAATGGTTGAACTCACTACTTCATCGTCGTGCCAGGCGGAGGCATTCGAGGAGCCGAAGCCGGGACCGCCGGCGGAGGGACCGAAGCCGCAGCGAAGAGGTCCGCTACTCGCGTTCTTCCCGAGACGATCGAGGGAGCGACCGCTACGGCGGCCGGTCGCGGGACGCCGAGGGGTCCGGACGGTACGAAAGGGGGGACCGCGAGCGGCGACGGAGCCGCTCGGACGAGCGCCGCCGGCCACGCGAGGATTCGAAGGAGAGGGGCGGCAGGCGAAAAGCGGAGCGGGATCGCTCGAGCAGTCGTGGTTCCCCCGCTGGCGGCCACAGGAGGCCGGAGAAGCCTTCGGAGTCTGGGAAGGGCGGCGGCGCCCGCCGGCGCAGCCTATCCAGCAGCGAATCCTCCGCGACATCGAGAGCGGAAGAACGCCGCGACCAGAAGACGCATGGGGAGAAAGGGAGGGATCGCCGCCGCTCGAGGAGCCGGTCCCGATCATCCTCGCCGCGCGACCGCAAGCGGGCTCGCGATTCGTCGGCCGACTCGCGATCTTCGCGCAGGGTAGCCTAGCTATGTTTCTTGCTGCTTCTGGCGGCTTCTGACCGCCCCCCACAGGATGGGGACGGCAAGGGACGGGAGGGGACGGACGCGGAGGCCGAAGAGCAGCGACTGCGTGAGAAGGTCAAGCAGTCCATGGCCCGAAGGCGATCTTCTTCTTAGCGTTTGAATTGATGCTGTTTTTTGCGTTGGTTGGGCCGGCCGCCGTCCCTCTCGACTGGCTCCCCCGGCGTCCCTTGACCCTCTGGTCGTCAGTTGGCCCACTCCTCCCCCGCCCCCTGCGCCGCGGCCCGCGGACCCGCGCCGCCATGGAGCCGACCGCGCAGGACGTCGACGTCGACTCCATCATCGAGCGGCTGCTCGAAGGTGCGCGCGCGCGCCGCCGCCGCGGCCCCCGCTGACCGCCGCCGCCGCCATCCGCCCCGCCCGCAGTGCGCGGCTCGCGGCCCGGCAAGCAGGTGCAGCTGGCCGAGCACGAGATCCGCTACCTGTGCACCAAGTCGCGCGACATCTTCATCGGCCAGCCCATCCTGCTCGAGCTCGAGGCCCCAATCAAGATTTGCGGTGCGAACGCCCGCCGCCGCCCCGCGCCGCCGCTGATCCGCCGTGCGTGCCGGCGCCGCCGCCCCGCAGGCGACATCCACGGCCAGTACTACGACCTGCTGCGGCTGTTCGAGTACGGCGGCTTCCCGCCCGAGGCCAACTACCTCTTCCTCGGCGACTACGTCGACCGCGGCAAGCAGTCGCTCGAGACCATCTGCCTCCTCCTCGCCTACAAAATCAAATACCCCGAGAACTTCTTCATTCTGCGCGGGAACCACGAGTGCGCGAGCATCAACCGCATCTACGGCTTCTACGACGAATGTGGGTCCGCGGCGCTGCCATGCCCCGCTGCGCCGTCCGGCGCTGACCCTTGCTCGCGCGCAGGCAAGCGGAGATACAACATCAAGCTCTGGAAGACCTTCACGGACTGCTTCAACTGCCTGCCCATCGCCGCCATCATCGATGAGAAAATCTTCACGATGCACGGCGGGCTCTCCCCCGACCTGCAGAACATGGACCAGATCCGGAAGGTCATGCGCCCGACGGACGTCCCCGACACTGGTGGGTCCCTCCGTCCGCGCGGTGCAGGGAGGGGCTGACCCGACATCACCGTCCGCCAGGCCTGCTTTGCGACCTGCTCTGGTCGGATCCGGATAAGGACATCACCGGCTGGAGCGAGAACGACCGCGGCGTCAGCTTCACGTTCGGACCGGACGTCGTGAGCCGGTTCCTGCAGAAGCACGACCTCGACTTGATCTGCAGGGCGCACCAAGTCGTGGAGGACGGCTACGAGTTCTTTGCAAAACGGCAGCTGGTCACGCTCTTCTCGGCGCCGAATTACTGCGGAGAGTTCGACAATGCCGGAGCGATGATGAGCGTGGACGAAACCCTCATGTGCTCGTTCCAGGTGCGTTCTTTTTCGGGCGAAGCATCCTTATCTGCCTTCTCATGCTCGTCCTTTCCCACGCGCACTTCAGATCCTGAAACCCGCGGAGAAGAAGCAAAAGTACGCCTACGGAGGCATCAACTCGGGCCGGCCCGTCACCCCCCCGCGTACGAAGAAGAAGAAGGACATGGCGAAAACCATCTGATCTGTCTTCGAGCGGCGTCTTTGTCGGCGGCCCTGCGGGCACGACCGTGGTCTGCACGCGGGCTGTTCGATCGATTCAGAGCGAGGAGAGGGGGCCCCAAGATTGGCGGACTGCAGCATCGCAGCTCCGAGCATTGCAGGATCCTGTAGCATTTGCATTTGAGTGTATGTATTACCTCCGAGCCACCTCTGTCCCGGTCCGTGGCGAAGCGGGAGGAGGGGGAAGCGTTCGGCCCGTATTGCCACAGGCCGAGAGCGCCGGCGCCGTCACGAGCTTCCGTCTTCCGATAGACCCAATGCCAGCTTGAGATCCGCGGACACCGGCGGACGGATTTGCGATCGCATGGCTACCCTATCGGCGGCATCGCCTGCCGGCGGTGGCGCGGCGGCCCCGGCGGCGTCCCTCGCGGTGCCGTCGGACCCCTCGCCGACCCCATCTCCCCTCACGCCGCCCGCGGATACATATTCCGAGGCGCAATCCGAGCTTGACAGGCTGAAGCAGCGTCTCATCTCGCTCGCCGTATCCGGAGACGGTTCCGAGGGCGCCGAGGCCGCCCACAGCCTGCCGCAGGATGTCGATACCCTCCGCGCCCAGATTTCCATCCTGACGCGTGAGTACGGCGGTCTGCGTCATCTAACGTGTTACGAACCGTGAGATCGCCGCGTCCGAACAGAGGATCGCGCTCGCCTGGAGACGGAGCTGCAGCAGATCACCTCCCTGCACGACGAGGAAAAGCGGCTCCATGCGTCGGCAGCACACGCCGTCGGCGCGCTCCGCAAGCGTGCGGAGGATTTGGAGCGGCTTTTGGCGGACAAGCAGTCTGAGTTGCTGGCGACTCAGAGGGATCTGCAGATTATGGGGGAGAAGCTGGTCGATGAGATTGAAAGAGTGAGCATTCGGAGCCTGGTAAAATGGGCAATAGCTGCGGCGAGCTCGGGAGGATTTGACTATTATTTGACGGACGGAGAGGCTGTTCGGCGGCCCCGTTGACATCGGAGCGTCTCCTGACACCCTGTTTTCCCAGCGTGCCGAGCTCCAGCATTCCAAGGAAGCCGTTCAGGACGAACTCGAGCAGCTTACGTCCCAGCTTTTCGAAGAAGCGAACGTCCTCGTCGCCAAGGAGGCGCAGAAATCGTTCCAGATGGAGAAGACTTCGAAGATATTGGAGGAGGAGCTCCAGCAAACGAAGCTTCGGTTGGAGGCCGAGAGCCAGCAGCTCCGGGAGCTGAGGAAGAAAATGCAGGAGTTCATGGCGGAGCGGGAGCAGCAGGACGAGGCGCTCTCGGACATGATCAACAGCGGGAACGGGAACCCCGCTGTCGCTGCGGCCGTGGCTGCCACCCTTGGCCGCATGGAACCCGGAAGCCGCAACAGCTTCTACTCTGATACGAACGATCCGTCGAGAAAGTCGATGGATTCGCGCGTCGGTGCTGGTGAAGACGGCACGCTGCACCCGGTCAACGACGGGGAGGACCTGCAGCTGGATCCCGTCATGGTGGCCGAGTTTGTCGAGTTTGTTGCCGCCATGTCCGGACTTCGATTGAACGCGATCGCAAAGCTGCCCTTCATGAAGACGGCGCTCGAGGACGACATCGAACCTACGCTGCGCTTCGGAGGCAACCCGCAGGTTTCGGTTAAGAAGGTCATTGAAGCCATCGTGGACAACAAGATCTTCGTGCAGGAGGTGCCGAATGCGTCGGCGGGCAATTCTCCGAACCCCGCCACCGGCGTCTCGGGACCGCTGATGGTGCAGGCTCCGCCCCCCCGATCTTCGTCTGAATCCCTGCTTTCGGCCACGATTTCTTACGCGGGCCTCGGAGGATCGTCGACGGGTGCTGCTGGAAGGCAGCAGATTCGGGAAAAGAGCGTGTGGGAACGACTCTCGGGACTGCCTGGTGTCGGGCCGCCGAACCAGTGCCAGGCGTGCGGCAACTTCACCCCGACTGGCGGTTCTTGCCGTTTCCAGTTTCGCCTCTCGGACCAGGACCTTTGGTCGCCACTATGTGGTGTATGCCGGGATCGCCTCGTCTCCACGTGCGACTTCTACAACTTCCTCCGGCACGTGAAGAGCGGGTTGCTCCAGAATCGGCCGACTTTGGAACTGTACCACGAAGCCTTGCGCCTGAAGAGGGTCATGTTTTACGCTCGGAATGGCGCGGCATTCATGGCCAACCAGGAGAGGGGATTCGGCCGGTGGAGGATGAAGCCGCTCGTGGCCGGAGCTGTCCGAGCTGGGACCCCAGAGGGTCCGCGGGACGGCTCGCCCGTCTCGATGCAGCATCGGTCGGCTGCATCACCGTTGAACCCTGCATCGGTGGCCCCGGCGGCGACGCAGTCTTCGCCACTGCCTAACGGACCTGCTTCTGTTCAGCAGTACGCAGCGAGCGCTTCGGCGGCTGCTTCGCAGGCGCCTGTGAAGCCCGCTTCAGAGACGGCCGCGCCGAAGCCGAGCGACATGCCGCAGTTGGCCATGCCGCCCCTGAATAGGGTAGGCTCGTGAGGCCAGATCTGGATCGCCGACGGTCTCCCTTTGTCTTGTATGGTTTAATTGAGTCTTTCCGATCTCACGTCCGCTTCCGGGAGACATTTTCTCTCGCCAGCAGCACTGTCTTTATTCTCATGAGCTACCGCTGGTACAAGACAGCTTCGCCAAATGCTGCAGGAACACTTGCAGACTGACATCGTCCGTAAGGATCATGGCCGCCGCCCCAGCTGGGCCTTGGCCGTAGGCACCACCGTACCCAGCCGGCGTGGCATGGGTAGTGGAAGGGTTCAGTTTCGAGAGCAGGAACCGTGCCTGCGATCCTCCCTGATCCGTGTCGATGTACCGCGGGATCGGGAACCGATCTGCCAGCAGCTCCTGGGCGTCCTGTTTGGGCGCCTGGAGGAGCAGCTTGAAGTTTTCGTACTCCGGCTTTTCGTGGTATCCAGCTTTCCGCCACTGCGCCATCTGCTCGCCGTGCCATATCAGGAGGTGGAAGAAGGTGTCGAGGAGGAGGATGACGTTCGGCTTGATGGAGACGGAGTCGAGGAGCACGGGAACCGGAGGTCCCTCAAAGCTGTAGGACATCAGCGTGGGCTGGATCATGATGAGCGAATTGTTCACGTCCTCGCGCATCAGCACGTGTCGGTAGTACGCGGTTTCGTCCGGCGAGTTGTTGAAGACCTGCAGGAACTGCGAACGCCGAAGGTGGAACATGAACTGCGGGTAAAGGGCAAAGTTGTCCGGCAGACGGAACGACGTGGGATCGTCCTTCCTGTAGTCGGCCACTTTCTGGCACTGTTAGACATCCCAGTTAGAAGGATATCCGGAACCGGCGAGGGAAGAACCAACCAAGCGGATTAGCATCCTGTCGAGCCACCGCAAAACATCGGGTCCATCGTCAATTTCGGCCTTGAACACCGCAATGCGCGCCATTAGGACCGCGGCCGCTTCCTGGTCAAAGGACAGCGGAATGTCCGGCGAAGAACCATCCGCCCAGCTGCAAGGAGGCGGGCGAGGTCAACCCCGTAATGGATAGGCATGGCCTGCACTCACTTCCGAGCAATGGTCGTCACACGCAGCCTGAAGACGCCGCTCGAATGCTGGTAGTGCGTTACGAATTGAACCAGGCCCCTAGTCCCAGGCTGGACCTGTTGCTGTGGTTGGGCTGCGACCTCAAAGTAGATGCCCACGGTGGTCTTTGGCGTGACCCCGCAAAGCTTCCACGCCGAGGTTTGGCCGATGCCGATTTCCTAAAAACGGATTACGGTAAGTTCCCGACCAGAGAGCACGGGGCCGCACGGACACACCGTCTCTCCAACAAACGCCGTCTTCTTGTTCGCCGAGACAGCCGGACCAATAAGGCCGCACACCCTGAGCTCCTTCGTCGTCTGCACATCCAGCGTTGCGTTGAAGCCCATGATCAAGTGCCCGTCGCCGTCCTTGAGGAAGAGCCGCATGAACGATTGCTTGAAAATGGCGGTGTTGAACGAATCGGCCATAACGATGTAGCCGTTCGTGTAGTTCGAAAGCGACTTCATTTCGAGCACGCCGACTTGATCCAGGCAACCAACAAACATGTCCACGACGTGCCCTTTATCCGCGGCGCGCTTGGCGAGAGACTCGTAGAACTGCAGGAGGATGGGGTGAGATTCCGGCCCGGCGCGCCGGAAAATGGAGCGCACCTTTGCAGCCTTCTTGTAGTGGCGAGCTACATCCTTCTCCAAGTCGTTGTGGGACCTGATGGGCTCCCGCAGTTCCGGCCCAACAACCTCCCCGGGACCTTGCGTGCAGGGGCCTCCGCAAAACAGCATGATGCGTGCTCCGGTGTTTTGGAACGAGGTCTCCAGGATGCCGACCGCGACCGAAAGCGCGGTCCCAGTGCAGCGCAAGCTGCGCTTATCGTTGGCCACCGGCCACGGGTCACGCTGAAGTTGCTCGAAGATGTTGGTGAGGGTGAACTCGCACTGCTGAACGGGCAGCAGAAATCTTGGTGCCGCACATGTTTAACGCAGAAAACTGCAAAACAGTTTGGTCATGCTCACCTGGCAGCGCCCATCGTCTGCGGCGGGGCAGGCTGGCCCGGCATGGGCTGGTTCGGCCTCACGGCTGCGCCCGGCGCCAAGCCCAGAAGCTCCTGGACCTGCTTGGCCGAGTACTCCTTCGTGCCCCGGAAAACGTAGGACTTGGGGCACTCGGTGTATCCGAGCTCGTGGATTTGCGCCTGGCAAGGTGAGGGGAGTCAGCGCCAGATCGGCCTCATTGGCCAGCATCTCCTCCCACCATGGTCCCGAAAGTAATGAGGCCCACCAGAGCTTGCGGAGGAAGGAGCGACAAGCTGACGACCAGCGAGTCCTTGAGGGCCTTCAGATCCACTTCGTCCAAGCACGTGTCCACGACAAAGAGGAAGACCGGGGGGGATGTCGGCGGCCGCGCCAACGTGTACTCGATCGTGGTATAGTTCGGCAGGAGCTCCGCCGGGAGGTTCGTGTTCGAGATGTCCTTATAGTGCGGGGGGAACTGGTTGCGCTGGAGGCAGAAGGGGCAGATCCACAGCTTGCTGCGGACATCGATTTGGCTTCCGGCACGAAGCAATGAGGCTCTGGAGGCGCAGAAAAGCGCGGCAGAACGCGTCCCACGCACCAGTAGGGGTTGAGGACGGCGCGGCACGGCGGCTTGCAGGTCACGGGCTCGTAGTACACGGGCGGCAGGTCCTCGCGCTCCTTCAGCGGCGTGTAGAGGCACGACACCGGCACGACCATCCGCGTCGCCTCGATGCGGCTGGACGGCCAGATGTTCCATGACAGCCTGCGGGGCGGTCAGGGGCCGGCGGGACCGAGCTCCGCGGCCGCCCAACCTGATGCCGTCCCGGTCCTCGACCTCCTCGAAGGTCGACATGCTGCCGCAATCTGCGCGGACCCGGCCACGCCACTGGACAGCGCGGAGCGCGGGGCAGGGGCTCGCTTTGCTCAAGCAGCAGCTCGACGTGGCCGAGCCTCTGTTTTGATGACCATCCATTCTTTTCACCACCACGGACACGTGCAAGCTAGCTCATCTGGCCTCTGTAAAGCAGGTAATCCAGCGCGTGGGAGTTTTCATCGCACCTGCAAGCGAGGGGTAAGGTTTGCGAGATCGGCACGGAACGCATCCACTCACGTCCGTGACAGATCGTCGTGGAAGCCGATCAGGTGCTTCTGCAAGGCCCTCAGCGTGCTCAGGAATCCACTCGCATGATCTTTCAGCCAGAATCCGTGATACCGGAGGAGCGAGTTAACCCAGGTCAGGTGGAACTCGAGCCGCGGCGAGCTGTTCAGCTCCCAGGAGACGAGCTCCAGCGTCCGGCCGAGGTATTTGACCGGCATGTCCCGACAAAGCAGCGGCACTTCGTTGACCGGAAGGGCGTGATACACGGTTGACTGCGTAGAGCGCTCTCCGAGGCGGAACGCCATGACCAGGGCCCTGAGGTACTCCCGCTGTCCGGCGGCTTCGGCTATCGCGGCGGGGGTGATCTCGAGCTCCAAATCGAAGGGATCGAAATCCGCAACCTCGTCCAGAGAATAGACGAGGAGTCCCTCCGTGGCAGCAGCGGCCCATGCGCGACCGGTGGGGGCAAAACGGACCTCGGACACGCGGATCTCGGGCCGCGTTTTGCGAACAGATCGATCGCCACGCTGCACCCCCGGCAGGCTCTGATCCATGCGGTCTTCGAGATCTTCGTCGTCCGAAACGTCGTCGATCATATCCAGAGGAACGCCTTGGGCGAGGTTCTTCGAGTTCAGCTTCTCCAACATGCCATCCAGGGAGAGATTGCTGGACACCCTGAACCTCTTTAACATGACCCGGGAGCCCAAGTCGTAAATGCACACGTTCTTGGCGTTGCCTCCGGCGAGCAAACACGTCCCGTCCGCGCTGTAGCAGAGGCTCGTGAAGTGCTTCCCGGCCGCGGCGTTTGCGGCGGTCGTCCTGTCCGAGGACTTGCGACCCGCCTGCAGATCCTTGCGTCCCTCGATCGTCCCCGTCTGCGATGCTTCGGCGGGGTCCCACAGGGTGACCTGGCCGTCGAGCGTGGAAACCGCCAGCTCCTTCCCGTCGGGGCGCACCGCGATGGCGAGCACGTCGGATTGGTGGCCGAGGCTTTCGACCGTGCCCGACCGCGAAAAAATGTCCCAAACCCGCACAGTCTTGTCCCAGGAGCCGGAATACAAACGACCGGATCCCGATGGGTCGAATGCAAGGCACCAAACGGGTCCCTCGTGTCCGGCGAGCACTTCGACCAACCTGCCGGTCTGCACGCTCCACACGAATATCTCAAAGGTGTCGGCAGAGCCGGCGCACACAATCTCTCCAGAGGGATCCACCGCGAGCGAGCAGAACTGCGCAGGGCGGGGCGAGGTGAAGGTTCGGAAGTTGCGGTACCGAATCAAGTCGTACGCCCGCACGGTGCCGTCGAGGGAAGCCGAGAACAGAGCCTGTCCTGCCTTCGCAAAGTCGACGCGAGATACGGCCCCAGCGTGCTCCGAAAACGTGACGTAGCAGAAGCCCGACGTGGAATCCCACACCTTGACCTTCCCGTCGTCGCCCCCCGTGGCCACAGCCCCGCCATCCGCGCTCCATGCCAGGCAGCGCGGTCCGGCACCATGGCCTTGCTGCTTCAAGACGTGGGTCTCCGAGCGCCATTCCCACACCAACAGCTGGCCGAGCTTGGATGAGGCGAAAGCGATCCACTCGCCAGTAGGGCTGACCGCGGCCGCGTCTATCCGCTTCTGAGAAACCGACAGGGTGTGGATCTGCGTGAAGGAGGGCAGCTCCCAAAGACCAAAAGCCCCGGAAGAGAATCCAACGGCGAGTAGTGACGATGCGGCGTGGAACGAGACCGATCTGACACGCGCGTGCTGCATGTTGAAGTAGTGGCGTGCTGCGATGCGCCAGCGCTTCTTCGCGGGAGGCCCCGCACCGTCGCTTCGGGGCCGCTTGCGCAGGCCAGGGTCAGAGGCACCTTCATCCTCGCCGCTCGCGTCTTCCGAGGTCTCAACCGCGGCCACATCCTCAGCATGCCACACGAAGACAGCGCCGTCGCGAGACACGGAGTATATCCTGCGCCCATCTTCGGCCCAGAAAGCTGCCACGACGGTGTCCCTGTGCGCCGCGAGCGACGCCGGGACAAAGTCCGGTTCGGGGTCCAGCGACCAGACCCGCACAGTCATGTCCTCGGAACACGTGAGGAAGAAGCGGGAGTCGGGCGACCAAGCCAAGGAGACGACGTCGTCCGTGTGCTTGGCGTAACTCCGATACAGCACCAGGGGCACGAACTCGCGGTGGGTTCCGGGAGAACGCCAGCAGCGCACTTCGCGGCCGTGGGAAACCAAGAAGTACTTCCCGTCGGGACTGAACTGCAGGTCACGCACAGGCCCCCCGAAGTTGTGGTGATGCAGGACGGCCCGTCTCGGCAGGTTCACCAGCAGAGCCCGTCCCTCTGAAGACAAAGGAGCATTAGAGCACGAGCGATGAGCCAGGCGAAGCAGAAGCACCTTCGTCGACCGTGATCAGCAGCACTCCATTCGGAGACAGCGCCAGCCGCTCTATGTTCTTGCGGTTCTCGAAAGGCAGCGTGATGGACCGGCCGTTGCGGAGGTCGAAGACCGAGACCCGGTTGCCCACCGGGCTGAGCAGCCGGTCGCCATCGGGGTGGAAGACGAGGTTGCCTTTCGTGTAGACCGTCCCGCAGAGGTTCGAGAACTGGAAGTCGACGCGCATTGGGGAAGAGAGAGTGGGCGTCGCTTTGTTTACGGTCACGGCTTGTTGATCGACATAGAAGTCCCGCAAAGAAGATGGCCCGGCAGACCGTGGGCCGGCCGACCATCGGCAAGCGAAAGCGGCCGAATGCGTCGCGTCCGACTCGTGGCGCGAAGCGGCGGTCGGCAGTTGGCGTTTACGAGGACGCGGACGCCGACGAACGGTCCGAGAGGAGGCTCCAGCAGCGTGCGGATCTCGAGGGCCTCGACCTGCAGGAAGACGGGGCCCAGACCATCGATCAGGAGGACGACGAGGAGATAGACGAGGACGCTGCCTTCGACGAGGACGACGAGGAGCGCTTCGGGGTGTTCTTTGAAGGGAAGGACGCTTCCGAGGGGGCCTCGGAAGAAGACAGCGAGGCGGACTCGGACGACGAGGAAGCGTTCTCCGAAGACGCCGAAGATGGACCGGAGGAGGGGCTGCGCTCAGTGGACTCTGGTTCTGTTTCTGGGGAGGGACACGAGTCGGAGGGGGAAGCCGGGCTCGAGGACCTGTCATCCTACATCGCTTCCTTGCCGACTTCGCAGGGTCGGCGCCGGCGTGAAAGGCAGGCCGAAGTTACGCTCCCTTTTCCGGAGGATCCCGCGAACCTCCCTATCGCTCGGGCGCCCGCTCTGGCGGAGATGCTGGAACCGCTCCGACACCTGCCGGGCCTGGCGGCTCTCCGGAAGCAGGCGGCGCAGTTGGAGAAGCACAAGGCCAAGGAAGGACCTCTCCCGGCCCCTTTGCACACGAGGGCAAAGGACCGTGCGAATAGGCAGGCCGCCCGCGAGCTGGCAGTGAAGGAAGTCTCGAAGTGGACGCCAATCGTGAAGCGGAACCGCGAAGCAGAGGTTCTGCAGTTTCCTCTAAACGAACCCGCGAGGGACAACAACACGAGTGCGGCGCTGACGTCCAATTTCAAGCCGGCGACGGACCTCGAGAAGGAAGTGGCTGCGGCGCTAAAGGACATTGGGCTCGGCGAAGACGAGCTGGCCAAGGCCGAAGAGCTAGAGCTCAATGCTGTCACTGAGGAAGAGGTGAGCACCCTACTCTGCTCCGCAGTCGGGTTACAAACAAGGCGATTCGGCAGGTCAAGGCCAGGCGGGCGGAACTGGCCAAGCTCCGTTCCCTTCTGTTCTTCCAGGAAGCGAAGATGAAGAAGGCGGCCAAGATCAAGTCGCGAGCGTACCGAAAAATCCGCAAGAAGGAGAAGGAAGCCGCGTCCAACCGTATCCGGGAGCTGGAGCTTCTCGATCCTGCGCGCGCCGCGGAAGAGCGCCAGAAGGCGGAGGTGGAGCGGGCCAGAGAGCGCGCAACGATGCGCCACAAGAACACGAGCAAGTGGGCCCGCGCTGCCACCGGTCGCCCAGGCACAAGGGAACAGGTTGAGGATCAGCTCAGGAAGCACGAGGCCTTGATGCGGAAGATCGAGGGGAAGGAGGACTCTGATCGCGAAAGCGACGAGGTATCGGACCTTGGGGACGTTCAAGATGCATCTGACGGCGAAGAAGGGACAGAACGTGCTCGTGCAAGGGCCCTGGAAGAACTGGACGCGTTGGAGTCGGACCTTGTCGAGAATGTGCCTCAAAAGGGACTGATGGCTCTCAAGTTCATGCAGCGCGCGGCAAAGGAGCAACAAGATCTCGTCCGAAGAGAACTGGATGCGGTCAGAGATGAGCTTCTCGAATCGGAAGCGGAGGAGGACGGTGCTGGCGAGCAGGAGCTTTCCGGCGGCAGGCGGTCCTTTGCCAAGGCCGGCAACAAAGCGCCTGTGGCGCGGGCCTCTGAGGATGCAGATGACGCAGCGATTCTTAAACCTGCCGGAAAGGGGAGCACAACTCGCATGTCTGGTCCCGTGGCGGTCCCTTTTGCTGGCTCGAAAGGGACCGCTGACGGATCCAACCCTTGGCTTGACGCGGCTGCTCGGTCTGTGCGCAGAGCAGGCAAGGATGTCGCCGCCAGAGGCAGGCAGGAGAAGGCTGCCGATGGGCTAGCGCGCGAGCGGAAACGGGCCCTGAAAGCGGCGGAAGAGGACGAAACCGAGGATCACGGGATCATCGATGCTTCCATGGATCTCGTTCTGCCAAACGGGAAGACTTCCAAAGTCGAGGGCGAGCGCCAACGGAAAGCGGCTCCTGCAGCAAGCGGACAGCCGAACCGAGAGCTGCCTGGGCCCGCCTACGCTGTTCAGGACGCTGATTTGGATGCCCGCGAAGACCTGGATGCCGATGGATCGGAAGCTGAGGAGTCGGGGGATGGTTTCCAGCCCGTGGCGGACCTCGGTTCCATGACGCAGCGTGAGCTGATGGCCTTGGCCTTTGCGACGGATGACGTGGCGGCCGAATTCGAGGAGGAGAAGCGCCAGTTGGACGCGGAGAGCGACGCCGACGAGGATGGAGGGGTCCTGCCCGGTTGGGGCTCGTGGGGAGGAAAGGGCGTCAAGGCTCGCCCGAAGAAGCCGGTCACCAACCCAAAGGTCAAGCCTCTTAAACCCGCGCGCAAGGACGCTGCGCTGAAGCACGTCATCATCAACGAGCGGAAACCGAAGAAGGCGCTGAAGTATGCGACGGAAGCCGTCCCTTTCCCTTTCAAGACAAAGGAGCAGTACGAGGCGAGTCTCCGGATGCCGTTGGGGAAGGAGTGGAACACGGCCACGGCGCACCAGCGGAATATCGTTCCGAACGTGATCGTCAAGTCTGGCACCATTATTCACCCGCTGAAGGTGCGCAACTCCGCTCTTTTTCTGCGCGGACCCGATCGTGCTGACCAGTTCCCCAGTACACGAAGCGTCCTGCGTAGTCTGTACAAGTCTGACAGAGGCAATAAAAGGTTGCGCGGGTATCGTGTCTTCTGCGCCTAAAGCTCGTCTCTTCGTGGTGCGCCTCCTGCTTGCGAAGCATTTCGCCGGCTTTCGGCAACGCGTGCCGCGACTGCAGCAACCTCGTTGTCGTAAACCGACCACTCCGGTATTTGGCGCTTAGCTCTATCCAGCTTCGGTTCCTTGGTCATGGGGTTGTTGCACTGCACCAAGGGGGTTAGCAGCGAATGCGAACGTGGTCCAGCCGGCGTACCAGGTCAATGGTCTTGGCCGTCTTGAGCGATTCGTCGTCGCACCACGTCTCACACCAGAGCCATTCCTGCGGAAGCGAGAAGATGGGAACCTGGTGGATCTAGAAGGCGTGTCAATACTGGTTTTGGCAACCATTCCATGCTCCCGTACCAGATTGTTTGGGAGGTCCTGATCGAGGTTTGCCAGAGACTCTGGATCCGCGCTGAGCATTTGGTACTGGCCCCGAAGACGATCGCCGGCGGCCATCTGCCTGAAGCGGGCCAGGTCCACCAGGTACAGGGCGCTGATGTGGTACGGTTTTCCGTTGAGGTGGTTCAGCCAGTACCCGTTCTTCCAGAATCGGTATCCCTCGGTTTCCTGGCGCGAGTCGCAGAAGGGGGTGTACGCATACGGTGCCCCGCCGATGTCCATCTCCATCAGTTCCTTCAAGTCCGTGCGGACAATCTGGTCTGCGTCCACGAAAATGACTCGATCGAGACTCAGGGGGAAGAGGACGTCGAGGAAGAGAATCTTGTACCTGGGCGAGCGTCAGCATGCGGCTAGGAAGCGAGGGCGGCTAATCGCACCCCCAAATCGTCCTCTGCTTCTCCGTCTGGGCTCTGAGCCAATGCGGCCACTTGTACGTGACAAGCTCGTACTGGAAGTTGTACTCTTTTGCAAGATGCGGCAGGAAGTCCTTGAATGTGGGGCTCATGAAGTTTTCGATGAGCCAGAACTTGACAGGGCTCTTGGTGTGCCGCATGACACCGATGAACATGATCGACATGAAGCGCTCGTACAAGTGCCCGGATGCCACGGAGAAGACGTTAATGGTGGTCTCGTTGGAGGCTGCCCTGTCGGACGGCTCGCGATCACCCCCTCGATCCAACCCCAGACTTCTCAACAGCATTAGTTGGTGCCACTTGCAAGCCCTGAAAGACTTACCCCTTCTTAATCGAGGCCCACAGTCCTGCGCCGAACGCGCCCCCGGTATTCCCTTCCCCTTCGTCATCCTTGGATGCCAAATCCTCGTCCAGGAGCTGCGCTTTCTCCATGCCAGGCTTCTTCGAAACCTGGATAGGTTCGAGCACCGAGGGTAAGCGGGTTCGGGCGGGAGCTTCGCGAAAGGGCTTACCTTCACGAACAGCGTAAGACCTTCGAAGCTTCGGACCGTCACGGATGCCACCGAGAGGATCTTGTCGCCAGCGAAGCGAGAAAACTCGCGCACGTCTTCCGTGACAAGGTTGACGTCATAGTACCGCCTGGAACGGCCTTCGCGCAGCCTGAGCTCCCAGACACCGGGCCCTGCTTTGAGCTGGAAGTAACCCAGGTTCGCCATGACGATAGTGTCGACCATATTGGGGTAGCTGGCGGAACCCAGGATGAACTGGAGGCCACGAGGCGGCTGCCTGGACTTGGAGTCAATGCAATGGCCCTCCACGAGGACCTTGGTGAGCTCGAAAACGGATTCGATGCCCTTGGATCGCTCCGACGGGGGCAGGTCCGCGAGCTTGATGTTGTCGAGGTCGTGAACCGAAGAAACCGGCATGGCAAGCCACGCGTTGGGAACTGAAAGGGCACGGTCGCATCAGACAGGCGCTGCCGCCGCGGACAGAGACCAACCGTCAAGATCCAAACTGAGCAGCGTGTCCTCGGGGAGCTTGGCAAAGGTGGCCGTCGCAGCCTGTGGGTTGAGGTCCTTGGGTGCGACGAAGCGATAGAAGCGCTTGATCGGCAAGTCCTTGAGATCGCGGGTAGGGTTGAGCCGCACGGTGATGTGGATAAGGCCGTCGAGCTGGAGGAGAGACTGGCGGCCGATGTGAACTGTTAGGCGCCACGTCGGACTGGAACTGACCTCCACTGACCTCGAGCACGGCAGAGATCCGCTGCGCCATGTTGGTGAGGGGATCGAGCACGGCGTACACGTGGAAGATTGCGTTCTCCTCGTCGCCGACGGAGAATTGGCTGCACTGCGGGTTCAGGCTCGCGACTCGCAATCCTCGGCGGATAGCTCACCTGTGGGTGCCGGGTACGGCGACAGGGACGACCCCCAACCGCGATTTAGCGGCGCTTTGGAAGCCGGATTCGAGCTCCTTGGCGCTTTCACCCTTTCCGAGAATGGCGGTGAGGCGAAGAACCGCATCCGATCTGCGCCCGTCCAAAGTCAGGAACATGCGACGCAGATCGCATCCGAAAAGGTGAGGCTCACTTGGCATTGTCGCTGTCCTCCGTGAGAACCGACGACACCTTTTCCATTATCCCCTGGACCCCTGTCATGTAGACCGTGGAAACGGCGAGATCAAAGTCGTCCTTGTCGAGGTCGAAACCGCTCGGGAAAGGCCCAAACACCTGCGAGCCCGAATAAGCGCCGGTGTAGGTTTCCGAGTGTAGCACACATACCCTGCCGTTTACGACGATGGCGGACTGGCCCGCGCCGAGGCCGAGGGACGACCGCAGCTCGGCGCCGTTGGCATCCTGCAGAGGTTGTAACAGTCCTGGAACTTGGTCCGCTTCCATCAGGCCCTCGAGCAGGTGCGCGTTCTGGACAAAGTACTCCTTCTTGGGCTGTCCCTTGACGTTCGAGAGCAGAATCGCATCCAGCAGCGCCCGCAGCGCCGCTTTGGCGTCGTGCCCCGCCGTCTGCTGCTGCGCCGCGTGCCGGAATAGCCGCACGACCGGCACGGCCGTCGGCGCCTGCCCGGCCACGGCGTGCACTATCGTAAGTCTGCAGCTGACCTTGGGCTCCTCGATCTGCAGGAACGGTCGGCTTCCGTGCGCTCGTAGGGGCGTTGGGACGCACCAGGTAGTGCAGGGCACTGCTCAGCAGAGACCAGGATTCCTGGCTCGAAAAGTCTGCGACAAGCCACACTGTGATGCCGGGAAAAACGTCTCCATCCTTGACTGTGGATCCGAAAATTCCGCATGAGTAAGACCGAAACCGGCAAGCCGCGAACCGAAATTTACCGGCCGACAAGTAGGGGACGTCCAGATCCAGCGCGTCTAGCTCGGCAAACCTGGCCGGGTTCGCCGCCGTCGGCGTGGAGATGTACGGGTTCCTCCGCGGCAGCACCCCCGGCACGGTCGAGAAGTAGTCCAACGGCACCACGGAGTCGTCAATCTCGCCGTGGTAGAGCTTGCGCTGTAGGTGCTCCAGCTGGCGGAAGTAGGTCTCCACCACGTCGTCCTGCCACTGCTCCCCGATCTCGCCGTGCCGCCCGTTGAGGAACCACGCGCCGTCCTTGGGCGAGACGCCCAGCCGCCTCACGTAGGCGCGCAGGGTGTCGCCGTACGAGGTGGAGGCGGAGAGGATCGCCTCGTCGGCCGAGCCGGGCACGTATTCCACACCGGCCTTGGGCTGGCGCCCGGCGAGGGACTCGAAGTAGGCGCGGATGACGTCGTTCACCGCCCCCTTGGGCAGCGTGACGTCGTCCGTGATCCTCTCCCGGATCTGGTTAAGGGGCATTATGGCCGTGAACGTGTTCCGCGGGGTTGGACTTACCTTGAGGGCAAAGTCCCTGACATCCTTGAGCCCGAACGTCGACGCCAGGAATCGCGCAAACAGCCCCCCGCGCGCCGACTCGGACTCGAGCCCGCCGTTGAGGATGGGTACGAACCCGAACCGCATGGGGATCTCGCGCCCGATCCAGATGAAGAGCGTGGCCAGCACGTCCAGGTGGTCCGGGTTGGCCAGGTCCGTCAGCGCCACGAGGCTGAACAGGTTCCGCCGCAGGAACTTGAACTGGTTCGGGAACCCCGGGCGGAGCAGCTCGCGCAGGTTCTTCGGCCAGGACGCGTACCGCCGGTCCTTCTCCAGGTCGTTGAGCCACACCACCGCGCCGGCGGGGTCGCGCGTGTCGTACGAGTCGCCCCAGGGCACGCCCGACTTGGCGCCGCCGACCTTGGTGTTGAGCAGGTCCAGCGCGCCGCGGGCGCCGAAGCCCAGGGATGTGATCTGGTCAATCACGCGGGCCTCGGCGCGGAGGAAGCGCAGGAGCTCAAACAGGTTGGTCTGGTCCGTCCCGACGTCCAGGCCGTTGATCCACAGGCCCGAGAAGCCGGGCTGGACCTTGGTCGCCTGCTGGGTCTGCAGGATCTCCATAGAGGCGTCGGCCGGTGGTGGCCGATCCACGAGCAGGTGCGCGAGCCGCGGGAAGTTCTGCGACACATAGACCAGCGACCACAGCGGGTCCGGCGATGTGAGAATGTAGCCCGCGGCGTGGTGGCCGAGGAAGGCGATCTGGTCCTCCTCCAGCTTCATGATGACGGGCGCCTCGTCGATCCGATCCAGCTCCTCCTCGGTCGCCCCGTCGTGCTCGCCGCCCTCGGCCTCCAAGTCCGCCTCCGAGTCCCCGCCTGCGCAGAGCGGCGGAAGCTCAGACTCGAGAGCGGTCGTTTGCGCGGAGTCGAACACCCACCGGGAAAGACGACCTTGCGGTCGTCAATGACCTTGTAGTCGGTCTTTTTGATCCATAGCTCCACGCCGTAGCCCGACAGCAGCAGGGGCTCGCCGGCGGCGTGGTCCGCGGGAGGGCGGTACCGGAGCACGTACGTGGCACCCAGGTCGCCGGCAGCCGCCACAGCCGCGGCGTGAAACTCGGCAAAGCCGGGCGCCAGCACGTCCGCGTAGACCACGACGGGCGCCACTCCGGGTTTGGCGGCCGCCGGCGGTATCGTGTGGTCGAAGGAGTATATGGAGTCGGCGGCAGAGGCGCTGCGGGGGCGCGATTAGGGATGAGCGGGGAATTGGCGCGGTTGCCGGTACCCACCTCGCCCTGCCCTTTGCCGCCTGCCGAAACGCGTCCACCGAGCAGTGCTGCCTGCCCTGCCACGCGACCCAGAAGCTGCACGACGCGTCGAAGCCGGCTTTGGACGCGTTGAGGGCCGGCACCACGGTCGTCGCGTACAGGTGGTAGTATGCCTGCACGGCGGGCGCGTGCGTGTGCAGGGCCAGCGACATGCGGAACAGCGCGACGGCGCCGCCCGTCGCCAGCAGCGCGTTGTCCTCGGCGATGGCGACTGCGAGGTCGGCCAAGTCCTCGGTGCCCGCGGGGAGCGGCGTGGCGGCGACGGCGGCGCCCAGCATGGGGAAGAAGGCCGACGCGTTCTGCGACGCGACATACTCGCTGTTGCGGGGCGGCGGGCGGTGACGTGTCAGCGCGTGCGGCGCGTGCGGCGGCGGACGCACAGGGCCTCGAGCAGCACGTGCGGCGCGGGCCACGCGGTCCGCAGGCGCGTCCGCACCGGCGGCGACCGCGCGGCAATCGGCGCCGCGCAGACGAGCGCGATTAGCGCGGCAGCCGCGAGGAGTCGTCGCAGCACGCGCATGGCGACGCGTGGAGCGGACGGCGGCGGCTCAATAGCAGGGTCAGCTCCTTGATTCTGAGAGGCCAAACAGAGCACACATCTAGAAGCTCAGTTTCCGGCGTTCCGGCCAATGCATCCACTCGCATTTGACCCGGCTGAGCGTCCTGTAGCGGGGATCAACGCCGTGCCCGACTGGGCAAAGGCGCCACCGCTCTGGGTCGACACGCCCGAGGAGGCGGCGAAACCTGCCCCGCCCAAAACCTTCGAATGGCTGCGCGGCAGGGTCGCCGCGGTTACTGGCGGCGCCGGCATCGTCGGTAAAACGCTGGCGCTGGATCTGCTGGCCGTTGCAGGCTGCCGTGCCGTCAGACTGCTGGATTTGCGCGAGCCGATCACGTGGGACGGCCGCGACGACGAGGCGGCGCGGGCCAAGGCTGACGGCCGCCTGACCTTTGTCAAAACGGACGTGACGAACGAGGACGACGTCGAGGCGGCGCTCGCCGGGGCGCAAGCGGTGTTCCACGTGGCATCGTACGGCATGAGCGGCCTGGACATGCTCAACGCGCCGCGAATCTGGGCGGTGAACCTCGGCGGCACAAAGAACGTCGTCCGCGGCTGCCTACGCGGCCGCGTGCCCGTGCTGGTCTACACCTCGTCGGTCAACGTGTGCTTCGGTGGGCAGGTCGTCGAGGGCGCGGACGAGATGATGCCCTACTTCCCGATCGCGGGCCACACCGAGGAGTACTCCAAGAGCAAGACAGCGGCTGAGTCCTACGTGCTCGAGGTGGCGTGCGGGCAGGAGTTCCTGAAGGAGGCCGTCGGGGACGACGGCGCCGGGAAGAAGCTCCGCGCCTGCGCCGTCCGCCCGTGCGCCATCTATGGTGAGGGCGAGGAGCGCCACTTCCCCCGCATCCTGGGCAAGATCAAGTCGGGCCTGGTCGTGTTCAGCTTCGGCTCGCCAAAGAACCGTGTTGACTGGGTGCACGTTCGCAACCTCGCCATGTGCGAGATGCTCGCGGCCGATCGGCTGGGCCAAGAGCTGGAGGCGGACCTGCGCGGCGAGGCGGACGCGTACCCCTACCGCAGGGTGCTGGGCCGCAAGTACTTTGTCAGCGACAACGAGCCCACCAACCAGTTTGAGCTCCTGCGGCCTTTCGTGGGTGTCATGCGCGATTGTGCCCGGCATGTCTCACTGACCAGCCCCCACAGTTCGAACTCTACAAATACCCGTTCCCCTCTCTCGTCTGCATCCCGCTGCCCTTCATGATTGGCTTCGGGTACCTCAACGAGCTCTTCTGCAACCTGCACGGCGGCCGCCTCGGCGGCCCCTTCCTCACCCGCGCCGAGGTCGTCAAGTCGGGCCAGAACCACTGGTTCCGCACCGACCGCGCGCGGCTGGACCTCGGCTACGAGCCCGCGTTCGGTAGCAGGGAGGGCATGGCGAAGCTCGCGGTTTGGTACGCCGAGCGGGACCCCGACGCCAAGAGGGACCGGTCGGCGTGGGAACGATGGAACGGGCTGGCGGCTGCCGCGGCGGTGGCGCTGCCCGTGGTGCTCGTTCTGCTGGCGCTGTTCTGGGGCGTGGGAGTGCCGATCCTCGCTGCACACCTGTGGTTGCTCAAGCAGATCGCGTGGGCGATGGCGGGTGCCGTGCGGGCGGGGTATGCGGCCGCGGTGGCGGCCAAAAGCGCCGTGGGGGCGGCCGCGATGACCCTGCCCCCTGTGCGGTGGTTCGTGGAGCAACCGGAGCAAATCAAGTGGGTCTTTTATTTGCTGCCGATGCCAGTAGTTACCTGGATCATTGCGCGGGAGAACGCGCTGCGGACCAACGAGACGTGGCAGATGATCTGGGATGCGGAGAGGCGCCGCGCGGAGCATGCGGCAGAGCAGGAGAGGCAGCGGTTGGCGGCGGAACAGGCAGGAAGCAGCGGAGGTTCCCCGGGGGCGGATCGGGCAGGTAGCGGCGGAGTTTCCCCAGGCGCGGATCCATTACTACTCGTGAAGGAGAGACAAAGCGCGAAATAACTAAGTGCTGGGTATCTAGTGGGCGGCGGCGTGCTCCATGGCAAGGTCAACGTCCCCGGCAGAAGATTGCACGAGTTCGTCCAGCGGATCGGCGGTCTCGCCCTCGGCTTCGATCTCGGGGGAATACTGGCAGGGATGCGCACGGTCATGGAAAGCGCGGCTTGCCGCAAAAGCGGGACCTACCAAGCAGGAGTACTCTGGCTGGTAGTCCTGGTTGTTGGGGAGGGAAGGGTCGTATCCATAGTAGTAGGTCTGCGGGTCATAGGCCACTTCAGTATCCTCGGCCATGCCGTTCACCGTAAGGCACCCACCTGGTCCTGCAACTGCCACGTTTCTCTTCGCCTCGTGGAGGTGCGCTCTCGTCCCGGCGGCGGCGCAGGTTGCGCCGGGTCGCTCAGAGGCTCGTCCCCAAGAACTAGCTCCGCCTCCATCGTGTACGACCGCATGTCGTTGACCGCCATGTGGAGCCACCCGCGCACGGTCTGCAGCGCGTTTACTGCCAGCGGCTCGCGGAGAAGAAGGCGGATTTGGTGCCAGTGGGTCCGTTCCGCGTGCGGGGAAGTGGTGAGGGAGAAGGCGACGGGGCTCGCGGTGCCGGCCGGCGGGACGAAGCCGATGTCGAACCAGCCGGCGATGCCGTGAATGATGCCCGTGAAGTTCGGGGTCCAATTGATGGGGACGGTGAACTCCTGCAGCTCGGGTATCGTGATTGTCCGGAAGTTGATTGCAAAAGAGGACGGCGGGGAGAGGAGCGTGCGGGGATCGAAGGTCCCGACGACTGCGGGCCCAATCACTCCGATAAGCAAGCAAGCAACGTGGGAACGGGAAGCCTTACCCGGCATCCCAAAGATTTCGTCCTTGGCCTCCTTGCTCAGCGGCGAGAGGTCGACGCCGTAAAAGTTGTTCTGGTCCCAGAAGCGTACCTTGGCCATGGTCTGCGTCCAAAGGCTGGCGTCCGTGAACTGCGTGGCGAGACGTCAGCGGCACATCCCCAATACCCTCAACGTAGCACATACCGGAGCCAGAAATATGGTGCCGTCGCTTGGGAACACCGCCCCGGTCGGCTTCAAATAGCGATCCCGCGCGAACAAAAAGCTTTCCAGCATGCGTTCGTGCACCAGCAGGACGCCGATCGGCTCCGAGATGATAATGTCCACGGATTGGGGCGGGATCGGGATCGATTCGTCCTCGATTTTGCCTGTGGAACGCGTGAGGATTCCTCGAGAAACCGCAACCGTGCTCAAGTACCTTGGATGACCTGAATCTTATCCCGGAGCCAGACATTCTGGTAGCGGGAAAGGTGAGCAGTTGCATCAGGTTCAGCGCAAAGTCGTTCAACCTTGCTGCCAGCATGGGACAGGAAGCGCTTCATCTTCTCGGCCATGTTGCTCGCTTCCACGGCCCACACTTTCCGGGCTCCAGCTTGGACGGCAAAGTAGGAAAGGATACCTGGCCGGCGACGGGTCAGCGAGAGTGGGAGATCGACGACGGCGGCTTCGTACCAGACCCGGCCCCAACGTCCATGACCACCTTATCGGCAAACATCGGGGCGTTGGACACGATCGCCGAGTGATACGTCGACGTCCGCACGGTGTCTTGGAGCATGTTTTGCTGGTGGGTCAGCTGCGCGTAGTAGCTGCGAGCATGGCGGGATGGTCAGTTCATCGCATCGCGCCATTGGAGCCCAGTGCTCACCCGAAATACGCCGGATCCCGCGCCTCGGTGCCGGGGGCATCGCCTGCCGCGCCCGGCCTGGCACCAAACCCCTCGCCGCGTGATGCCATTGCCTCGAATGGGGTCCGCCACGTGAACCGTTAACTCGGCCTCCTGACGCGTCCACCGCGCCGGACCGCGTGATGCGGTGAGGGCGATGAAGGGACGCCCGAGCTCGGCAGCCCAACGCGTTCTTCTTGGGCTTTTGGGCCGCGGTGGTTGGTGCAAGAGGAGTCGATCGCCGCGGTCCGAACGCGCGGGCGCGGCGCCCGCTCGCACGTCACCGCCCAATTCCCACTTCCGTCCATCGACGTTGCGCAGAAATGGACACCGGACCGCCTGCTCGCAGCCAGGATTGTCTGTCTCCCGAGGCGGCAGACGAGTGCTTGCTGCATAACTGCGAGGACTTGAAGCGGGAGTGCTGCCAGGCGCTGGGAGGTCTCCTGAAGAAGCTCTCGGCGCAACCCGGAGCAGTTGCTTTGACGGCCCTGGACGACCCGTCACTTGACCTAAGAAAGGGCACAAAGGACGATGCGGACAGCCAGGGCAGCAATGTGCCTCGGAAGCGAGGAGGCCTCAAGAAGAATCCGACGACGGCGGCAGCGGACTTTGCATTCGACGACGTGTCGCTCACTTTGGCCGTAGCCACCCTGCTCAAAGGGCTCTACGAAGCTCTGGAGTCGTGCGCCGGATCTGCGCACGAGGTGCGGGAAGCCAGCCAAAGCGGCAAGGCGGAAGCAGAGCGCCTGGTCAGCATGCTCGTCCACAAGGACAGGAAACTGGACTTGAACGAGTTTATGAGCATCAAAGCCGCGGCCAAGGGGTCGGACGATTCGGAGTACGGCCCGCCGGAAGCGTCGCTGGGAGACGCGGCCATGACGCCCCTGCGGGCAAACATCCGAGCACTTGACTTTGAGCAAATGAGCCCCGAAAAGAAGAGACTGTGGTCGGAAGTGGACAAGAGCATTTCGCTGGTGCTCTCGACAGTCGAAAGGAGGTGCGCCGTCTCCCGTGCGCTTCTATTTCGACTCTTATCTATGACTTCAGATTGGCCAAGCCATCGAAACAAGTTGCCAATGAAGATGTGGAATCTGGAGCTCCGTTGGCAAATGCAGCCTCTGAAGCAGCTTCTGCCGAACCTGTCCATCGTGCCGAGCAAGGGCCGCCGCCGGTGGATCTCGGCGGTGTCATTACCGCCATCGACAGGGTCCTTCAGATCGTCCCCAAGCTCGAGAACCAGTGCGTATTCCTCACCGATCGCCAGCAGCGGATCATGGATTCGGCACAGGTGGCCGCGGCAATCAACCGTATGCTCCAGTTCGGTCGCATGGATGGCCAGAGGGTCCGCTTCGAAGACACGCGCTACAGCAAGCTCAACGACCTCATCCAAGGCATCGAACAGGCCGGCCAGAGAAGCCTGGCAAGCCAGCGCGCGGAGCTGTCGCAAACGCAGCAGAACAAAATGGAGATCTCACGGGTCCAGAGGGCGATCGAGCGCGGCTCCAGGGGACGCATGGGCGATCAAGAATTCTTTGCCCGGGAGGCAAAACTAATGGACATCATCGCATCGCTCCGTCTGGACAGGGAAGGCGGCGGGAAGATGGACCAGCAATCGTACCTCATGTCGGAGCAGAAGGAGCGGGAGATGTTCGCCATCCAGATAGGGTCGAAAATGGCCCGGCTCAGGAGGATGTCGGCCCAAACCACGTGGTCGGTGGAAGACCGCGATCGGATTGCCATGGAGAAGCTCGAGCAGGTGTTCGACTCCGTGATGTCAAAGACGGTCTTACACACTCAGAGGGCCGGAAACAGGCCAGCCATGTAGAGACTCTAGGAAGCTCCCATCAATCCCCGCGCACGGTGCTCGTTGCAGACGGCCAAATCCAGCGCCTTCAGATACGTGTCCAGCGAGGACCTCTCCGACTGAACGTAGAATGCGTGCGCAAGAAAAGGCAGCTTTCGCAGGGATCGGCCGCTCATGCCCTCGCATTTCTGCGCAATGGCAAAGAGGCGAGCGCTGGGATGGTCCGATCCGAGCATGTGGCGGAACACCTCCAGCTCGCGGTACTCGAGGAGCCCCGAGTCCCGTTTGTTGGGCGGCGCGTACAGCGATTCCTGCTGCGAGGCCGTCGTGGCGCCGATGATCCTCGTTCGAATGAGCTCCTGGATCGCGGAAGCAAGAATGGCGTACGCGGCCGCCGTCGACGGATTCCCGATGTGCATCTTGATGTCCGCCCGATCGACAAAGGCAAGGTCTGCCAAAGCAAGTCCGTGTGAAAAACAAACGAACGGAGGAGCTGTACTGCCCACCAATGGCTTCCGTGATGTTAGATGTGCACATTATGAGGACGTTCTTGCGCCTCTTGATGGCATCGATTTGTGTGAGGAGCGCATTGACTACACGGATGGCGTCGGAGGGTTCCGAACCCGATGCTTTGCGTGCAGCAGCCAACGACTCCACTTCGTCTGTCGGGTGGCATCACGTCAACATCCGACAGCCTCGTGGCATACCCGCAGACGAACCGATCAGGACACAGACGAAGCTTTCCTCATCATCCAGAAGCTCGGTGATGGATTGGAACAGCTTTTGGACCAGCTTCCCGCTCTCCGAGAACCACTTGCTGAACAAGGAGTGGCTGTTGATCTCGACGAGCTTTCCGTAGGCGTATCGGCTCGAGAGGCGGACAGAGAGCTTCTGCGCAAGCGCCTTGCAGAGAGACGTCTTTCCGCTGCCCGGTCTGATTCACAGAAGCAGCAGGGGCGTTTAGAACGCATCATTAGTACAGGGACCGAAATGAGGCCTGTGCCGCACAAGAAGCCACGCCACACCCACGGTCCGTGAAGCAAAATGACGCGGTTGAAGGAGACTATGTTGGGGTCCACCAAGCGATCGGAAAAAAGCAACGTAGTGTAGACAAAGTCGAGAAGCTGCAATTGTAACCGGTCGTCGAAGATGAGGCTGCCGGGGCCGAGTGAGCGCGCGCCGCAGGTGATGGAAGCGCGAATCCCACTTGTCCCAGAGTCCCTCGAGCTCACGTGAAGGCAAGAGAAGATGACTGTTCGTCTGGATCTGCTCCTCCTCGTTGATTTCCTCTGCCACAGGGTCGTCGTTCAGCTGGTAGACGTGCACCTTGAGCTCCACCGAGTCCAGCTGGTGCACTTCGGAGCGTTGCCCGGTAGATTCGCAGGTCCGCGCGAATTCGACCTCCCGGAAGACTGTATCGTGCAGATCCAGAGACAGCGGGCTGTTGGAAATCAGGCTGCGATGGTGGATGCGCAGGTGCTTCTCGACGTGGTCCCTGACGGCGTCGTACCGCAGAGTCGACGAAGGCTTCAGGCAGACCTCGACTGGCGCGCAAATCAGCGGGCGATGGCGGCGCCAGCGACGCGTTCCTACCGTGGAGCAGCGGCTTGGGTTCGCACTCGTCGCGTCCAGCAGGGTCGCCTTCACCGAGGTTGAGCGACGCGAGACGTTGCACGGACCGAAACGGGCTGCTCTCCAAGCTGTCCAGAGTCTGTCCGCCGTCCATGCTTGGAGAGAGCATCTTTGCCCGGCCGTGGACGTGAAAAAGATTCGAAGTGGGGACCGGTGCCCGGCTGGGGCGCCCTGGCCGGCCCGCTTTTCTTTCGATCGCCAACTGTGCGATCGGACCAGTACCGCTGGCTCGCATTGAATAAAGCCAGAGAGCTCGCATAAGATTATATCGGCTGCATCGTAACAAATCCGGTGCCGGCGATGGGCGACGACAACCTCCTTTTGCTTCTGCGCGAAGGCGCCGTCATCTACGACGCGGACGTGGGCATCGCCACTCTTCGTTTCGGAGGTGGCCGTGATGACCAATGAATCTTCTTCAGCAGGCCCCCAAGATCGTCGCGTACAGGCTCGAGAAGAACAGGGTCGAGGTCAACATCGTTCGGCTCGCAACCGATCGCCAGCTCAATGTGGTGCTCGAGACCGCTTATCCCGGGTCCGTTCACCGCCTCTACACGTCTGCGCCGCGGTTTTCAGTAGGCGCGATCTCCCCACGCTGCTGTGCTGCCTCTGACACGAGTTCAGACGCAGCGCAACTCGTCTCCCTTCGAAGAACGCAGTCGAGTGCTCGCCGACGAGAAGGCCGATTTTCCGAAGGTCGTCTTCAGAACCCTGCGATCGGAATCGGGGCTTGCCGTACTGGACGAGGTGGATCAGGACGCCATACGTCTGAGGCGGCTTTTGGAGGTCAAGATCTGCGAGTACACCATGGGCGGAGGAGGACGGTCAGACGCGGCCAAGAGGGCTTCGGCGCTGTACGAGCTACTTGCTTCGGTGTAACCTTGCTCCGGTGTAACCGGGGTGGTCGTTCGCTGGAGTGATAAGGCCGACGGTGACGCGTCCACCAAAACCACGCGATGTCCCACTGGAACCGGACCGCGGGGTCCGGAAAGAGGCATTTGGAGGACGCTTTCTTTTAGAGAAGAAGCACAGTTGCTCTTGGGGCCGTCCGACATGTCGCGACGCGGAAGCAATGACACGTCGGGCAAGAACGCGACGCGGCCTGCGCCAGCATTGTTCGAGGGAGAACGAAGCAGCGCCCGGCACGGGGAAGATTGGGGCCAACCGGAGCGTGATGCCGTCGAGGCAAAGGCCACGGATCCGGGGGCTCGTCTCGAGCTCTTCCCGTACGTGCCACCGACTGCTGCGGGGAACGATGCACCCACGACTGCCGACGAAGAGCTGAAGGACCTTGCGGAACTACGTCTACGGAGCGTCTCACACAACTGCAGATCCTTGTTGGAGCTCCTGCGCATCGGGGACCCCGCCGAACTGAGAACATCCATCTTCGGACAAGCCTCTAGCGAGCATGGGCTATCTTTCCAGGATTTCCTGCGGCAGTACCTCTCCATAGTTGGATCTATCGTGGAGAGCTGTGATTGGGACCTCGACGAAGCAGGGCCGAGCGTCGCTCGACAAAAGGCAAACGAGGTTAGTCACGAATCCGACAGTGCACGGCAGTTACTGGAACCGGCCATCGCTGCTTTCTGTCCCATCAGGCCGCCCGCTCCACGATGCTTGCCATCGCCAGCTCGGCAGAGGATCGAAAGCTGGCACGACTCGTTTGGGAGATGGTGCAAAGGCTGGGTGGCTTGCTCGGGGAGATTTCCATTCACGAGTTCCTCCCGGTCCGTTCGATGGTCGAGTACGTCCAGATGTTTGTTTTGTGCTCGCGGCTCGCGTTCGGGGAAGGTTGCTGACTAGTGCTGTTCTCCAGCTATGGTCCAACGAACCCCGCGGCGAGCAAAGATTTAGTCGCCAGGGTGCTACAAGCGGACACGGATGGACTGTTTCGCGCTCGACTGGAGGACATGGGCGCCCTTCTGCGGAACTCTCTGGTTAGAACCGTCCGAAAACTCGGCAAACTCAGCATTCCGGAACCACCTCTGCCTACATCCCTGCCCGAAACAGCAGATGAGCTCGGACTCGAGAACGGCCCCCTCGGATCACTCGCGAACCTACTGAGCTTTGTTCGCTCCGCCGCACGAACGGTGGCCTCGATTGCTCGGTTTTTCCCTCTTGCGTTGACGCGCCTGTTCAGCGGACCTTTGCCGGATCTTTTGGCCATTATCGACGACGCCTATGCCACCCTCAGCACGATGCTGGAGGAGGTTTCAGCTCTCGGTCTTCGGACGAGTTTTCGTGGGCCGCCGAGCTCGGGGTTTCATCGCCGCCTCGCTGCCGGGGACCATGTGACTTCGATGCCAAGTCCCGATTCGGACGATGAAGTGCCTCCGTTGGAGGATTCCTACCCCTACCCGCATGCGGATGTGCCTCTCGCCGGCCAACTGGCAATCCCTCTTTCGACATCGTGGGCAGGCGAGGTTCAGCAAGCGGTGGCCGCCTGCAAAATCGCCTTGTTGGATGCTTCATTCAATCTTTTCCGCTGCCTTCTCTGGGATCCCGTGGTGAATGCATCCGGCGAGGACAAGACGTCCATGATGGCTGTCGTCGCGGAGCTTGTGGACTTGGCCGGATCCTTAATCACGGGAACGTCACCTACCGGCATTGCTTCCTATGCTTTCAACGCTCCGCTGGTGCTGGATCTTGAAATCCGTTACAACTTGAGCGAGATGCTACAGGCCGCCCTTGCGAAAGGCGGCTGGCTTCAGGATCCAGAGGATGGGGCACAGGACGGCTCCGCTGTTGACCTCTGCATCCAAGCTCAGCAGCTCGTCAGATGGCTCCATGATGCAGTGACGATGAGCGGCAACGCTGCTGCAAAATGGCGCCTGGCAGGCAGCTACTCCTACCTCAAGGAAGTCGATCGCCGTGTCCCGGCAGCGCCGCCCATGCATCCCTCGGCCAAAGGCCCGCCTTCGGGCAGTGAGGCAGTGATGACAGAGTGGACCGCATCCGGTGCGCCGCGCGGGCAGGAATCGGCTCCTTTGCATTTTTCGGAGGACTACATCAAGAGAACATCTTTGATCGCGCAGATAAAGGACTTGTTCCCCGAGCTTGGGGAAGGCTTTATTGAAGCTTGTCTGATCGTATTTGAAGACGATGCTGAACGCGTGATCATGAGCATTTTGGAGGGCGACTTGCCGCAGCACCTCGCCCAGCTGGATCGGGGTATGCCTAGGTGAACAAGGCCGTTTTGGGGCGCTGAATGGCTCACTGACCCAGTCGTCTCCAGAGCACCGCGTTCTAGTCCTGTTCCCCGGCCTGCGGATGTTGCAGAGCAGCCTCCCCCGTACGAGATCGCTGCTCGGGAAACGGTGCTCGATGGCCGAAGGAACGTTTTCGATGGCGACGAGTTCGACTTCCTCACGCGGGGTCCTCCGGACAAGGATACGCTGGATGGGAGCGTCTTTGCCGGCAAGCGCGCGTAAGTTGCCTGTTGTTCGAGCTACCTACCAACAAATGGCTCACGGCTGCTCAGTCCCGTATCGGCGGACGACGCCTTGGCGGACAAGTCGTTTGTTCATGAAATGCGTTCCGCGCTGCTGGATACCCAGTACTCCGATATTGAGGAAGCCGAAGACGAATCGCCACAGTACGATATGGTGGGAACGACGAGCTGATGGGGCTCTTCGCCAAGACTAAACCGCGTCCTCTTTGGCAGTACGACGACGAGCTCGACGATTCCTATGACGTGGCTGGGGCTCCTCGTGCGGCTCAGGCATACGCTACAGGCCTTGAAACTGATGACGATGATGACGAAAGCAGCGACGAGGAACCCGCTTTGGATCCGGAGGCGGCGCGCGAGGCTATTCTTGTAGAGGCTGCCGTCTCTGATCCTTCTGCTTTCGCCAACAAGAAGTCGGAGGCCGCACAAGCTTTGTCGAAAGCAACTGGCCTCACCTTCGAGCAGCTGCTTGGCTGGAAAAGGACATTCGATGCCAATGTGAGCGCTAGGTTTGCTTGCTGGTAACCGGGACTGACGGATGCAAAAGCCGAAGAAGCAGAGGATCATTGAGCAGTTCCAAGACACGCGGATGCAAAACAAGCCGGTGATGGCGGCGCAGGATCCCGCTGCGCCGGAGAACAGTGCTCCGCAAGCGAGGACAAAGAGGGACTATGCGCGGAAGGAGGAGCAAAAGTCTAGGAAGCGGCAGGGCGGACGAGATCGAAAGCTGATGCGCGGTTGGGGCCGGGATTGAGTCGATTTCTCTTTTGCACTCGTGATTACCAAGATACCATCAGAATGTTTCATCTAGCGCCAAATCCTCCTCGGAAACTCCAAGTCGCTTACGGACCAGATGACGAAGCATTGGATCGGGCTTCACACTCATCGCTTGCGCCAGCTCTCGCAGCAGTGTCTGTCCAACATGAGTGTGCAGCTGACCCAGAGACTCGAACGCCGTCTTCCTCAGTTCAATGTCGGATGATCGCAAGGCCTTGACGTCGGTCAGCGACGTGTCGTTCGAGGATTACCGCAGCGACCCACCGGCATAATCATTGAAGCAATGCGTGAGGCCAGGCGTTCTCCATCGGTGTCCTTCATAAGCAGCACGAGTTTCGTGAAGAGGCTCTGAACGTAAGGAGTCGTGGACGCGAAGTCCAGGCTGAGAATGTAGTGGACAGAATACGACAGGCGATGGGGAACGATCGCGTTCGCGGTGGTCTCGACTAGCCGCTCCAGACAGAGCCGGATGTCGGGGACAAACTGGGATGCAACGCACTGCACAAGGTTTCTTGTTAGAATGGCCAAGGGATCCGCCTCGTGTACTCACTGGCACCGCACAGGCGCCGAGCGCGATGGAGTCGATCACAATCTCCTCATTGTTTTCCACGACGGCAGGGTTTATGGCGATCGAGTCCTGGAGCAGCAAGAGGCACTTGCAAAGTGTCAAGCCATCCTATGTGGTTGGTGTCATTTGCGAAAGCGGGGGACGACACTCGTCGGCTACCCACCGTTTCCGCGCGCTTTGCCATATCGCAGATCAGAGCCAGGGTTTCTCCGGTCAAATCGATCGGCTGGGATATAGTAAGTAGGTACGAGAACGCGCCGACCGCAATGTCGCCGCAAGTCAGGAGCTCCATTGCGTGATCCGGAGATCCAATGACCTCATCCTCGGCCTCCTCTGTTTCGTTCACTCCCATGCTTTCCTCGGGCATCGCAACTGCGGCCGCGTATGCCCTATGCAGCTGTTCGTATGCAGTCTCCGCGTCCTGCAGGAGCTCTGCCATCTCGGTGTTCCGTTGGTTGGCTTCGGCCACGCGCACCCGCCAGATGGCCTCCAGTTCGGTCTTCTCCACCGCAGCCCGCTTTTCAACCTCCGCAAGGTACTGATCGCGGATGGAGGCCTCGGCCTCTAGTTGAGCGATGCGCGCGGCGAAAAGCTGCTTGTCCGACGCCGCCGACGCCATGGCCATCTCCAGCTCTCGGAGAGCAGTTGCAAGAAGTTCCGGAACCTCGCTGACAGGCTCCACAGGCTGCGAGAGAGCCGCGATTCGCGCCTCGTATGCGGCGCGCAGGTCGTCAACCAAGGTCTTGTGCTCCGCCGAGAGGCGGGAAAACTCGGCAGCAAAGTCCGCCTGGTGACGCTCACGCAATTGCTCCAGTGCAGCCAAGGCTTCCGAAGCGGCTTCGCGAGCTCGCTCGTGCTCCGACGCACGGTCATCAAGATCCTTGCGCAGCGTCTCGGTGATCTCCGTTTGCTCAGCCAATGAAGCCTGTAGTTGAGCAACCAGTTCCTCAAGAGCTTGCACGTCGACGCGGTCCTTCTCCGCGACAGCGGTGAGCTCGAGCTGCACAGCGGCGTCCCCAAGGCAGGGATCCTCTCCCAGGTCCTGCATGCTGGGGCCCGGAAACTCTGTTTCCGACACAGCAGTGTGCACCTGCTGCTCAGGCAGCACGCTTGAAAGTGGTGCTTCCAAGCCGCTGTCGTTCAAGAAAGGACTAGTGACCGGGCTCGAAGCCACGGAGGGTTTGCCCTCATAGTGCATCGGAGGCAGCGAATCCAGGTCCGGCTCCAAGGAAGAGTCGTCAATGTGCTGAAAACGGGCTTCCGGCACATTCTCGGTAAGTTCGACATCCTCGCCCTCCACCCCCATAGCGTCTAGCTCTCTGTCTGGTATGGTCGTCGCCGGATCGGCGGTGGCAACAAGCGATGCCCCCTCGGACGCAGCGACGGTAAGCGCCGCCGATGTAGCGTTACCTTCCGAAATGTCTCTGACATCCTCAGCGGTTGGAAGTTCATGATCCAGAGGCGCCTCTGGAGCAGAGCCGGCATTCGCGAGCTCGCGATTGCCAGAGTCGACATCGCCTGTGAAGGGGCTGCCCAGTTCGAAAAGATCCTTCGGAGGCTCCTCTTCGAGCAGCGGCACCGCCACGCGGGCAATAATCGAGACGTCAAACGCAATCAGGTCGCGGCTAAAGTCGTTGTCCTGATCCTCTTGATCCATTGCATGACTCGGAAGGCCATTCGCCGCAAGGTGTAACGACTTGTCGAACGCGATGAGCGAAACATCCGCTGGTGGGCTGGGCCGGGCTTCGAAGACGTTGGAGATGACGTTGGCGCTCGGCTGCTCCGGTATGTCGACGATGAACGAGTGCTCCGATTCCAAAGCTGCTGGCCGGTCGATTTCTGTCTCCTGAACGCAAGGTTCGTCGGCAAGGAGCTTTGCGTCGGAAATGCTGCGCTGATCCGAAGACAGCACCAAGGTTTCCTGCGTGTCGGCCTTGGTCGGACTTCTGGGCAAAGGAGGCGCTGCGAGAGACGTAGTCTCGGGGTACAAAATGCTCTCGGATGCCTGTGTCGCACATAGACTTAGAGGGCATCTCACTTGCGAGCAGAATGAACAAACCTGCGGTGCCGCATCTGTCGCGTGAAGCTTGGCGAAAGCGTGCTTCTCCTTGGCATCCCAGTCCGTAATGTCCTTGATCAGGATGGACCGGAGAAGCTTTCGCTCGCTGGGTTTCAGAGACGTGGCGGCAGCAAAAAAGCTTTCGGAAGACGAAGCCTCGAGAGTGAGGAGCAACGAGCGAAGCCGGCGCGATGAAGTTGCATCGACGTCAGGGACGAATGCAGCAAGTTTGTGAACGACGCTGCGCATGACTGAGCAAGAATGTCAACACTGAAGTCCGGAAATGCATCGGGGAGCTTACCTTGCGCACGTAGCAACAACGCGGGATGATCCTGAATGAGAGAGGCGGCAAGGTCCAACGCCCCCATCCGAACACGCGAGACCTTGCTCCATTCAGAGCTCGACAAGATGTTGAGAGAGGACGCAAGAAGCACGTCCGCATCACAGGTGCGCTTCAGGATGTCCAGCACGTCGTTTGCAGCGTTTGTGGCTGACGAGCGACTCTGGCTCGCGGAACTGGCCCGCAACGAACCGATGACTTTGCCCAGGACCAGATCCAAGAGCTTGGCATCGGCAGGATGACGCTCGAGGAACGCCTTGAGGCATTCCATGGCCGCTAGGGCAACCTTCGTGTGCGTGTCGTCGAGGCCTGTGTCCAAGATGTCCGCAGTTTTCGCCGCCGGTAGATCCCCATCCGTGCCCAAGTCCTTGAGCCTGCTGGCGAGATTCTCAAAAGCCTGCAAGCGCACGGACCAGAGCGGAGCCCGGAAAGACGCCAGTGCGGGCTTCACGCTTGTTCCATGAAGGTGGTCAAAGCTGTCGTCCACCCCACGCCCGCCCGCTCGGGTGCTCCCTTCGTGGACAGTGAGGCTCAGAACCGGAATGGCGCTCCGCGGTCGTTCGGTAAAGGTCGACGGGGCCTCGGGTAAAGTTCCAAACCGTGCCTTCTCCGTCTGGTCCCGAGCTTTCGCATCGGTCAATGCGGGCTTCGGTGCAGGTGTTGGATCCGCTGGGGCAAGGTGGGCGCTGTTTTCCTGGACCTTGACCTCCGAGATCGCCTTTTCCGCATCCGGCTTTGCTCCCACGGCCACACGTTGCGCTCCTGCGGGGATTGGATTGTCAGATGCGCGACAACGGATTCTCAAAGGCACAGACCGTTGCCCGCCAGCCTCCGCACTGGTCCACGTGAAGCCTGCGACGCGGTATCTACGGGAACCTTCGGCACCCTCTGTGCGTGAAGCAGGGCATTGGCAATCGTGCTTCCGCTCTTGTCCAGAACGTCCTTGACGTTTATCGATGCCGAAGACGTGTTGGCCGAACTCTCCGAACGACGGGCGTCGGACGCATCGCGATCATCCAGCCCAGGGGCCACACTTGGTCTCGCTTTACGGCGGGCAGCGCCGAGTGCTCCGGCAGAAGGATCCGCCGGCAGGCTTTTCCCCGCACCCACGCCTTCCAGCGGCTTGGATAGCTGTAGCCGGGCAGCCGGTCCCACGCCATAGACGTCGGCGTGGGGATCCTTCGCCCCGTCCGAGCCGGCCAGAAAAGAGCCCATCCCGACGGTCCGCTTGTCTCTTGCGCGCTGCGCCTGGAGGCGCGCGTCGAAAACGCTCGTCCGCTTGGTCTGTTCCGTGGCCGCGACGGCCAAGTACTTCCTCGCCTTGGGCGAAAGCCTGGCCTGGAAGCTGTGGAGGAGGAGGCCATGGAGCTCATTTATGGCCCGATGGGTACTCGGCCGTGCACGACACCCACCCCTCGAGCCGGGACGCGAAACGTTCCGCATATAGGGCGAAGCACGACCTTGCCCAATCCCGCACGGAGGATTCGGCATCTTCCACCGCCGTGGCCACGAACTGCTCAATCTCGTCCACGTGGTCCTGCAGGAGCGGGAGCGGGGTGTGCTCGACGCAGGCGGCGGCGGCCTCGGCGGCGCAGGCCCGCATGGTCTTGTTCTTGTTCTGCAACGCCTCCAGGAACGCTTCCAGCAGGCCCGGAACGGGGCAGTGCTCGACCACGGTGCGTAGGCACTGCGTGGCCGACGACACGAAGACCCGGTTTGCCCGTGTGCTTAGCTTGAGCACCGCGGTCACAAAGACCTCGGCAAAGGGCTCAAAGTTCTGCCTGAAGAGTACGGCGAGGCACTCGACGAGCTCCACGGCGGTCCGCGACAGCTTCGAGCGGTCCGAGAGGATCGCGGAGACGACGTGCGCCTGGATCCGCCGGAGGCAGGCGAAGTACGCGTCGTGCAGCTTGTACGCGCCGCCCTCCTTCGTCAGCAGCTTCCAGCGCTCCAGCGCGTCGTTGATCCCGTTCCATGTCTGGTCCGACTCCTTCTGGGTGAGGGCGGGGAGGAGGAAGCGCAACTCGGACTCCAACTGCCCCGCCTCCGTTACCACCTGCCCGGGCCCGCTCAGTACGGTCCGGACGAGCAGCAAAGGGATAAGAACCTTGACTCCGGGCGGCATGGTCGCGTGCCGCCGGAATGCAGCCGCCTGCGTCGGTCTAATTCGGGGGGAAGTCGGGGACCCGCCGTGAGCGGCCGCGGGCTTTGGCGGGTTCCCATCACCTCCGTGGCTCCGTGGCATTCCAGCAGGTTTCTATACTCGACCCACTCGACCCGCCTACGGCGCCTTCGCCTTTTTTGGGTTCCCGTTTACTTCCGGCGGCCCAACCGGCAGCTTCCATTGCGCGTAAGTAAAGTAGCCCCACACCGCGACAAAGACGCTGGCCGAGACCAGCACGTTCATCACCACAAACAGGTCCGGCAGCCTCGCCGGCGGCAGCATAAAGAGGTCGATCGCATGGACGGCGAGCATGGCGACGTAGGACGCCTGGCGGAAGCAACGGTTGAGCGGCGGTCCGCGGGACAGGCCCGAACACCTCACCCCGATTAGGAGCGATCGCGCGCTCCCGTCCAGCAGGGACCGGAGGTGCGACGAGTTGGCCCAGTTCCAGAAGAGCATGAGCACGCAGTACTGCAGCGTGAGCCCGTCCTTCTTGAGGAGGGTGTGGAACATGCTGAAGCACGCAGTGTTGACCATCCAACCGAAAGCGGCGGGCTCGTCGAGCGCGAGCAGGGAAATGGGGAGGAGCGGCACGAGTATGGTCTTTTCGTGCACCTGGAAGGAGAAGAGGAAGAAGGAGAGGGAGACGCAGACGAGGGAGTAGAGGAGGCGGACACTGGAGGGCCGCAGGAACAGGTCGACGAGGGAAGGCAGGGCTGCGAGGAGGGTTGCCCCGATGCTGAGACCAAGCGAGGCGGTGAGATTCGGCGCCAAGCGCAGGGTTGTGGCGCCCACCTTAGGATGGCAAGCGAGCCCTGGCTGAAAAAGTCGCGGAGCTTGACGACTACGCTCAGTGCGCACCACACGTTGGCAACCTTGTCCTCGTACAGCCCGCGCGCGACCGGGAACAGCCGGTGGACGATCTGCATGAGCTGCGCCGGGTCGCGGAGGAACGGCAGCAGGACGAGGGCAAACGTGGCGACGACCGTCAGGCCGAGCTGCACAAACAGCTTGAACCCCCCCTCCTTGGGGTCGAAGCACTTTGCCAGGAGAAAGACAAAGACGGGCAGCGAGTAGTACAGCGCCATCTGCTTGAACATGAGCGAGAGCACGAAGCACGCGCTCCCCAGGAGGTAGCGCCTCCGGCAAAAGAGCGCGAACGCGGCGACGGCGAGGCCCAGCATGACCGCGTTGTACTGGAAGTGGCCGTGGTCGATCAGGATCAGGGCCGGCTGCAGGTACACCAGGGCAAAGAGCAGCTGGCGGTCGCGCCACGCGGGCGCCCACGTCCGGCAGAACCAGTAGACCGCGGGCAGGTACACGAGCAGCTCGCTGACCGCGACGGTCCAGCGCATGAACAGTTTGAGGCCGTAGCCCTCTGCGCCGCGCGAGGCGTCCAGCGCCACGAAGGCGGGGTCGATGCGGTGCGCGATCGCGCCGCAGAGCCAGCTCACGTAGGCCGTCAGCGGCGGGTAGTCCAGGCCCCAGTAGCCCAGGTCGTAGAAGTACCAGCGCGCGGGCGGCAGGTGCAGCGTGAGCTCCATCCAGTGGCGCTGCGCCTCGAAGTCGCCGAACATGGGCGGCGCGGCCTGCCCCGAGTGCGGGCCGAGCGCGGTCGCCGCGCGCACGAACCCGCCGAGCAGCGCCGTCGCCAGCGTCGCGAGCCGCGCGCCGCCCGTCGCGCCGAGGAACGCGATCCATCGCGTGAGAGCGTCGGCCATCCTGAACCAGTCAGAGGTACCACCCCGAGCTGGCTTTGAGACGGGTCCCAAACATCCAAATAGTGAACCGACCGCCCCGCCCCCTCCTGGTGCCCCATGGCGCCGCCCAAGGGGCAGAAGGGCCACGCGGGCCACGCGGGAGGCCGTGGCGGAGCGGCCCGTGGACGGCGCCCGGCGGTCGGCACGGCCCGCGGCCTGAAGCGGCTCACCGCCGCCGTCTTCAAGCAGGCCACGCTGGACCCCCGTCTGAAGTCGCTCGGCGTCTCGATCGAGGCGCCCGTGGGCCCCGCAGAGGAGCCGAAGCCGTCGGCGAAGCTGCCTCAGGCCGAGGCGCCCACCGTCTCCTCGCGCATCATCGTCAAGAACCTGCCAAAGCACATGACCCCGCAGCGGTTCCGCGAGATCTTCTCCTCCCACGGCGAGATCACGGACGTCAAGTTCGCCCGCCTGCCGTGGGTCGCAGGCGCCCGCCGGTCCCCGCAGGGCCTAACCCCCGCCCGCCCGCCCAGCGACGGCACCTTCCGGCGCTTCGGCTACATCGGCTACAAGACCGAAAAGGAGGCCAAGGCGGCGGCCAAGTACTTCAACAACACGTACATCGACACGTCCAAGATCGCCGTCGAGCTCGCGCGCCCCATCGGCGACGGCTCCATCCCCCGCCCGTGGTCAAAGTACTCGCAGGGCTCCTCGGGCTTCCAGAAGCGCCAGGCCGGCGCGCAGCCCGCCGCGCCCGCGGCCGCGTCCGAGGACAAGAAGAAGGAGAACCGCGAGGAGGTGCGCAGGGAGCTGGATAGGAAGCTGCGGATCATGGCGGAGCTCTACGGCGAGGACGCCGCGGCGAAGCTGGCCAAGGACCGGGAGAAACTGGACGAGTTTTTTGAGGTCATGCAGCCGCGGTCGCAGTCGCGGACTTGGGCAAACGACCAGGCGGCCGCGAACGAGGACCAGGCGGTTGCCCAGGCCAAGGGGGGGCGCCGGCCGGGGCCCGCGGGCAAGTCTCGGGCCGAGGTGGTGGCCGTGGCCAACAAGAAGCCGGGCGGAGAGGGCCTGCTGGTGACGAAGTCGCACGTCACCTTTGACGACGACTCGGAGGGCGAGGACGATGAGGAGTACCAGGATATGACTGGATCTGGGGCACCCGACGGCGACGCGGGAGAGTCGGATCCCGAAGGCATGGAGGACCGGGAGTCGGACGGCGAAGAAGCCGGCGACGCCGACGACGTTGCGCGAAATCCGGCAGTTTCGGACATGGACTACCTGCGGTCGCGGATGAAGCAACGGTTGGACGCCGACGATGACGAGGAGGGTTCGGCGGACGGTGACGAAGCCAGCAACGGGCAGGAGGAGTCCGAGGACGAGCTCGATGCCGTCCACCAGAGGCGCTCGGGGATGGTGCCCGCTGGCGACGGCGACGAAGCTATGGAGGAGCGGGGCGAGCCTTCTTCCCCCGCCGCACCGCCGGACCGGACAGAGCGGCCGGGCAGCGCCCAGCCTGCCGCGCAGCAGCAGCACCAGTCCCCGGCGGACATTGTCGCCGACACGGGCCGGCTGTTTGTGAGGAACCTGACGTATTCGTGCACCGAGGAGGACCTCAAAGGCCTGTTTGGCAAGTTCGGCCCGCTCTCGGAGATCCACATACCCATCGCCAAGGACACCAAGCAGCCCAAAGGGTTCGCGTTCGTCCTATTCCTGATACCCGAACACGCCGTCAAGGCCATGGTGGCGCTGCATGGCTCGATTTTCCAGGGGAGGATCCTCGAGGTGCTTGCCGGTCAGGAGAAGCCGCAGCCCAAGGATGCCGAGGTGGAGCGCGAAAAGTCTTCCTACAAGAAGAAGCTGGCCGCCAAGCGGAAGGAGACGGCAAAGAGCGGCGAGGCGTTCTGGAACAGCCTTTTCATGAACTCGGACGCGGTCGTGGAAGCCATGGCCAAGAGGCTCAACGTTTCCAAGGCCGAGATCCTCGATCCCTCGTCGGAGAACCTCGCCGTGCGGTTGGCGCTGGCCGAGACGCACGTCGTCGGCGAGACCAAGTCATTCCTCGAGGAGGAGGGCATCAGCCTGGACAGTTTCGAGACCAACATGCGGAAGGAGCGGAGCAACACCGTCGTCCTCGTCAAAAACATACCGTTTAGCACGGTTGAGGAGGAGCTCGCGGATGCTTTCGGCAAGTTCGGGACGCTCGGCCGGATAGTGCTGCCGCCGGCGAAGACGATCGCCGTGGTCGAGTTCCTGGAGCCAAACGAGGCCAAGGCGGCTTTCCGGCACCTAGCTTTCTCCAAGTTCAAGCACCTCCCGCTGTACTTGGAGTGGGCCCCCGTCGGCGTCTTTACGAGCGAGTACGTGCCCGGCGCGCCGAAACGGAAGCCCGCTGCGGCGGGGAAAGGACCGGTTCCCGCCGAGGCCGAGGCCGAGGCAGGCAACGCTGACGCGGGGGCTGCGGAAACGCCCGCTCTTTCGACCCTGTTTGTCAAGAACCTGAACTTCAACACCACGGAAGACGGCATGCGCAAGGCCTTTGAAGCGATTGGCGGGCTCCGCAGTGTCACCATCGCGACCAAACCGGATCCGAAGAACAAGGGTGGCAAGCTGTCCATGGGCTTTGGATTCGTCGAGTTCAACCGCCGCGAGGACGCTCTGCAGGCGCTCAAGGCTCTGCAAGGCTTCGTCCTCGACGGGCACGCGCTGCAGTTGAAGTTGTCGAACCGGGGCACGTCTGCGGATGCCGGCGCGTCGTCCAAGGGTCGCAAGAACCAGAACGGTCCGATTGAGGCCAAGGGCACCAAGCTTCTGGTCCGCAATATCCCCTTCGAGGCCACCAAGAAGGACATCCAGCAGCTCTTTGCCTCGTTCGGCCAGCTGAAATCGGTGCGGCTCCCGAAAAAGTCGCAGCTCGCCGGCGGTCAGCACCGCGGGTTTGCTTTCGTCGACTTCCTGACGAAGCAGGAGGCCAAGAATGCTTTCGAGGCCCTGAGCAGTACCCACCTTTACGGGCGCCACATGGTGATCGAATGGGCCGAGGAGGACGCTTCGATCGAGGCTCTTCGTCAAAAGACAAAGAAGCATTTTGTCGGAGGCGATGGTGCCGACGGAGCTGGCGCCACGATCGGGGGCCGGAAGAAGCAGAAGGTTTCCCTGGGGTCTGAAGACGAGGCGTCCGAAGATGATTGATAGCTTAATGACAAAGGTTTATTCCACGGTTTCACGGTTGCCGAGTTTCCGCGTAGTAGCTCTCCCAGGTCACCACAATCTTTGGGCAGAGTTAGTGGCTGCGTTTAGCCCGCTCGAGCGAGGGCCCACCTCCTTCTGTGTGAAGAGGAGCGACTCCAGGAACTCCTGCAGCGACTTTGCTAGATCAACCACCCGTTCCCTGTCGAATCTCTCGAGTTCTTGTCGCAGCTTGGCCGACACCTCGGCGAATTCTTTCTGTGCTTGCTTGAGCGCGACCTCGGCCTGCAACCCACTCCGGTCAAAACACACGGAATGAACCGATCCGAGCAACTAACCTCGTCGATCTCGGTCTGGATGGACGTTAGCTTGTCCCCCTTCTTCCCGGCGGCGCGAGCCTTGTCCAGGGCAAGGCGTTTGTTCATCACGTTTCCTTCGGCGTTCTTGACCAGGTTCCAGTACCGCGTGCGAGACTGATACGCCATTTCGACGGCACCGCAGAACCGAATATACTCTTCCACCATGTACGCCAGGGAAGAAACGTCATTCTGGGCCTGCTTGTCGTGCAGATCCTTGATGCGGCGCGACACGTTGCCCAGATTCTTCAGCTTCGTCGATAGCGCCTGGTCACTCTCTGCGCCACTCAGCGCAAGCAGGGCATCTCCGAACTCGCTGGTCGCGGCGCCGAGCTCTGTCGGTCGCAATCGTTGGGTGCAATCCTTTGCCACGAAAGCGCCCGAGCCAGCCTACCTTTGCGTTGCTTCACTATCGCTTCCACCCCCTTCATGAGCTGCTTGAGCTGCGCTTCGAACTTGTCGATCTCCATCTTGCGGGTATCGAGGAAATCGTCGCGATCGGGCGTGGCTCGGAACTGAGTAACGTTGGACATGCTGAAGGCTCCTAGGATCCCTCCGGTAGCCTTCGACGGGTCCCTCTTTGTCAGCATGCTGGAATCGGCGGAGAAGGTCTCGGATTCCAGAAAGACTTTAACGTCGGCGTCGTCGAAGAGCATGGGGTGGGACGTGATCTTCTGCAGGAAGCGCTCGAGGCCCACCCGGCGCGATTCGACAAACTCCTCTTGGAAACGGCCCATAGTCTGCTTTTCCGGAAGAGGCGGGATTATGACCCCGGGGTGTCCGATGCTGAGCTGATTGAAGAGCCACAGAAAGTCCCTGTACCGCCGATTGACGCTGACCTCCGGGTTGCGGAACTTTGGAGAGGTGGTCTGCATGGCCTCGTCAGCTGCCAATCTGGCGGAACTCGATCGGCACCAACCTTTGTCCGTATGCGGTAGCTGGTGTGGGCATCGAGTCCACCGACCCTCGACGGCTCCCCGACGGAGATTTCGAATTTCGGCAGCACGAGGAGGGGCTTGGGAGCTTCGACTGCGACGGCTGTTGGGGATGAGGAAGTCTGAAGCGCTCATGAGATACGATCCCCTGGGATCGTGAGGTTGAGGAGGTAAACCTACCGTAGACTGCGCCGCGGTCGCACGAGAAGCGACGGGTTCTTGGGCAGGCGTCGGAAAGATTGGCGCCACCGCGACTTTCTCGGGCGCCTCTTGTGGGGCACTCGCGGCCAAGGGATCGCTCGGAGCAGGATCAGGAGCGACTGCGGCGACCTGAGCAGCTTTCGCAGCCGCCGGTGGTTCCGGAACGGGACTCGCTGTCACCGGAGGAGTTGGCACAGCCGGTTTGGGAGCCCCTGGCGGTTCTGGCGCTGGCGCTTCATTTTGGCCAGAGACGCTCGGTCGAGCGGGAGCGAGGGGATTGGCAACATTGCCGAAAGCGCTTGCAGGAATGAGGGGCTGTTTTCGGTCCAATGCAGTCGGTGCCGGCTGCTTTGCCACGGCTGTTGTTGGCTTCCCAAGGCCAGGCGGCACAACTCGTGGCGCGGACGTCGCTGGCGCCGTTCCAAGGGGATTGGCGGCAGCAGGGGCGACGCCATTTGAAGACAAGGGGGTCGGCTTGGAAGGCGGAGCTTCCGCATTGTTGGCTCCCAATGGATCAAACACCTTTGGAGTGGCCACGGAAATGGAAGGTTGGCTTCGAAAAGCTGGAGCTGCGGATTGCGAACCAAGCCCCGGGGCGACGCTCGCTGCCTTCCTGAAGCCCGTTGCCGGTTTCACGGCAGCAGGCTGGGTTGCATTTGCAGGGATCTGCTGCGGTTCGCTTTTCGAAGCGTCCTCTTGGGGCTTCTCCGCGGAAGTAGAGGTCTTCTCCGAGCTGGTAGCCTCCGAGACGGAACCGTTTACCGAGACAACGTTCCCCGTCTTGTGTGCGGGGCTCATACTCTCCTCCACATCAGCAGGAGCGGGTTTTGGGGCTTCCTCAGCTTCAGCAGCAACATCGGCACCGGTCGGCTCCGCCGCTGGCAAAGCATCCGAAACGGTTACGACTTCCTTGGCGGAAGACGCGAAGCCGTTTGCTGTGCCCGCTTCGGCAGGTTCCGAGGATCCGGGACGAAGTGCGTGGTCCGGGGTGGTGCTCCGCTGTTCGGCCTCCGGGCGTGATCCGAGTTGTTCGCCAGCGGAGTCCAACTTGGCGGCAGGGGCCTCTCGCGCGTCTTGCACACTCGCTTCAGAACCCTTCGTCTCATTCTCCTTGTCCGTTGGAGTCTCCGCGTCGACGGGTCCCGCACTGGTTGACGGGATAGCGAAATCCTCCGCGGGAGGAACGCGTTCCTCGGCCACTGCCGCCGGTTCAACGCTTTCTTGCGCCTCTTTCGCGGATTCGGGAGCCTCCTCGACCGGTGCCTGCGCCGGGGCTGCTGGCGTCGGGGACGGAGGAGCCTTGGCGACTATCTGTCCCTTTGCCGCTGCAGGCCTCGGCGCTTTGGCCTTGGGCATCATCTGGCGCAGGGGTTTCTCCTCTTGTTCGTCCTCTACCGGCATCAAGGGCGCCGGAGCTCCGTCCGCCAACCCCAGCGGGGGCGAGCCCGCCGGCGGGCTGGGGGCCGCAACCCCGGGCGACGGCGGCGCGGCAACCGCCCCGAACGCGAATGCAGGCGCGTCCGGCGAGCTCGGCAGGTCGACGGCGGCGGAAGCACGCAGCGGCGACGGCGGGCCCGCAAACGGCGACGGAGCGGAGAGGTCCGCGAACGGGTTCGCCTCGAGCGCATCGCCGCCGCCCCAGGGATTGCTCAGGAGGCCCATGGCCGCCGGCGCCGCGGGCGGCCGCGCCAGCAGGTCGGCGAACTCGTCATCGTCCATGGTCTCGGGTTGGCCCGCTCTTCCACGGAAGGTGGTGAAGGTTTGGGGAGGCTTTGGGGCAACACGTCCTTCCCTCCTTCCTTCCCCCCTTCCCCGGGCCCAAGTGCGAGAAAGCAGACTATATTTTGAATGAATGATCAAGATGCAGCAGCAGCCTTCGCCCTCCTGGCACGCACGGCCCCCGCGAGCTGGTCCAGCATCGTCTCCGTGTCCTCAAAGTTGACGCACGCGTCGGTGATGCTCACGCCGTACTTGAGGTCTTTTGCGCCTGTTTCCGGCACTTTTTGCGTCCCCTGATCGGACACGGCATCAGCTACGGGAGTGGCCAGGGAATGCGCGCCACTGACCTCGTTGATGTTGCTCTCGATCATGACACCGAATATGCTCATGTCCCCGTCGGCGACCTGCTTGCTGATGCTTTCGCAGCAGACGAGCTGGTTCTTGTGCTGCTTCCGCGAGTTGCCGTGCGAAAAGTCGACCATGATCTTGGCAAGGACCTTGCTCTTCTCGAGCTCGGCCCGGCAGGCGTCGATGTGCTCCTTTTCGTAGTTCTGGGGGTCGCAAATCAGCATCGGCTTGCGGCCCAACGTCCATAGCGGACAACCCACGGGACCCTTCTTCCCGCCACGGAGGATGAGATGGCACAGATCGTTGCCCTTTGTGTTGACGATCGCCGCCAATCCGTCCTTGGTGACGCCCATGAAGTGATGCGGGTGGGCAGCGGCTTGGCACGCTTCGATCGCGACGTCCACGTTGCCGTCGGTGCCGTTCTTGAAACCGATGGGGAACGAGGCGCCCGACGCCAGCTCGCGGTGAAGCTGGGACTCGGTCGTGCGCGCGCCGATAGCACCCCAGGAGAGCAGGTCGGCGATGAACTGGGGCGAGATTGTGTCGAGAAGCTCGGATGCGACCGGCAATCCCATGTCGTTCTGCGGGTTGATGAGCTCGCGGCGGCGGGCTCGGGCGACCAAGACTCACGATGGAGCAAAGCAGTTTCCGCCCTATCCGGAGCCCCTTGTTGATTTGGTAGCTCCCGTCGATGAAAGGATCGTTGATCAGCCCCTTCCACCCGACGGTGGTCCGGGGCTTTTCGAAGTAGGCGCGCATGATGATCAGGAGGTCGTCCTTGAGCTTGTCCGCCAGCGGCTTCAGCTTCCGGGCATAATCTTTGGCAAGCTCAACATCATGGATGCTACAAGGACCGACAATAATCACGAGTCTGTCGTCCTGACCACGGAGGATCCTGGCCACGGCGGAACGCGCGACCGACACCGTCCGAGAAGCAACTTCAGATATCGGGTAATCCATGACAAGCATGGCAGGGGAAAGGAGTGGGTCGTAACTCGTGACACGCGTGTCATCGGTGTCGTCTGCATCGTGCGGCGAGACGGGAATAGATGCGGGCGACTGCTTGAGGAAGGACGGCGAGTCCGACCGGTTCAGCGTGTGCTTCGGGCTGTGATGGCCATTGGCGGCGTGAATCGGAGACACCGAGGCCATTTTCACGCGCCCAGGAGGGGCAAGAGGAAGTGGAGATGCCTTGGTAGCAGCGCGACGAAACAAACAACTCCAAACAACCTACACGCGAATGGAGGTGAGATCGTGTTCTCACCTCTCGTGAGCCAACAATGTCGTCTGAAGCATTCAATTATCATAGGAGCTCGTGATTCCGGGGCAGCTTCTCGGCTCTGCGGAGGAGCTTGGCCCCGGGCGAGGCGCGTACGAGCGCGACGGGTCCGTGCACGCGTCAACAATCGGACTGACGAGAACTCTGGATTCAAAAGGAAAATCCGTGGGCAGTCCCAGTTTTGCGTTTCCTGCCATGCGTTGACTAAGTCTCGGACAGACGGTGGAGGTCGTGTCAACCAAGCCTGCACCCCTGTGCCCCATGGTGGACCTCATGTGAGGAACGACATCTCTCTGGAGCTCTGAGCTGGTCGTGCTCATTCAATCCGCCTCCGAAACCTAGCGTCGTTGGGGAAGTGATCCGGATCAACCCAAAGTTCGCGACTCTGCGCATTGTCGAGGTTACGGGGACAACAGTGCGGGAGGACTTTGAGGGCATCATAAGGTGGCTACGGTTTACGGCTAGAGCTTCCGTCGGGGCTCATAGCCCTGCCGCTCCAGGCAGCAGGATGTCAGGGCAACGGATAAGGACAGGGTGCAGCTCCACGCGACGTACTCGCTGGGTGACGTTGTCAAGGCCCGCATCATCTCGCTCGGAGACAAGAGCTGCCTTCTCAGCACTGCGGAAAAGGATCTCGGCGTGATCCTGCGAGGCGCCATGGCGGCGGCCAAATGACCTCAGTTTTCGTCACTGTGACTTCTATTTCATCGGCGCACATGCGGCGCCCGGCATCCTGTGGGCCCAATGCCGTTTGGATCACCCGGTCAAGCCTCCAGCCGGTATCGCATGAGCTCGTAACCCCCGCGGAAGAGACAAAGGGCTCCGCAAAGCACCAGGATGTGCCAAATCTGGTGCGAGTTTCCCAGGCAGTCGAACCGCCCCGGCAAGAGACATTCCGGAATCCTCAAGAGGTAGATGGTTGCTCCGCATGCGTAGGAGGCAAAGGAGCCGGCGATCCATCTCGTGGCCTCGGATGGCCACCCCGGGGGCGCACCTGTCGCCATTACGTACAGAATAGGCAGCACCGACAGGGCAGCAGCGGAGCTGTACACGGCGACCCGTGCCTTGCGAAAGTGGGGAGCGGTCCAGAAGCTGAAGAGCGGGCCGATCACCCCGGCGGCGTTGGCCAGGACCACTGCTGTTACCCAAGCTAGGCGCAGCCGGCTGTCGTGGAAAATGTACTGCGCCAAGAGAACTCCCGATCCGCACGTCAGCGCCGAAATGCCGACCGTGTCCAGCGCGCACCAGGTGCGGTACGCTTTCGGGGATAAGTGGAAATGCGCGTGGAACAAGGCGCTGGAAACAAGAGTCTTGGTCGCAAGCAAGCAGTAGGAGCCAAACGCGATCTTGTCCGACAGCCGAGCTGCCGGGTGCAGTCGGACAAAGCATCGCACCGCGAGGGGCAGGAACACAAAGAGCCCGCCCAGCAAATGGCTCAAGACGTTCACGGTCTCGTTGTGTAGTTGCAAGAGCATGGCCCATGCTTCGGCGTAGCCGGACAGATTCGCCTGGTAGCCAGACCTGATGTAGGGATGTGTGGCCGCCCTCAACCAGGGTGGGAGCTCTTCGTATGTGTAGAGCCGTCGCTTGGCCCAGATCCACTTGATGGTGTCGACTACCCGCCTCCACAGAGAGCTCCGTTGAGCAGGACTTTTGTCCGGCGCTACGCATGGGGTAGTGGCTGCATCCGCCCAGTCGTGGCTCTTTTCTGCCAAGACGTTCAAACTCCGGCTCCGTCTGCGCGTTGCCGCATCGGCGATGAGCGTGGCGGTTGAGCTCTGCTCGACAGCTGGACCGTCTCCGCACTGGCTGCACAGGAGAGTCCGAGCATCAAGCACCTTGGCCGAAGGCGGGCGCTCCCAGTGGAGCTCAAGGTTTGTCGACGACACACTCTTGCGGCGCGGCAGGGCACGGAGACCTCTGGGAGGGGCCGCCCTTTCCAGTTTCGGCATTGCCGGCGAGTAGGAGCTGTCGTCCAGGAGCGCGACGAAGCGTGCAGAGGCCATCGTGGGGTTGACGGCCCGTGCGCGGCTGCCGGGTCAACTCCGCCGTCCGATGCCCACCAGAAGCTCCGACGCGCTTCAGAATGCGCAGAGGCGTTCTAAGGGAGGGCCCTCAGACCGAGAGGCGCACAACGGTACATGAGCTGCGGAATGCGCCGAGTGATTGTGAACTTGAGGTTTTGGGGATGACGGGCCGGTCGGCATACGGCCTACGCATGCCCACGGCGTGGCGTTCTCACTCGTGACCACCCAGCCTCCGCACGCTGTCGTCGGTAGTCAGACGGCATCACACGGATAGATACTTGCGAGCAGAACGCCGAACTATTTTGCTGATGGATGATCACACGCCGCTTTTCAGCGTTTGTACATCACAGCAAGAAGCTAGTACTCCCATGAGTCAAAAGAGCCCTCACCAATCCTGCTCCCCTTCCCATGGTCAGCGGCCGCCACGCTCCTCAGCATGCCATCCGCGCTCTCCCCGCCCCGTCCGTGCGCCCCGTCCCGACCAGCGCCCCTCCATCGTCCACCAGAGCTGATACACCATCAGGTTAATGGGCGATTCGAGGCACCAGATGGGGGCAAGGCCCGGCATCCGGACGAGCAGCGGAGGCACGCGGTGCACGGCCGAGATGCGATCGGGGCCAACGGCAACGGGTTCGGGGGCGACTCGTACCTCAGATACGAGGGCCAGCGCCACGAGTTCAACATCCGGCCGGGTTACGCCTTCGATCCGCCGGCATTTCCATGAAGCGATGTAGCGTCGAAGAGCTGATCAAGCACCCCCGCATTGCTTCTCCACCACGACGAGGGTTTCGCTGGGATGTCTTTTAGGGGACACATTGATGTGGCCGCCGTTCAGGGGCGCCGAGGCGACGAAGAAGAGGTGCTGCTTCTTGGAGCGCGAACGTGGAGGGTTGGAAGCTGTGGCTGTTCTTTGACGACGAAGCGATCCGTCCGTTCTGCAGTGCGAACGGCGACTTGATGGTATCCGACGGCGCACCCTCGCAGCAAAGAGATGTCCAGAACCCGGGTGGTTCTTTGATCCGATGACTTTGAAGGCACTCTAGTTGCAAAGAGGTGTCCGTGATCTCGCCTGCTGCAAGCCAGAGGCCGGAGGGCGACTTGGGCAGCTGTTCGCTGCCCAATTCCCGCGACGCCACGCAATCAACAAAGCATTTCGGGGTGGCCCCGCACGGACCAACGAACAGAGGACCTTGAGGGATCCAGAGCACAATGAGCAGGGACCACTCGCGCGACCCTTGCCCCTATGTCATCGTGAACGGTGGGTTCCGCGGGTGGGCACCTTTAGATCTCGCGGGCTCATTGGCGCGCCCCCTACCACATTGCGGCGCTTTGCGCCATCAAACTGCGTCGTGCTGCTGTTCTTTCTGGCGCTCTCGGTGCTTACTATGTTCGCGGCCTCGTTCTTTGGCGCCACCGGCGTCTTCACCGCTTTCCCGCGAATCGGCATCATACCCTCTCCAAACCGCACCCGAACCTCGCGCCCGATTCTCTACAGACTGCGGAGGCGCTTTTGCCATGGGCGCTATCGGAGGGGCTCTGTGGCACGGCTTCAAAGGGTTCCGGAACTCGCCCCGCGGCGAACGGTTGCCCGGCGCCATTACGGCCATCAAAGTGCGGTCTCCGACGCTAGGTGAGCACGAATCGCGGCAGAAAGTCTGCTTTTTGTTTGAAGCGTTTGATAAACACCGTAACTTCGACGCCAGGTGGCAACTTTGCGGTTTGGGGTGGTCTCTTCAGCACGTTCGACTGCGCTTTCGCCGGCGTGCGGGGCGTCGAGGACCCTTGGAACTCTATCATGAGCGGCGCCGTGACTGGCGGGGTGCTCGCGGCTCGGGGTGGCGTGCGCACGGCAATGGGTTCGGCGGTGGTGGGGGGAATCCTCCTTGCCCTGATCGAGGGCGTGGGGATCATGATCTCGCGGATGAGCGCCGGCAGCTACAAGCCGGTAGCGCCGCAATTACCCGAGCTTCCGCCCTCGGCACCGTCATCTCCCACCCCCGCGTGATCTTCGTCTCCCGCGCCGCCGTGACGTGGGCAAGAGGACTTGGCTGGGGACGGCGGAGGACGTTTGACGCTGGATCATGTGATGTTTTTGTCGATGTACGCATTCCAAAAGTACACTTTCCGTGACGGACGAAGCCGCCTCGCCCGTCTTCGAGGATTTGGAGGGGGTGGTGACACGGCCGCAAATTCCGCTGCGACGCCGTCACACTCTTTTCCAAACCGCCGAGATGTCTCGTCAAGTCGTCTCTAAGCGAGCATTTGCAAGCCTCAATGGCTCTCCCAAGCCCACCGTGCGTGTCCATGCCCTCCTGCTCCGGTGGTCCAGGTGGCGGCATCGCTGCCTCGTGGACTCTTGGCAACGCTCCTCCGCTCTCTCGCCTTCGGGGCTCTGCTGGACCGCCTTGTCTAACATTCTCTCCTACGCTCTCTCATCCAGGACGTAGTCTTTGTCGGCGCGGCCCGCACCGCCGTGGGGACCTTCCGGGGGGCGCTGAGCAAGTTCTCCGCTCCCCAGCTTGGGAGCATCGCCATTAAGGGGGCGCTGGAGAAGGCCGGGGTCAAACCAGAGCAGGTCGATGAGGTCTTTATGGGGAACGTGATCAGCGCCGGCATGGGACAGGCTCCGGCACGGCAGGCGGCCCTGGGAGCTGGGCTTCCGGTGTCGACCGTGACCACGACGGTCAACAAAGTCTGCGCTTCGGGGATGAAGACCGTGGAGCTCGGGGGCCTCACCCTTGCGGCCGGACTTGCCAACGTGGTCGTCGCAGGAGGTGCGTGGCACCGCGATGCCCTCAAGATTCCCCTTCCTCTTTCATTGTTCGTTCGTAGGCATGGAAAGCATGAGCAACGTCCCCTTCTATGTGCCCCGCGGCCACGGATATGGCAACACCACGATGTACGACGGCATTCTGCGCGACGGGCTCACGGACGTGTACGACGACATCCACATGGGCATCTGCGCCGAGGAGACAGCACAAAAGTACGGCTTCACTCGGGAGCAGCAGGATGCGCACGCCGTGCAATCGTACACGCGCTCGGCCGAGGCGTGGAAGCGGGGCCAGTTCGCCAACGAGATCGTGCCTGTCGTCATCAAGGACAAGAAGAAGGACGTCGCCTTTGCGGAGGACGAGGAGTACAAAAAGATCGATTTCTCGAAGATCCCGCAGCTAAAGAGCGCTTTCAAAAAGGACGGTTGGTTCGCAGCTACAGCGCCTCGCGGTCACGGGTTCTGACGAGCCCTTCAGGCACCGTGACCGCCGCCAACTCTTCCACGTTGAACGACGGCGCCTCGGCCCTCGTGATGACGACGCGCGGGTTTGCCGAGGAGAACGGGCTGAAGCCGATCGCGGAGCTTATCAGCATGGGCGACGCCGAAACGAACCCCAAGCTGTTCACGATCGCGCCCTCGTTGGCCCTCCCGATCGCGCTGAAGCGTGCCGGTGTCTCGAAGGACGACATCTCGCTCTTTGAGTTCAACGAGGCGTTCTCCGTGGTGTGCCTGGCGAACGAGAAGATCCTTGAGCTGGACCCCAAGAAGTGCAACGTCGCGGGCGGCGCGGTCAGCTTGGGGCACCCGATCGGCTCCAGCGGAGCTCGCATCATCGTCACGCTCATCAACTTGCTCAAGGGTGGCGAGCTGGGTGCTGCCGCGATCTGCAACGGAGGTGGGCAGCGGAACATGCGCCCGATCATCGAGGTCGCTAACCCTTTTGCACTAGGTGGCGGCGCATCTTCCCTCGTTATCCGGAAGATTTGATCTGTACATTGTTCGCGAATGCGAGCCCACCGTCTGTGACTCGATCGGGGCCCCGTAATAGTGTCCGCGTGGAGGGGGGTCCGTCCCAAGTGACGAGACGGTTGCGAGACGGGTACTTTCCGACGCTCCCGTCCACCGGCGCTCGCGCGGCCGGACTCTGCGATGTCAAGCTGGTCGCTCAGCGCGCTGAAGCAGTTCGCTGACCAAGTCCAGGATGGCGCCAGCAAGCTCGCGGAGACGGCGAAGGAGGGCCTCAATCAGGCCGCGTCCGCGCTGGACGAGCAGCTGAAAGCGACCGCGTCGCTGGCGGCCTCGAAAGTCCCGACGGCTGCGCCGATCGATGGCCCGCCGGCGGTGGCGGCAGAGCTTGCTACGGGACCCACGGCGTCGCCGGCGCCGTCGGCGGTGAACTCTCGCCCCGTGTCCCCGGTGCAGCGGGGCCCGGAAGAGCCGGCAACACGGACTGTGGACGACTCTGCTTTCAATGGGGTCAGGAAGAGCTCCGAAGTGAAGGCCGCGTCGTTCGGAGGTTCGTTGCCCTGTTGGCCTGCTGCGGCCTAGGCGGGCGCTGACGCGGTACTCGTAGACCTTCAGATGGAGAACACGGCTCTTCGAGATCAATTGCACGACGCTCTGTCGCAAATGGCGTCTCTCCAGACGAAGCTGAAGGACACGACGGGGCAGCTGGACCTGGTGAAGCAGAAAGCCCGCGTCAAGTTGGCTTCCTTGACCAAGGAAGTCGAGGAGCTGAAGAAGAGGGGCCCGGACGCGGCATCGCCCGCGTCCCCAGGCCAGGGGAGCCCCTTGTCCCATGTGGGAGACGGTGCTTCGCAGGACACGAGGATTCCGGAACTCGAGGCGCTGGTAGCCAGCCGAGCTGCCGAGCTCGAGTCGGAGCGGCGGAGAGCGGAAGCCGCGGAGGAGAAGCTTTCGACCTTGCAGCGGGGGATGGAGGCGCAGGCGGACTCGGACAGGGCTGCCGCTGATGCGGACCGGGCGTCATCGCGGGTGCGCGTCACGGAGCTGGAGTCCCAGCTCGCGGAATCTGAAGCCAGACATGGCTCGGAGCTTCGGGCAGTGCGACTCGAATTGGAAGCGCGCGTCTCGGAGTTTGAGACGCGGGCAAAAGCTTTGCAGGACGAACTTGAAAACGCCGCCGTCGCGGGCGGCGACAGCGGCAATCTCGCGAAGGAGCTGGAAGCGCTGTTGGAAGAGGAGCGAAGCGAGAACGATAAGCGGCAGGTCGCCCTGGAGTCGGAACTTCGCGAACTGCGCGGCGAGCTGGAGGCGGCACGGCGCGCAGATGCTCAAACCGACTTCGGCAGTGGGGCACCTCCGGAGCCCGAAACGGCAGAGCTGCGAGCGAAGCTGGATGCGATCGCATTGGAGCGGGACGAGGCCATGGACAGAGTTTCCAAGCTGTCCGAAAAGGCAGTCCAGTTGCAGCGCAGGCTTGAAGAAGTTCAGGAAGAGCTGTCGCGGACGCGTCTGGATTGTGAAGCGGCCGCGCACGAACTTGGGCGGACCCGAATGGAATCTGAGGCTGCGGTGGAGGTCCTGCAGCGTCGACTCCTGGAGGCCGAAACGCGGCTTGCCGACGCACTCTCGAAAGCTCACTTCCCGGATGCGTCGAGTCCCCCGACTCCTGAACCCGAGGCTCTGAGCCAGATGGCCGACCAACTAGCTGCCAAGGACACGGAGGCCCAGGAGCTCCGCGAACGCTTGCATGACTTGTCGGGGAAGCTCGAAGAAGCGCGCGACGAGCTTGCCAGATCCAAATCGACAGCACCTTCGCTCGCGGACCGGGCGTCCCCGTCCGTCGAGGAGCACGATGATGCATTGAAGCGTATCCGACAGCTCGAAGAGGAGCTGCAGCAGAACATCTCGGCGCTTGCTACCCACCAGGAACTCCTTCGACGCGCGGAGGAGAGCATCGAAGAGCTGCGAAACGGAGGTGCTGCCAAGGAGGCGGATCAGCGAGCCGCTGCCTCTGCCGAGCCGGTTGTGGACGATGAGAAGCATGAGACGGATGGTGCTCCTCCGCCCTACAGTGCCGCTCGCGACATTTCTGCTTTTGAGCAGGAAATCCGGGATCTCAAATCCCTTGTGGAAGATCTTCGCCAAAACGAGTCTCCAGCTGGTGCCTGGGAGGAGGAGAAGCGACGTTTGGAAGAGGCGGCTTCGAAGACTCTTGCCGATGCCCAGGAGGAAGCACAGCGGAGAATAGCGGAGCTCGAAAGGCTCCTGGACGATGCCAGGACGATTCCGGCGGACGCAGGGGCGACGGCGGGGGTTACGGCCGAGGCGTCCTCCACCCGGCTCCGGGAGCTCGAGACGCGCAACTTCACGCTGGAGGAACAGGTGCGGGACTTTTCTCTGCAGATAAAGGCCCGGACGGACACCATCAGCAAGCAGCAAGAGCAGATGGGGACCCTTAAGTCGGACCTAGAGCGTGCAAAGGCTGAGCACGAGGAGAAGTTCAGGAAGATGAAGGCCATACTCGGGCAGGCGAACAAGAACATCTCCGACACGCGCGAGAAGCTCGCCGCCGCGGAAAAGGAGAAGGAACGTCTTGCTGGCGAGGTGGAAGCCAAGGAGGAGGACTTGCGGCAGGTCGATGCGGAACGACGCAGTCTCAGAGGTTGGTGCAGCGGCCTCTCACCCGACGTCCTTTAAGAACCCTTTGTTAGCCGAGCTCGACCGGCTGGAACGCGAGCTTGCGGACGAACGGGAGCTTCGGGACAACATGCTTGTTGAGCTCGAAGGCAAGAACCGCCAGCTTCAGACCGACTTGAACATGGCGCGTTCAGAGTTCCAAAAGTACAAGGTCAAGGCTGCGGTGGCGCTGCAGCAGAACTCGTCGACGGCACTGGAAGCCAGGATCTCGGAGCTCGAGGAAGCAAAGGGGAGGCTGGAGAGGGAAAGGAGCCAGCAGCGGAACGAACTGGAGGCCGCGGTCGCGCGATCGGCCGCTGCAGAAGCCGAGCTCTCCGCCTCCCTCGACCGCATCGAGCTCCTCGAGGGCCGCATCCGCTCCCTGGAGAACCTTGGCAAAGATGCTGGCGTTGCCCGCCAGGAGTTCGAAACGCTCCGGAACACCGTGGAGCTGGACAAGGCGCGCGCAAACGAAGCTCTGCGCGCGCGGGACGCGGAATGGGAAGCGAAACTGGTCTCCGCAAGAAAGGACATGGATGCTAGGCTCCAGGATGCGGGCCAGGCTCTGCGGCAGAAGGAGGACGAAACGGGCAGCCTTCGGGCCATTTCGGAAGGACTGAGTTCGCAGCTCACGGCCGCGCGTGACGAAATTACGGGGCTTAGGAAGGAGCTGGACGAAACCAAACGATCAGCAGCGGCCTGGGCTGTCGCTGCTGCGGGTCACCAAAGGAATGCGGGCGAGGAGGGGCTGTTTTCGGCTTCGAGCGTGCAACCATCCAGCCCCTTTGCCGCTGCCCCGCCTCCGTACCAGTACGCTTCGGGTTCTTCGGCCGCTGCAGGACAATCGGCAAAGAGGGGCCAGCAAGGTACTCGCTTGCATCGAATCGTGGAAATCTGGTCTCATCGCTGTGCAATCAATCAGGTTCGTCGCTGCAAGACCTTTTGTCGCGACGAGATAGCATCGACTCGGTGACGTCGTCGACGCAAGGGCCGGGCATGTCCTCGCGCGAAAAAGAGTTTGCCGCCAAGCTGGCGCACATGGCCGAGCTTCTCAACGAGAGCGAGGCCCAGGTCACCCGACTCATGGAGCAAGAAGCTCTCCTGAAGGAGGAGATCCGGTCGATGGATCGCGCGGACAAACGCGCCAACCTCAATATCGAGTGAGTCTTGCGCGGTGAAACATCGTGGACCGGCGCCTGACGCTGCCCTCAACAGGTACCTGAAGAACGTGCTGCTCCAGTTCTTGGAGAGCCCGTCAGAGCGACCACAGCTGGTGCTCGTCTTGACAAACATCTTGCAGTTGACGCGAAACGAGGCTAACCGGTTGAAGGCGTCCGTTGGAGACGGGGACCCTGTTTCCGCGGCGGCAAACTCGATCGGCTCGGCCCTGGGATTGTGGTGATGATTTATGCTGCTTTGTATTCACTTGAACTGCATGGAAACCTGTGACGACTTCTCGATTGCGCCGACGGCGTGAGGTGTCAGTGTGTCTTCGGCATCCCTTGTGCAATCAGGGCGGCAATCACGCCCCTAACCGCGCGGGGACGGGGCTGCCGAACCATGTCCGACGACGAATTTGAGAAGGGCGGAGGACCGGCGGAAGAGGAGCTTTCGCTGCCAAAGGGTCCGCCCTCCGTCTGGCTCGAGTCGACTCCCCGCTAAGCGGTTCGCGACCTCCAGCGACCGTCACGAAGCTCATTCAGGAGATGCTGCCTCCGAACATAACGTGCACGAAGGAGACCCGCGACATGCTCATAGAGTGCTGTACAGGTGACTTTTGGCCGCCTGGACGCGTAGGCGCGAATGACGGAGGCGAACGCGGCTCGACAGAGTTCGTCCACCTGCTGACGATGCAGGCCAATAGCGTCTGCGACAAGGAGCAGAAGAAAACCATCACAGGAGATCACATCATGACGGCCCTGGAGGAGCTCGGGTTCGGGGAGTACGTGCCGGAGCTCCAGGAAGTCTATGCGGACCATCAGAAGACTTTGAAGGTCGGCAAACTGCCTTCGAGGACTGCTATTTGCCGAGCTTGACTCGTGGACCCCGACAGGAGAGCCAGGGTAAGGCGTCGTCGAGGAAGCTGGACAAGTCGGGGCTTTCGCAGGAGGAGCTCCTGGCACAACAGCAGCTTCTCTTCCAGCAAGCGAGAGCGGCCTTCAATGAAGGCCAGAGCAGCTTCGGTGCACCCCCCGCGGCATCGAGCTCGGGCGGAGAAGCCGGCCTGTAGCTTCCAAGCTGCCAGACGTCGAACCCCCCAACTGCCGTCTCCAATGATATCCCCTCTATGTCTGTAGATACTGTACGTTGGCGATGAACAAATTGAACAATCCGCACAGGCAAAGATCGGTCTCACAAGGCCGTCAGCGCGACGGCGGGGTTGATCGGCCGGGTCCCGGCCCGTCCCCCATACAAACACACGCTTCGGCGCAGAACGCTCCCAAGGCCCCGCCCGTTGCGGTGGCTCTCCGCCCGAAATCGCCGCTTCTTTGAAAGAAGAGGCGTTTCGCGGCGGCGAAGCTCTCGCATCGCTGTTTGCTTGCACTCGGAGCGGGTTGCCAGCGCTTGAACGGTGCGCACGCCCGGAGTCTAGCGTCGCTAAAGTCGCGGAAGGTGCCGCTGGACGGCTGTAGCGGGAGCGGAACGCAATGCAGCGGACTGACTCTGGAGCTAGCTTCAACGCCGAGCCGATCGGGCCGGCGGCGGGTAGTTCGAGGCTCAGCATCGCGACGGGCTCCCCTCGGACTGGTACTTCGCTGCCGCGGCCTACGAGCTCGAGTGCCGTACGCTCTGTGGCGCCATCTAGCATTTCCTCAACATCTGGCGCTAGGAAAAGCGCTCTACCCCTCTCTCCTTCGTCGCCTTCGCCCTCCTCCGGAGAATCGTCCTCCACCCTGAGCACAGGATCCTCGGCGCTCCGATCCCCAATGCTACAGAGGAAAGTCGCGGCTTCCGAGAGCGCTGGGTCGCAGCCCTCTCCCACAGCGGGAAGCACGCTTTCGCGGAACCAGTCTTTCGCAAACCCGACGGCGCTGGCGGCCGCCAGCTTGTCCCAGGCTGCCAAGGACGACAATTGCAATGTCACTGTTCGCATCAGGCCGCCGAACTTTGCCGAAGTTGCGGACAAGCTCGTATGGACGGTGGACGGGGAGCAGAAGATTCGTTTGGATCCCGTCTTTGCGGACCTGAACCGCAGATCCCATTCCGAGTACGTTTACGGTAGGCTATGTGAAGCTTGCATGGGCCATGTTCTGGACTAACCTGTGGCGTTCGCCAGACTCGGTTCTTCAAGGGTCAGACAACGAGGAAGCCTATGCCAGGAGCGTCAAGAACATGATACCCTGTGAGCAGATTGGCCGCTTGGCAGTCCATAACATGCTCACATGATGCACGCACGCAGATCTGATGGAGGGATACCACGTCACCGTCTTTGCATACGGGCAGACAGCATCGGGCAAGACATACACCATGGTGGGTTTGGGTTTGCGGAGCTGAACTCCGCCATGACTCAGCATGCCTCCGCGCTCAAGACCGGCATGGACGATCAGCCGGGCATCATTCCCCAGGCGGTGGACGACGTGTTCGAGTACATTCGTCTGCAGCGCAACGATGCCAAAGAATACCTCGTGCGCGTCTCGTACCTGGAGATCTACAACGAGCAGATTCGGGACTTGCTGCAGCCCGATTTCACGGACCTACGCATCCTCGAAGACAAGCGGCGAGGCGTTTACGTCAGTCCACTCAAGGAGGAAATCGTAACGAGCGCGAAGCAGGTGCTGCAGGTCATCCAGCGCGGAGAGATCAACAGGCACACTAGCACGACGGACTACAACGAGTACTCCAGCCGATCGCACACCATCTTCCAAATGGTCATCGAGTCGCGAGAACAGAACACCCCGCAGTCGTCAACGAAGTCATCTCCGCTGCTGCCGTCACACGGTGCTTCTGCAAAGGCAGACGGGACAGTTCGCGTTTCCCAACTCAACCTGATCGACCTCGCTGGATCGGAAAAGGCAGCAACGGATGCCGACAGGCGCAAAGAGGGTGCTTACATCAACAAGTCCCTCTTGACCCTGGGGACGGTCATCAGCCGGCTCACGGAAGCACCCAAAGTCGCCGCAAGCGGTGCAAGCTCCACGGCTTTGGCTGCGCTGGGGCACATCCCGTACCGCGATTCCAAGCTCACGCGGATCCTTCAGAGCTCGCTATCCGGAAACGCCAAGATCTCCGTCATTTGCACAGTCTCGTAAGCTCCCCCCGCTTCCTGCTTTGCGATTCGGCTTACAGCTGTCGTCCAACAGACCCACGGCTTCGTCCTTCGAGGAGTCAAACAACACGCTCAAGTTTGCAGCTCGCGTCAAGCACGTGGTGCTCAACGCGAAGGCGAACCGCATCCTCGATGATAAAGCCCTGATCCAAAAGTACCGCAACGAGATTGCCGAGTTGCGGCACAAGCTGGCGATTATCGAGACGATGAAGGACAACGAACTGAAGCTGGAAAAGCGGCGGTTCGAGAGGCAGATCGTCGAGGAACAAATGATCCGGACGACGTTGAAAGAGCGCATCGACCATCTACAAAAGATGATCTTGACGTCCTCGGGCATGCAGGCGCGCACCCTGCTGGAGAATGGGGCACCGTTTGGCACATCAGCTTCGTCGATCAACCCTCAAGCCGCGCTGGTGGGCCTGGGTTGCACAAGTTAGCAGGCGTATTCTGACCCCGACTTTTCAGACGCGGAAACCTTCTGTGTCGGAAATGGCTGCCGAAGTCGAAACCTTCCAGAAGGTCCTGGATCTGAAGCACACGATAGCTGATCGGGACAGCGTCATCTCGAATCTTCAGCGCGAGGTGGACGGGTTGCGCACCCTCGTGCAGCGGATGTCAGCTGTTGTTCAAGCCGCACGTCAAGGAGACCTACCTACAGCTCAGGTAAGGATGCGCCCTACGTTCCTCTCGAGGAGCTGCTGATGACGCTTCGCATTCCAGGCGTTCGCCGTCCAGCTTGGTACTATCGACGTCCCGATGGCCGACCTGGATGGCCGGTTGCCGGACGGTAAGGACGCCGGAGAAGTGATCACAGTGCCACGCAAAGAGTATGATGCACACCTGGCCGACTCCGCAATCAAGGATCAAAAGCTCGTGGAACTCGCCAGTCGCCTCGCTGGCTTCCAGGAACGTTCAAAGAGTCTCGAGTCCCTACTCGCTCATCGAGAGGAGATGCTTGCGCAGCGGACATTGGAGATGAAAGCGCTCCAGGAACGCATGGATCCCCTGCTTTCGAGCTCCTCTGCTCTCTCTCCGGCGGCGGACGGCCCAGGGCCCTCGCTCCGCCTGACCTCAAGCTCGATTCTTGCACAGGAATCGCAGCTCCACCACAATCGGATGATGTTGGACGGGCTCATGTCGAGCTTTGCGCGGCTTGCTGTTCCGTCAGAGGGATCACTGGCCGGTGTCGAAGTTTCTGGGGACGACCCGGAGTCGTACGAGGACGATGAGACGTTTTGAGAATACCCGCAATACCATCAACCATGTACAAAGCATACCCATTCACCACAATAATGTAATTCACGATCACTCCTCTTCATCACTCTCCACATAGGCTCTCCGTCGCGCACGGTTCCGGGTGCTGAGAAGCGCCTCCCTGTCAGCAGCGGGCGAAGGTGCATGCGAATGCACGCACCTTTTACGTGCGATGCCGGAGTCCTGATCGCTGTCGTTCGTGTTTTGGATCTCACCAAGGACCTTTCTTTTGCCGGCGGCCTTCTTGGGTGCATCGTCGGCCTCCTCGGGATCTTCCTCCGAGTCGCTATCGGCACGTCTTCGCCGGACCTTCGCAGCTGGCTTGGCCTTCGCCACCGTCTTTGCGCGGGACCGCGCGACTTCCTTCTTTGCCGCAGCGGACCGATCGGTCTGTGGAGCGCGCATCAGATACCCGAACACCGCTCGAACTTGGGTACACTTGCCAGTTTCAACCGATTCAGCTGGTGTATCGTATCGGCAAGATCTCCGGGTCCTGATTTTGCGTTGGTCAACGGTGCGCGGGACGAGCTCCATTCAGACTCACCCAGCTGCGCAATGCGACCCGTGGCATCCGCGTTCGTGAGAGCCTCCTGGTTTTCCAAGCATTTGGCCCGGAATTCGTTGAGCTGTCCTTCGAAATCATCCAAAGTCTGCTTCATCTCCTGCTTGCCAGATTTGCGGGCCTTGGGATTGGGCGGTTGAGCGGCGACCACATCCACAACTGAACGCACACAGACCTTGCCGATGATATCCTCGAAGTGCTTGAAGACGGCGTCTTCATGAAGTTTGTCCGCATAGAGGGCCTGGTTGTCGATCAGCTTCTTGACCGTCCGCTCGGACTTGAAGGACAGGAGCGACAGGCAGAAGGAAATGTCCCTCCACTGCCTCTCCGAGGTTGCGTTCCGGAACCGCAAGCAGAGCTTCTCTGCGATGTTTTCGGTCTGCTTCTCCTGCAGGGTGTGTCAGGACAGTACGGCAGCGATCGCCCACAGCTTGCCTTGTCGATGAACTCCAACAGGAACGCCATGATGCTTTGGAAGGTTTCCTCGTCCACGCCGTTTTCAGACGACAGATTGCTGATGATGTCCGGGAGATTGTTGTAGATTGCATTGTCCTTGGTCGCCAGCTCCGTGAAGAACAGCTTGGCCAAGTCACTGATGCGGGAGTCCGAGTCCTCGAGGCACTTGGCCATTTCGCTTATCTGGCCCTTGACCTTGACCATGCCGTTGAGGATGAGATGAGTGAGGACCATGAGTGTGTTCTTCTTGACCGTCATGTCCGAATCGCTGAGGCGCTTGTAGAGGTACGAGATGTTCTGATCGATGAGGCTGTTGAAGCTGACTGTCATGTCGCCGAGCGCGATGATTATGTTGCTCCGGACGGTGGGCTCCGTGGTCTTCTCGAGGATCGTGAAGAGAAGCTGCAGGTGCGACTCGCAGAACTCGGAACTGACGCACATGAACTTGCAGAGCGCAAGAGTCGCATGGACTTGCAGCACATTGTCCTGCCAAGTTCTAAGTCAATGCTGGTTCCCATGCGCCGCGCGATATCACCAACAGCAAACGTCCGGTTGTTGGCGCAAATGTGGGCAACAAGGGGACCGAAGGCAGACAAGAGCGACTGGTCGCCAAAGAGAAGCTCCCTCTCCCGGATCTCGTGCACCATCTCCGAGAACTCGTCATCGACGGTGCCGACAACCTGCTCAATCTCGTCGCCGCCAGCAGTAGCCTTCTTCTTTTCGCTTTCGTCTTCGAATAGCGTTAGACAGACTGCGTGGCCTCGGGCTCGGGCTCAGCACCAACCCTTGGCTTTGCGCCTCTTCCACTCGGTCTCGATGTTTTCCAGATGCACAATCTGCTTTATGGCGACATGCCCGACGGCAAAAAGAAGCTTGCTTAGATCAAAAGAACCGAACTTGGTGGCAGACGGTGCGTCGGATGCAGCAACGCCGATCGCATTCGCGTCGGAGCTCTCGCCAGCACCGGACGAAACCTGGCTTGGGGCATCGGCGGTGGCGTCTCGCACGTCGTGAATGGCGGAATCTCCGAGAATGCCAGCCGGAACCAGTGCCGAAGCCATCCGCTTGATAAGGTCTCCGCACAGAACGTCGGGGTGGTCGCAAAGAAGGTAGATGGTGTTGATGGCTTGCTCGGCGAACCCGAACCTGTACAGCAGGTGAGGTGGGGCTCGCGAGGACGCCTGCTCCACATACCAGGCAATCGATCGAGTGCGCTCAAGAAGTAGCGACGCGATGCTGCGGAACATGGGATGATCCTGCGATTCCCTTGCCGTCGGGGCGGTCGCGCTGCCTTTCTGCTGCTTGTCCGCAATAAGATGCTGCAAGGCTACACATGTGAGGCGTGCGAGCTCAAAGTCCTCCTGGACATAACGGCTCGGATGAGGACTGCTGGGCGGCAACCAGCAAAGAAGACACGTACCCGACCGTAACGTATCAGACCGACTCGCAAGAGCAGATCGACGCGGTCAGCCAATACATTCTTGCTTGTCTTGGAGAACATGCTGATTAGGTTGAGGGCTCCGCGCCGCTTGGCTTTGGAAACCTCGGGCGACGTGCTCGCTGCAGGTGTACCAGTCAAGACCGGCTTGAGGCTGAGCATGGCAATCAACGCACCAAACAGCTGCCAGAGAACATCGACGACTTGAGCAGGGATCCTGCCTTCGCTCATCATGGTGGCCAAGAGATGCTCCAGCGAGGTAAGGTCGGCCAACGTTGCGTTCCTCGTGAGCCTGTGCGGGAACGTTGGAGGGCATGCATCCAAGACCCTGGAGACCACCAACCCAATCAAGTTCTTCACAATAGCGCTGATCTTGTCCTGCTCGCCGTCCGAGCTCGCGATGTACACTTGGTGGAAGCAATCCATCAGCGAGCTCTTTACCGTCCTGCCCTCTTCGCTGTTGGCGTCCTTGTTCCAAACAAGATGGATCATCCGGCGGAGACCCTCCTTGATGGGGCATCAGCGGCAGTCGATGGCGGCGCGGTTCTCGTTCCAAGACCAACCTTCGCCGACTCCAGACCCGAGCGATGCAGAGTTACGAAGAAGTCCATCGCTTCCAAGACTTCCGACTTGGCCTTGGAGGCGAGCAACTCGCACATGACAGGCACAGTGAGTTCCATCTGCTGGGCAAACCGCACGGCATCGTCGATCCCAGTCAGGATTTTCTGGAAGGCCGGGATGAGCCTCTCCTGTAGCTGTTGGGCCTTTTCCACAGCCTCCGATTGCTCCGCAGGCCCGCCAGCTTCCGCCTCGCCTTGAGGTGTGCCACCAGCCTCCTGAGAATCATCTTCTCCGGCTTCCGCAGACTTAGGGGGTGCGAGCGGCACCCCTGCCTCCTCCAAGACGTCGTGCAAGTACTTCTCCTGGCTCTCCAAGAAGGTCTGTACTTCCAGCCTAGCTTGGGAAAGCTTTTCAAGATTCAGAGTCCTTTCCCTCTTCTGGGTGGCGTACGGATGATTGTTGACGAGAAGGGACAGGGTCCGTATCGCGTTGCGGCGGACGTTGGAGGCCTTGTCATGCAGTCGGCCCTTGGTCATCTCGACGAAGGCGTGCCTTCGCGACAAGGGGATTCCGAAGCGCGGTGCTGCTCCGTCGACCATGATGGGTTTGAGGCTGAAGCGGCACAGAGTCAGAATCGTGCACGACATACAAGCTGCGGGCCCTTACCAAACGAGATTCTGCACAACCTGCAGCACTTTGCTTCTGACAAAGGCGTTGGCATCCCGGTAGCGTTCGAGCAGAATGTCGCAGAACGACTCGATCTTGTCGTCCGCGGCCTCGCGGTCCTCCTCGGAGAAGAGGTACTCGTTGAGGTAGCCCAGGACCTCGATCATGCCCGACCTGATCGAGTAGGATTGGGCATCGAAATGCGAGGAGAGTATGGCCATCTGCTTGAGCACTTCCTTGGGCAGGATTTCCGCGAGCCTGACAAGGAAACGAGCGAACGATTTTGGCATGGAAGACTTGGATCCGGCAACGTCCGTCTCGTTGATGTTGAACTCGAGCTTCCCGATTTCGAGAAGGACGTCCTCGATCAACGTCACGTCGTCGTACTTGGTCGCGACAACGTGCAGAAAGTTTGCCAGAACGTCGGAGAGATGGTCGTACGACTTGAGGTCGAGCATGATCGTGGTCTTGGCACCTGCAAACAACGGTCATGATTGACGCAACCCAACAAACGGTGCACGAACCAAAGGCATGGTTGTAGCGCTTTACGCAGAGCCCCAAGATGGCGTAAACCGTGTCGAGAGGCAGCGTCTTGACCAGATCCTTGTCCTCAAGGAGCTGGTAAGTTGTCTTGGTGAAGAGGCTGTGGTTGCCCACGTCAGGAACCAAATCGTGAAGCGCAGATATAACGGCAGATGCACCCACTTGACAAAGACGTCCCGTTCCGAGGTCGAAATCCAGATCCTGTTGAGGTCGAGGGGCAGAATGGCCGCCACGGATTCCAGGGCGGTCTCGCGTTCCTGCGGCCAATTCCAGAGTCCCTCATGATCCAAATCCTTTTTCTTGCCTTTTCCCGCACGGGGCCGCTGGGGGGTCGACTCGGGATCAGTGGTGGAAGCCGCATTTCCGGAACTGATTCACCTTGGCAGCCTTGTCCCCGGTGTTGTCGGAGACTTTGGCCTGGGTCTCTCCGACCGTCATGAACCATTGCCAAAGGTAGCCGAGCATCGAAAGAGCATCGCGATCGAGGCCAAAGGCTTCCTGCGCATTGTCCTCGAGGTCTCGTTGGATTGTCTTGCGAAGGCTGCCCAAGGCTTCGCTCGCAAGCGGCGTTTCAACGTAAGGATCAAAAGAAAACTAGAATCGGCCCTACCGGACACAATGGTGTCGCCCACTTTGGTCCTCAATGGTGGCGGCAGGGTGTCAAAGTGCCTGGTGCCAGAGTTGAGGAGGTGTCGGGAGCGGGACAAGCACGGCACCCACTTCAAGAAGCTGCGGAGCCCGTCAAACACAACCGCGTTTGTCACGTTCAGAGGGGATTCTTGCAAGCTGTCAATGAGCTCTGCGCGCCGGAACGCGAAACCCGTGAGCCGACTGTCCGCAACCTCCCCGCGCTTGCGCCTCCGTCGCAGCCGAGCCGTGAAGCCACGGAGGCTTGCAGAGCGTCCCAGTCCGCGAAAGAGAGCTCAAATCACCGTTGAGCTTCGCCTCGGCGTCGTCCGCGTCCAACGCGTCCAGGTTGACTTCATGCTCCAAAACAAGCGAGCTGTCGGCCAGCTTCAAGAGCTCCTCATGGAGCTGAAATTCGCTGTCCTCCATGCTGCTCGGAGCGAAGGCAGCAGAGGGAGGAAGAGGGGGGGAGCGTGTTGGAATTCGGGAGCGACTCGGACTCCTCGCGTAGGTACTCCCCCACGTTTAATACGGGACCATCCCAGCCATTGATCACCGGAATTATTAGAGCCTTAACTACAAAATAATCTACTGCCATTGCTGGAAGATCGCCTGCGAAGCTTCAACGTCGACGTCGGCCGAGCGCTCCACGCTCAGGGTCAGAAACCGGGCTCGACATCGGACCAGCGCGTCTGCTTCAGAGTCAGAAACCTCGAGCCAATACCAGCCTCACTGCACCCACCCGCTGAGATCGAGCCGGCTTGCTCTTCACCGGTAGCGACGGCGATGCGAAGCCATCCCCGGAAGCGAGGCTCGACGCCCTGTCGAACCGATCGGCGGGAGGGCCGGGAATGAAAAGCTTCGGCGGCATCGGAGACGTCCCGATCTCGCACGCCTCGGCCTCCAAGCGGGAACTCGGCGCACGTTTCGATGGAGGTGGCAGGTTCATCCCGTTTTCAGTATCCGAGTTGGAGCGCTTCCGCTCGGCCCGAGGCCACAAACCTGTCATGCAGAACGGCCATCAGACATTGCAAGCAGGCAGCGAAAACTGCGACTCCTACTGTCGCGACTGAGCTCGCTTTTGAGGTTGCCAGCAAGCATGAGCGGCTTCCGCGCATCGCGGGCGTCACCAGGCGGCGTCAAACTGATGACGCGCTCTTCCGACAAATCCACCTCCTCCTGTTCGTGAAACAGATCAGGAGCTTTCATGCGCTTCTTAGCCTTTGTCGCGGCCAGGTCAGAAGTTCCGGTACCGACGCCGGTGTCCAAGCCGAAGCTGCGAGCACGCTCCAGTGGATTGCAGGGCGGAATGATCGCCGGCGACCCCTTGCTCGGCGAAATAGGCAAAAGATCGCGGTGGGTCTCCACCTGGCGCTCGCCGGAGATATGAGCTGGCGACGATAAAGGAGCGGGAAGCGCAGCCTTGGTGGAAAGCTGCCCGCTGGCAACACGCTGCTCATTCTTCTCCTTCTGCTGCATTTTGTAGTAGCACGCGACGCTGTAGAGAAGAGAGACACGAATCAGCCTCAGCAGTGTTGGACAACACAGGATGATTACCAGGCGGGTTTATCCTGATACTCGCGCCACTTGGAAGCGGCCTCAACGCCACAAATGACGCACGGCCCGCCAGGGTGAAGTTGCCCTATAGGCGACCTGGCAACAGCTGGAGGTCCGCTCCTGTCTGTCTTTCCGCGATCTTGAGTAGACCCAACTTTCGACGGCGACAGCTTCGGCGCGCTCGGAGATTTGCCAACCGTTGGAAGAACGGGGCGTTTTCGGGCCTTCGCCCCTTCTTCGCGCCGTTTTGCGGCCACGGGAGAAGCCACGCGCGGTGCCGTCGCACCCGGCGCCTTTGGCGATTGCCGCTTCCGTTGCAGCTCCTGCCGCGCCGGCGCAGGACTCGGCAAAGGGGGCACATAGCCGTCGTAGGGTCCGTCGGGCGCCGCTCGGTACGCCGCCAGACGCTCTGCTGCACGCGGGGTCAGGCAAAAGTCGGCGACGCCGACCACCTTGTCCCATTGGAGCTCGCATCCGCTTTCCCACCGGTCAAGCCACTCCGGAGCGTTGGGAACGGGGAGCGCCGCAACCGGGGCTGGCGCATTATCCAGGGTCGCCATAGTCGCCGAATCGACGCCTCGTGCCGCACCGCCCACCAACGGCGAAGATGCACGGCGTGCCGGTTGCGCAGTCTCTGCATCCTCGGACGAAGCTGAGCCTGTGATCATGTTTCAGCAAGCAAAAGCCTGGCGACGGGCAAAACCCCACCATCTGGCACGGAACTCGAGGACCCTTCCGCGGATTGAGAGGGCTCAACAACAGACTGCTCTTCCACCGGTGCGGGATGTTCCACTGCAGTAGGAGACGATTCGTCCGTTGGCCGAGCGTGGTCCTCTTCGGACCGGCACCGCTCCTCCGAAGACTGAGCTCGCGCGTCCAATGGCACATCATGGTCCTCTCGCGCAACGACCTCCGTCGCAAATGACTTGGATGTCGTCGCCACAGAGGCGACAGACGTCACCGAAAGGCGCCTGTCGTGCAATTCGCCCGAGGACGCGGCTCTTTCGAGCGCAGCCGGCATCGCAGCCTCCGAAGTTGCCGCAACGAGGTCCATCTCGACGTCTCTCGGTGCACCACCGCTAGCCTGGTTGATGTCTCGTGCTCTGGCTATCTTGACGACGTCCGTCGTGGCGCCGTCGCAAACGCCGTCGACCCCGACGTCGACCTGAACGGATTCCGTGCTCTTGCGCAGCAACTGAAAACATTAAATGAGCCCGTGCCAAGCCCCAGGAGCAACGTCGAGTGCACCTTTGGCAGCCTCTTGGCCGCGATGATGTCGTACATCCACTTGGGTATCAGAACACTCCTCGTTGGCCCCAAAACGCCGTTGGAGTTCCGACCGGAGGCCGCCTCCCCCTCCTTGGCGGTAGCCCGCGCGGGGAGGACGTACATTTCCGTCTTCAGGTCCTCGGGATGAAGGCTCATGTCCATGCCCTTCATCCAAGTGGCCCGAGCTTCCGGGCTGTTGTCGGGCCATTCTACGAAGGCGATCTCGTCCGGCAGGATCTCCACCACGTTCTCCGGCGCGGCCCGCTGCTTTCTGAAAGGCTGCCGCTTGGAATCGAACTCCCGGAACTGCCGCTTCGGCTTCTTCGGCGCGAGGGACTGCAGGTGCGACGCAAACTGTTGGGTGCGACGAGGGTCGTCCTCCACCACGAGGTCCCTCCGACCGCGACGCGTGCCATTCGACGGCTGCGGCCCCGCCGCAGGCTTGACGACGCTGCCGACAGTGCTCGCGAATTTCCGCTTCAGCAGTTGCTTGGGATCCTCCGCCATGGTGAAGGCCGTCCAGATCCCGAGGGGGACGGTTCACGGCACGCGGCGCCCGAGCAGCCCCCCGGTCAGCCAATCATTGGCAAAAAGCTCACGGTCCCGGCAAGATAAATGGCGGGGCCGAAAGAATGCGGGGGTCGTGCGGGACGGCAGGCGCCGACGGTTTGCGGAACTACTACTGTGGTCGCGGGCGACGCGCACCATCTCTTTTCGCCGATGGCAAAACGAAAACGCGAAGAACGGGGCGCCGAGCACTTAGATGCCGCGGAGGACGCTGAAAGCAATGAATCCGAGGCGGCAGACGTGGAGGCGGAGGCCGGCGGCGCGGCTGCTGCTGGAGTTTTGAAGGCCAAGACCAAGCGTGGGAAGCGCGGCAGAGGGAAAGGCGCCAAGAAGCTTTACGCTGCTACCGACGACGGACACGATCAGCAACGCAATGAAAGTCCTGGTGGAGACAGGGTCGGCTCAAGGACAACCAGAGGTGGTTCTGGGAGTGATCGGGTGCCCCAGGTTCCTTCGGGGGCTGGAAGAGAGGCCGACGGCGCATGGGACGCGCAAATGCAGGAGTATCTGCAGCTGCAGGAACTGGCAACGACGGCGCCGGCTGCCGGTGTCGCCGTGGGGGGGCCGGTTTTGTCGTGGGAGGAGGACCTCGTTCCTGAGTACCTGAGGAAGTATTGGCTGCAGAGGTACAGCTATTTCTCCAGATTCGACGAGGGTGAGTCTCTTTGAGTTGTTCCGGACCGCTGCCTAACCTCATGGGGAAGGGGTTCTGCTTGATGTCGGTCGGTGGCGCCACCCGCCAGGACGCGTGGAGTTGCTAACGCGCAGGACTGACGCTTCGCCGCTGCTCGCTTTTCTAGAGGGCTGGTAGGTTCTTCCTGGCGAGATGGCGCGTCAACGTGCTGCAACTTGATCGTACTGTCCCAGGTACTCGGTGACCCCTGAAGTGATAGCCAGGCACATTGCACAGCGCTTCGGGGCCGTGACGGTGGTGGACGCCTTCTGCGGGGTTGGAGGCAACGCGATCCAGTTTGCCAAGTTTTGCGGCAGGGTCATCGCGATCGACATCGATCCCGTGAAATTGCGCTGCGCTCGCCACAACGCTAGGATCTACGGCGTCGAGGACAAGATCGAATTTCACGAGGGCGACTTCTTCCAGCTCAAGGGCGAAATCCGGTGCGCGGCGTTGGTTGATCGGAGCCTCTCGGTGGCTTACTTGCTCGCAGGGCGGACGCGGTGTTCTTTTCCCCACCTTGGGGCGGCCCCGATTACCTCCACGAGGATGTCTATGATCTCGATCAGATGCCGCTCGGGAGCATAGGAAGCCTCCTACAGGAAGGGCGCGCGGTCGCGCCGAACGTGGCCCTGTACCTACCACGCAACGCGGACCTCGGCAAGCTGGCGCAGCTCGTGGAGGAGGACCAGGTCGCGGAGGTCGAGAAGGAGTTCCTGAACGACCGGTGCAAGGCGCTGGTTGCTTACTTCGGCGAGCTCTTCTCTTGATGTTTCTGTATTGCACCGTCTCAGGCCCGGAGAATGGCGAAGGAACACCTCAACCCGTCATCCTTTGTTCTGATTGAATCATCCACGTCCCGCAGATGGAGAATCGATGGTCAGAAGGGTTGGAGTTCGCGGTGGGAGGCAACGCGGGGTCTTCGCGGGCGTTCTCGGATCCAGCCCGCCGTTGCGACCCCGTCACTTCCAAAAGGCCGTTCGGGAGGCCCATCCCACCGCGAGTCGCATCGCGACCACAGCTCCGACCGGACCGGCGGCAAGAGACGCCCACCCTCGGTCGGCGACCTCGGTGGAGCCCGGGTTCGCAGGAGAGGCAACGCCACATACGCCCCGGCTAGGAACACTGAGGCGGAAGTCTCGGGTGCTCACAACACCGCCGACGCCAAATGAACGTCGCCGGTAGAATGCAGCGCCTCGCCGCTGTCGGCATGCAGGCCGGCCGCCCGTTGCCACAGGTGGTGGCTCGCGCGAGCGGCGTGGTGCGGGCCTCCTCGACGCGCCATCTGGCCATGTTCTCGGGCCCCTGCCTCAAGACCTCGTCACTCAAGGCCCTGAGGTGGGATCAGACACGAATTGTACCGTCTGCTGGTTCTCAGCCCCGACTATTCAGGCCGCGCCAAGATGCAGTCGGTTTCTCGCAGACTCGCACCGGTCGGTGTCACCTGGGCCCTATGGTGATTCGGCTCTAAATGACTGGCATCGCGGCACTCCTACAGTTGTTAAGGTTGTCAAGACGCCCCCGATGGCCGAGTCGATCGCCGAGGGGACCCTCTCCAAGTGGAACAAACGTGCGTCGGATGCCGGGACGTTGCTCGCGATCGTTCTCACGGAGGCGCGCAGAGATCGGCGAGTACGTCCAGAAGGACGAGGCTGTGGCCACCATCGAAACGGACAAGGTCGACATAACTGTCAACTCGCCGGAGGCCGGCACGATCACGGAGTTCTTGGCGAAGGACGGTGACACCGTGGCTGTCGGTCAGGATCTCTTCAAGCTCGACACGGACGGCAAGCCCGGCGCCGGAGCACGTGAGACTGTGTTCGAGGGATGATGTGGAGGATCTCCAACGCTCGTCTCCAGCTTCGCCCGCTCCCGCCGCTGAAGCGACGCCCGCCGCTCCGGCTCCTTCGGCACCCGCTCCGGCAGCTGCGCCCTCGCCAGCTGCTGCTCCTGCGGCCGCTCCTGCCTCCGTCCCGGCCCCGGCCCCGGCCCCGGCCCCGAAAGGTAAGGCTTGCCGCGCCGCTTGTGGGGACTAGCTCGTTGCTTCATGGTTCGACTCCTCCTCTGCAGCGTCCCCTGTTGTCACCCCCGGCCCCGCAGCGCCTGCTGGAGCCCGCTCGGAAAGCAGGGTGAAGATGACCCGTATGCGGATGAGAATCGCGGAGCGCCTCAAGGAGGCGCAAAACACCGCAGCCTCCCTCACGACTTTCAACGAGGTGGACATGAGGTGGGATGCTGAGTCGGCGCGCGCGAGTTCCACTTTGTGCTGAGCCTCCCTCGTCCAGCAACCTGATCGAGTTCCGCAACACGTGGAAGGGCTACGTCGAGAAGGAGTACGGCGTCCGCCTCGGTTTCATGTCGCCTTTCGTCAAGGCATCGTGCGCGGCCCTCAAAGCCGTGCCGGCCGTCAACGCACAGATCGACGGGAACGAGCTCGTCTTCCACGACTACGTGGACGTCTCTGTCGCCGTTGCCACACCGAAGGGTCTCGTGACCCCGGTGCTCCGCAGCGCGGAGAAAATGAACCTCGTCGAGATCGAGCAGGCCATTGCCGCGCTGGGAAAGAAGGTCTGCGAGGCTGCGGCGGGCTCCGGAGCCGCGGCTGATCCCCAGGGCTCGGCAGGCGCGGGATAACCAGATCACGATCGAGGATCTCCAGGGTGGCACCTTCACCATCTCCAACGGCGGGGTCTACGGCTCGCTCATGGGCACCCCGATCCTCAACACCCCGCAGGCCGCCATCCTGGGCATGCACGCGACCAAGGAACGTGCCGTCGCCGTGAACGGCAAGGTCGAGGTCCGGCCGATGATGTACGTCGCCCTGACGTACGACCACCGCATCATCGACGGCCGGGAGGCGGTCACCTTCCTCGTCAAGCTGAAGGAGTATCTGGAGGACCCCCGAAAACTGGTGGGTTTGCCATGGGAGACGTCGGTCAATCCTACCTGACGCGCGTTCCCCGCAGCTCCTTGACGTTTGAGCAGCGTAGAGCATGGTTGAAGGATGTGTGGCTCGAACGAGAGACTCCGAGCGCGAAACAAATAGACATGGTAGCCTCCCGGCGCTCGGCCCTTCCCGAGGGCCCCCCCTTGGCGAACGCATTCACTGATGGTGCCACACCCTGCTGCTGCGCTTTCCAGAGCATCGGCACGATAGAGGGCGTGCCGTACACCGCGCTGCGCACTACGGACTCCAGAATGGATCTCCTACGGCTTGCACCGGACGCCGGGACCCTTGCCTTGCAGATGCTCGGGCTCGTCGCGGCCGTAGCGAATGGGATGGTCGCCCCGCTTATGAATCTCGAGCTATCGCGCATCGCAGCTTTTGCGACGCGTTTTGAGTCTCAAAGGAAACTCGGGACGGAGCCAACCCCGTCAGCGCTCTGGGACTCGCTGAGCGAGCATCTGTGGACGCTTGGCTCGTTGGCCACGCTTGCGATGGTCGCGGCCTTCGGCCAAACAGCGGCCTTCCAGGTCTCGGCTGCTCGGGTCGGGTACCGCGTGCGTCGGAAGGCGTTCAGTCGGCTGCTTCGGAAGGACTTGGCCTTCTTCGAGTTGAGCTGCAGCGCCCCTGAGGCCGCAGCCAGGCTCGAGGCGGACTGCGATTCAGTGCAAGGAGCCTTGGCGAACCTGGGCCTCTTGGTGCAGCACGCTGCGTCCACTGTGGTGTGCTTGTTCCTTGCCTTCAACTATGGCCAAGGAAGCTGGCTCATGGCCATTGTCTTGGCCCTGACCTTTCCGCTGCCGACGAGGCTTTCTCAAAAGGCGTGGGATAGGCTGAATGGGACCCTTGCGGGCTTGGCGGAGTACAGCGCCGGCGCTTCCGCGCTTTTGCTGTCGGTGCTGACGAAGCTGCAGGCCGTGCAAGCACTGCCACGAGGGGTGGAACACTTTGGTGCGCTCTTCGATCGTGCAACGTTGGCGGCAGCGCGGGAGAGCACAGACGCCGCATATGCAGCGGCGCGAGGGCTGGCGATCGTTCAGTTGTGGTACTATGGAAGCCGGACGGTCGTGTTTCTCGCGGCCGGGTTCTTCATCAAAACGGGAAGGATGACTCTCTCGGCCGGCCTTAATTCCTTTCTCCAGCTGTCTGCCGGTTCGCACTTTCTCACGGATTGCGTGGGGGATTGGAGTGGACTGCGAGGAGCCCGTGGGGCCTGCAATCGCCTCCTCGACCTCATGGCCGTGCCTGAGGTGGCTGAAACTGGCCCAAGCGGCCTCCAAAAGCTCACTCTGGGCGACGCTTCGAAGGTTGAGACCGCGATCGCTTTCAGCAATGTACGATTCTCGTGAGTTGCTTGCTTGAGAGTGGGCTCGTCCGTGACTCGTCTTTCACAGGTACCCGAGCAATCCCGACGTGAGCATCTTCGGCGGCGATTCGGGGCTCACGTTGGAGATCTCCCGCTCTTGCCAATCGGCCGCAATTGTCGGCCACACAGGCAGCGGCAAATCAACCATCTCGAGCTTGCTTCTTCGATTGTACGAACCGTCTTACGGTCACATTCGCATCGGCAGCCACCTGCTCGGCGATTTGGACACGCGAAGTCTTCGGCGGCAGATCATTGCGTGCGTTCCCCAAAGTGCTGTTATCTTCGATGGTTCAGTGGCGTTCAACGTTACGTTGGATGCAAACCCACCCGATACAGACGCTGTCTGGCGCGCGCTGGACCAGGTCGGACTCGGGGACCTCGTGCGCAGCTTCCCCCGAGGACTGGATGAGGCCTGCAGCGGCGCATCCACCTCCGAAGGATCTGCTGAGCCGTCGAGGCGCTCTCGAGCCGCGCTGAGCGGCGGGGAGCGGCAGAGGCTGGTGTTTGCGAGGATCCTCTTCCTGTACTTCCGCGAAACGGAGGCGGCGCCCGAGATACTTTTGCTGGACGAGCATTCGGCTGCGCTGGACCCGCTTTCCACCGAGGTCTTGTCGAGGGTTATCGATGATCTTCCGGCCGCGACGATGCGTCTCCTCATATCGCACAAGGTGGAGGATATTTCGCGCTGCGCGGAAGTGCTCGTGATGGACAAGGGCCGCCTCGTCGATCAGGGCAGCTTTGCCGAGCTGTCGTCCAAAGGCCGTGTTTTGGAAGCGCTGCGGCGATCGCCGTCCGGCGACGACGATGAAGTAGGCCGAGGGCAAGAGCGGTTGGCTGAAGATCGGGGTGCCTCGCTCGCTGACGGAAACCCGCCCGTGATAACCGAGGCACGGGACGCTCCGGGTCCCAAATTGGCTTTCTTTCCCTGGCGACAGCTTGCCTGGATGCTCAAGGGCAGGTGGACCGGGCTGATTGCATTGGGTCTCATGGGAAGCCTTCTGGAGGGAGCCATGGTTCCTATCGAATCTTTCCTGCTGGGATCGGTCGTCGCTGCGCTCTCTCAAGTGCCGCCGCGGTCTTCCGATACCGCCTTCTGGGCGCTGCTCTTCATCCCCTTGGGAGTACTCGCATGTGCCGCTCGCTTTGGCGTCTTCTTCGGCTATACTGCGCTCGGAACCAGATTCGCGGCCCACCTGAGGCGACGACTCTTTCGCAGGCTCGCCACACTCGATGCGCAGTCCTGGGGACATCGCGACCCCGCCACGGTCGCCTTCCGGGTCTTCTCCGATCCGGACACGCTCCGCGACTGCCTCGTCGGCCTCTTCAACCGGGCGCTGTCGGTGCCGCTCACGGTTTTGAGCGGCTTCGCCGTTGCGTTCACCTTGTCGTGGCGGCTCACGCTCACGCTCGTGGCATGCTCCCCGCTCCTGTTCCTCGCCGGGTGGGCCGAAATGGCCGGGCTCGCAGGTTTCGCCGGGCCCATGCGCGAGGCCTACGAGGATGCGAACCGGCTGGCGACCGAGTACCTCGTCAAGGTCAAGACCATCAAGCTGCTCGGGCGGGAGGAGGTGTTCGAGGCACTTTACGACGATCGCCTGCGCAGGGCGCACGCCCTCGGCATCAGGCGTGCGGTCCTCGCCGGCGCAGGGACCTGCCTCTTCCAGACCCTCCTGATCGCCACGCTCATGGTGGTCTTTGCTGTGTGCTTCCGCCTGGTGGTGGACGGCGTCATCGACTTTGGGCGGATCGTGCTCGTGATCCTGTCCGTGATCCTCTGCTCGCGCCAGATCGGCGCGCTCTTGGACGCCTTCAAGGCCGTCGCCGGGGCCAAGGCCGCCGCGATCGAGGTGGTGAGCACTCTCGAGGAGCGGCCGGCCATCGATTGCACCCCCGATCCGGCGGAGGATGTTCCTTCGGGGGAGCTCGCGTCGGTCGAGCAGGGCCATGCAGTTGGGGCTCCAGAGAGGACGGGACTTCGTCGCCGGCGTGCATCCGCGGCCCAGGCTCCGGCAGCGGCACAGCCCGACGCCCACCGAGGCCCCGTGCAGGGCCGGATCACCTTTTCCAAGGTCTCGTTTTCCTACGCCGGCCGCGGACCCGCCCTGAATGCGATCGACCTCGAGATCCCCGCCGGCTGCTTCTGCGCCGTGGTCGGCAAATCCGGCGGCGGCAAGTCCACCCTGCTCTCCCTGCTGCAGCGGCTCTGGGATCCGTCCTCGGGCACGATCGCGATCGACGGCATCGACCTCCGCCGCTGGCACGTGCACGACCTACGCTCGCAGATCGGCGTCGCGCAGCAGAGCCCGGCCCTGTTCGACGGCAGCATCGGCTACAACGTCGAGCTCGGCATGCGTCCCGGCGGGTTAGAAGTGGCGGAAGCCCTCTCGGTCGCCTGCCTGGCCGAGGTCGTCGACGAGCTGCCGCAGGGCCTGGACACCCCCGTGGGGGAGCTCGGCACGTCCAAGGTCAGCGGCGGGCAGGCGGCGCGGATCGGGATCGCGAGGGCGGTCGTGGGGCGGCCGCGGATCCTGATCCTGGACGAGCCGACGGCTTCGCTGGACGCTGCGACGGCCGAGAGGCTGGTGGACAACGTGCGGGGGCTCGCGCGGCGGGAGGGGATGACGGTCGTGATGGTGTCGCACTCGTTCGCGGCCGTGAGGCGGGCGGACATGGTGGTGCTGCTGGACGGGGGCAGGGTCGCGGAGAGCGGGCCGGTCGCGGAGCTGCTGGATCGCGGGGGGATGTTTGCTTCGATGTTTGCGCGCAGTTGATCATCCAAAGTGCTCATCTACTTGTCACCGCAATCTGATGTTCATTTGTTTGCGTCGTGATTACCTCGAAGCCCGCGCCGCCACGTCAGCGCCACTTCACTCCCGCACAACCAACGCCGTCCGCACCCCAATTCCCCGCTACCGCACATCCCCGAAACGAAAATGGCCTCGCTACTTCGCTCTGTGCTCGGCGGCGGGTCGGCGGACGAGAAGCGCCCCGAGGGCACGGCCCCGCCCGGCTCGACGTTTGCCGAGTCCCTGGGCAACACGCTCGGCTCGGTGGGCGGTCTCGCTGTGTTACGACCATTTCGGTGGCTTACTGGCGGTGCCGAACAGGACATGACGGCGCGGAAGGAGCAAGCCAACGAGGCCGCGCACGCCGCGACGGAGATGGCCAAGGAGGGGAGCGAGAAGGCCAAGGAGGCGCTCGAGGGTGCCAAGAAGGAGGTGAACGATTTTGTCGAGTCTCACTCGCTGTCGGGGGGCAAGTCTTGAAGGGGTACGGGCGGGAGGTGGGATCAGGTGGTCCCGGCGACTGCGCAGCTGCTGACGACAACGATCCGGACAGGAACGGAATGGTCATGTGTTGACGACCTAGCTGCGTCTCGTGCTTGGCCTCTATTGATGGAATCTGAGGTGCTTGCCGGGATGGCTTCCGATCGTGTGCTCGATACCACTCCGGCTGCCGGCATACCCGTTTCCGCGTGCAGTCCACGCCATCCACCTCTATGCACCACCTGGATGCATTTGCCGAACTCTTGGTCCGCCTCGGGCTCCGAGCGGCCCCTGTGCAACGCCCGAACTCGCGTGACTCGAGGTGATGATGGCTGGGCGGACCAAGCGCATCCCACAAACAGTTGAGGACATGGACGGCCCGCCCTCGCCGCGGTCCTCGTCCGAGGGCACGTCGCGGACGGCCGCGGGGTCGCCGTCGCCGCCGGGCCGGCCGCGGGAGTCGGGCGGCTCGGCGCCGCGCGCATCGGAGGACGTGCCGCTCAAGGCGGCGGCGGCGGCGCTCGCGGGCCACGACGGCGACGCCGACTCGGCCGACGACGTCGAGCTGGGCGGCACGCTCCCTGCGGGGGGCCCGCGCCCGCCCCGCCGGTGGCTCGGCCCCGCCGCGCTCGCGCTGTCGGCGGCCGCGCTGCTCACCGCGCTGGCCGCGCTCGCCGCCGCCCTGCGGCCCCCGCCGCCCTGCGCCCCCGCCCCCGCGCCCCCGCCCGGCGCGCCGCGCAGCCTCATCGTCATGATCCCCGACGGCTTCGGCCCCGCCAGCGGCACGCTCGCCCGCGAGCTGGCGCAGCGCCGCGCAAACGACTCGTCGCTCACGCTGGCACTCGACTCGATCGCCGTCGGATCGTGCCGCACGCGCTCGACGAGCTCCTTCGTCACGGACTCGGCCGCGGGCGCCACGGCCTACGCCACGGGCAGGAAGACGTACAACGCCGCCATCGGCGTCGACCCCGCAGGCCGCGCTCTCGGCACAATCATGGAGGCCGCCAAGCTGCGCGGCATGGCCACCGGCCTGGTCGTCACCTCGCGCATCACACACGCCACCCCGGCCGCCTTCTCGGCCCACGTCGTGCACAGGGACATGGAGAACGCGATCGCAGAGTTCCAGCTGGGCCGCTACCCGGGGTACCCCTTCGGCCGCGTCGTGGACGTGCTCATGGGCGGCGGCAGGTGCCACTTCCTGCCGCGCTCCGACCCCGTCTCGTGCCGCGCCGACGACAAGGACCTGCTCAGGGCGGCGGTCGCCGACGGCTACACGGTGGCCACGGACCGCGTCGGCTTCGACGCCATCGCGCCCGGGGATGCGTCGCAGCTGCCGGTACTGGGCCTGTTCCACAAGGACCACATGTCGTTCGAGATTGACCGCGACCCGGCCGTCGAGCCGAGCCTGCGCGAGATGGCCGAGCGCGCGCTGGGCCTGCTGGCAAACAGGAGCGCGTCGGACGGCAAGGGTTTCATGGTCATGATCGAAGGCAGCAGGATCGACATGGCTGGTACGTTGCCGTGCCGATGTGCGCCGCCGCCTTTCCGCTAACCCGCTCATTCAGGCCACGTAAACGACGCCGCCGGCCACGTGCACGACATCCTCGAGTTCGAGGACACCGTCGCCTACGTCAAGTCCTTCGTCGACAGCCACCCCGACACGCTCATGGTCGTCGTCGCGGACCACGAGACCGGGGGCATGACGCTCGGCCGCCAGGTCGGCGACATCTCCGAGTACAGGTGGAACCCCGAGGTCGTCGAGCGCGTGACAAACTCGTCCGAGGCCATCGGCATCTTCCTCGCCGAGCGCCTCTCCTCCCCCGCCACGGCCGAGGACGAGCGCTTCGTGCGCGAGACGGTCATCAAGGGCTGGCTCGGCGTGCACAACGCCACGGACGCAGAGGTGCGCACCCTGCTCGACAAGTCCCACGGCGCCGTCCGCCTCGGCTGGGCCGCCTCGGACATCGTCGCGGTGCGCTCGCTGGTCGGCTGGAGCACGCACGGGCACAGCGGCGTGGACGTGGTGCTGCACGCCCACGGCGCCGGCGCCGAGGCGTTCGCCGGCAACATGGAGAACGCCGAGATCGGGGAGCGCCTGGCGCGGTACCTGGACCTGGACCTCGCGCCGCTCACGCTCAAGCTCGCGGACGTGACCAACGGGCAGCACTGGCCGCGGCTCGGGCGGCGCGCGCCCGAGACCAACTACCGGCCGATCCGGTACCACGAAGCCGTCGCCGCGCACGGCCCGCACGGGGAACTCTGAGGAAGATTGCATTTGTATGATTGCTGGATGGACATGAATTGAGTTCTGCATTCTGGGTCAGCTACTCCTTCCGGTGCACGCGCCCTGTCCTTGGATGGAATGAGGCAAGCTCCGCAAGCTCCTCCCGCTCTCGACGTGCACTCCGGACCCGCAACGGCTTCTGCGCATGCTTTTTAGCTTTTCGATTACGGTAAAGGCGGTACATGGCCGCGCTAACCCCCCGGCTCGCGCAGCCTCCCGCAAAAGAAGTTCCTTCCTAACCACCGGAGAAAGATGGAGCACAGCACGCAGCCCGCGTCAAGCAACAAGCAATGTCAAGAGTTCAGAAAAGCCAGCCAACCCCCCGATCTCCCCCGTCCGAACCCCCTTTTTCGGATCAAGCCGATCTTGCTTACTGAGGGCCCTCGTACTGGCCGGCGCCGGCACCCGACGAGCTGCCAGCTCCCGAGGAGCCTCCGGCACCGCCCGCGTTGCCGGTTCCAGCGCCACCGGCTCCGGCACCAGGGGTCGCGGTACTGTGCGGGAAGGAATCGTCAGAGCGGCACGGCATGCTTCAAGCGATCGAGAGCTTACCCAACGGGAGCCTTGACGAGCGTGCTAGCCCCGCCGACGGTTCCGGTGGGAGCGCCGGTGGGAGCACCAGTGGGAGCGCTGGGAAGGAAGGCGCGCGCGCGTCAGTCGGGATCCGATCGCCGGGCGGGCGATCGGGGCTCACCCGGTAGGGATGGTGCCGCCGGTCGCGGTAGCGCTGCGGGAACGGGATGGTGAGCGCGCGGAAGCCCTGCGTGCGGGGCGCTCGGGCTCACCCAGTGGAAGCACCGCCGGTCGGGGCGCTGCGGAAGCGGGGTGAGCGGGAGACGGTGCTTCCGGGGGCGATCGGGCTCACCCAGTCGGAGCACCGGTGGGAGCGCCGGTCGGAGCGCCGGAGGGAGCGGCCGTAGTGGCGCCACCGCTGGGAGTGCAGAGCATCATGAGTGCGTGTGCTTTTGCCGTGCAACGCGCCACGGGCTCACCCGCCGGGGATCGTCGGAAGCTGGGTCTGCGCGGTCTTGACGACGTCCTTGGTCGAGGCCACCGAGGTCGTGATCACGTTGAGCTGGGGAGCGATGATCGTGGTTGTCAAAGGCACCGTCTGCGGAGGAGGGGAAGGGGGTGGTCAGCGGCTGCATCTGCGGGCTCACGCGGTCTCTGCGATGCGTACGATGACGGAGAGGGTCGGGAAGATGACTTTGGACGTGATCGTGACTGCAGGGATGGAGTATCAGCAGCCGGGCGCGCTCGGTCGCAATGACCCACCGACGGCAGTCAGGATCTGCGTGCTGGCCACCGTGCTGAAGGCGACCGAAGCGACGGTGACGGGCGTGAACGACGTGACTGGTGGATGAGGTCAGCCCCGATGCAACGAGGAAGCCGTGGCGCGAGCACGCACCGGTCGTGGGGACCTTCACGGTCAGAGTCGCCGTGCTGACCTGGAGGCGGGCGAGCGTCGTGAGGAGCACGTCCAGCAAAAAGGGAGATGCAACGTACGCTAGTCGCGAAGCTGGCGGCAGTGACGGTCGTAAAGACTGCAGATGCATGCGATTAGATCGAGCGGAAAAGTCCTTCTCGTTGCACCAACTCGTCGTGGGAACGGCGACCTGCAAAGATTCGACATGTTAGGAATATAATCGTCGACGGATGCAGTCGCTGCATTACCTTGACCGTGACGACCGTCGTGATCGGGATGGTCTGAGGCACGGGGACCGTCTGATGCACAGAGATCAGCACCGAAAACGCGGACTGCAGAAAAGTAGAACGCACCACCGTGGCAGGCACGGTCACGGTCTCGTCTGGAGGGGAAGAAGGTCGCATAGCAAGAAAGGATGGCGAGAAAGGGAGGGAAACGACGGTGAGGACGAAACAGCCCGCGAGATCAGCCCTCGGACCACCCACACTTCTTGATCTGCACGGCCTGAGGGATGGTGACGTACTCCACGCGGGTCGACGTAACCGTGACGGTCGGGACGGCGCCGGGCTTGGTGACCAGCGAGCCGGCCGTGGGCACCACGGTGGCGGTCGAAGCGACCGACGACGCCCCGGTCTTAACGATACCTCCCGCTTGCGGTGCTGCAGTCGCGCGGCGTCGAAATGAGTGGCAATCAGGGTGTCAGAGGATGCGAATGCGGCGGAAGGTGTTCGAGACGCGGTGCCCATGCGAACCGGAGCGCATCGAGGAGGACGAAGAGAGGGTCAGCAATCTGGGCGCGCCGGGCCCGAAAGAGACAAGCGCGGCGCCGGACAGGCCTCCCTCGACCTCGACAGCAACGTCGCCGGCCGGACGCCTCTCGGCAAAGGTGCGCGAAGCTCACCAGCGAGGGCGCCCGAGGCCAGGCACAGAGCCGCAAACAGAGCCGCCAGGAACTTCATCGTTGAGCCGGCGAGGGACGGGCCGCTGCACAGGGAGGCGGGAGGACCGAGGAGGGTGGCCGTTGATGAAGCAAAAGCTCGGGTGGACCCACGGGCCGGTGTGCCGCTTTTGGGCATCATTAGTGTGGCTTTCGGTCGGTCGGGGGGGTGACTGTGCTTCGGCTCAGCTTTCCAGCACCACCCCAAATCACCCCACTTCCAACGCTGAAGCCGAAATGGCTTGGAGAATCATGCATTCTATTCGCGCCAGGTCAGGGTGCCCATTATCATGTACTTCCGCGGCAAGCGGCCCGGCGAGGGTATCAAAACGTTCATTCTAGATTGGTTCGTCACTACCTCGGATCTGCGGCGCGGTTTCAGCAGCAGGACAGAGACGGGATTGAACGCAGCATCCTCACATGTAGACAAAGCCCATGACAGGTCCTTCAATGAGTAGCTTGCTCTCGGCGTCCTCGTCCACCGCGGTCGCACCTTGCTTCTCAGTGCTCGGCGCATCGACCGACGACACGGCAAGGACAAAGCTGAGCAGGATGTCGCTGGGATCGACCTTGATCATCCTAGACTCGTACTTTTCGCGCTCCATTGCGAGCGAGAGGTACGAAGGGGCTGGCGGGAAAAGCACGTCAGCGAGGGACTGGCGCCCATCGTCCGCACTCGCCATTCCCTATTCGTCGGATGACGGTGTCCACAAACGGTAGGCTGGTGCTGTAGGGGAGCAGTTCGGCTTTGGCCGTTCCGTAGAAGTACTCTCGAACAGAACGGTTCTGCAGCTGCTTTCGGAAGTTCTTGTCGCGCGAAACAACCTGAGCATGGCGGCCGAATGAGCAATCCTTACGGGAAACAGGACTGGCATGTCTCACCCCGCCCGACTTTGCCAGCTTGACGACGGAGACGCCCTTCTTGTACTTGCGCGAAAGCTCGCTGTGCAGGCGCTCGTTGCCAATCACCAAAAGGACGTTCACTAAGCACATATGGTAATCAGCGACCACTGGCCCTTCCCAAATTGACGATCGGACCGACCTTTGAACTCCTTGATGGCGAGCGCGAGCAGGTCCTTGCCCGAGGCTTCCGCAAACTCGCTAGGCGTGTTGATTATCAGCCCTGCAGTGCGCACTGCGAGTAGAGGAACATCCGTCAAGCACGGGCAGGCACACCAAAGTCCAATGCTTCCAACCTTCCGCGTCGACATCCAGCTTCTTTTGCACGATGTCAGCAAGGGCGGTCATCTGCTGGGAGAACAGCTTCGGCTTGTCGAGCGGCGTCGTCTGCCCGTAGTAAAACACCAGGGGGGCAAGCGAAGTGGTTGCCGCGGACGCGGAGAAGTCCTCCTCGGGATCGATGACCCGGGTGATTGGGGTCGCGGAAAGGCAGCCGGGTACCGAAACGGAGCCCTGCTCACAGAAGGTGTAAGCTACAAGGCGATCAAGCAGCAGAACATCGAACCTCGTTGGTGTCAAGATCGACAAACAACGGCACCTGCTCGTTGCGCACTGCATAGTTGAGCAGGATGCGGGCCAATGTGCTCTTGCCGACGTCTGACGGGCCGACCACCATAACCTGACAGGCTTAAGTGTCAGTCTCTGTGACAAGCCATGAAAGGCGCAGACTTGCCCGCGGGCCCTCGGACCCGGCAGCGGCCTCGCGGATCTGCTGCAGCGCCAGGTGGGTGTTGAAGTAGCTCGACATCGGGGTCTCGTCGGCAACATATTCCACCGAGGGCTTGCCCTTGACGGCAAGCACGCATCCGTGGTACGTAAAGACCGCCAGCTTGCGGCCCGAGAACTCGAGCTCGCGGTCCACGGGTATCTCGGTCCCGAAAATCTCGGCGTTCCCGGAACGGAGCTGCAAGGAGAAGACAGAGATTAGAGAGCACAAGTAAGAATTGATGTTCCTGAAGTCCTCGAAGGCCTCCCTGGGGGCGCCGTGCAGGACGATCGGCCCCACACCACAGTCCACGAGCTCCGTGAGGCTGGGGTCGCTCATGTCGCCATTCCGCCCCGCTCCACAGATCACATGATTTCCAGAATGGGCCCAAACCGACCTTTAGGGACACGGTCGCGCCAAAGTCCACCTCGAACCGGAACTCGTGCTCCGGGGGCAGCTCCCAGTCGTTCCATTCCTCCTCGTCCGCCACCGACCCCTCCTCCGCGTTCGACTGGGTGAGATAGCGTGCGATGCATCAGTGGAAGTGGCAGGAACGCTCTCTGGAGTGCTACCATTGACGCGGAAGTTGGTAGCTACACTCTCAGAAACTGCTACTGTGCCCCCTGTGCCGCAATCCTTTGCGGCCTAGCAGCAATGTTCATCATCGAGCCTGCGAATAAAAGGCGGTCCCTGACGGACTCCACCTCGATCAAGCAAATGCAATGGCGCCCACGCGGTGCATGGCACGCCAACTTGTAACTGTTTCCGCGGCCAGGTCAGCTTGCCGGCTTGAGCTTCTTGACCGACCCATTCGCGGCGCTTGCGGCCGTACGCTTGCGGCCTGTGGCGGCACCTGGAGCTCCCGGATCAGCTCGGGATGACGCTCGGGATGACCGTCGCGAATGCGAGCGCGCTCACCCGCGGACTTGCGCGGCGCTGCACCAGTCCCAGCTCGGAGCTTGGGCTGCGGCTTCGGCTTCCTGGTGTCCGGCCTGAACGGCCAGGGGCGCTCCCCTCCGGTGATGAGGCCGAACCAGAAGAGGTGCTCCATGGAGTGCACACTGTTCACGTCGCGCATCCAGAAGCGGCGGCAGAGGGGACAGTATTTCACCCCGCGCACCTCGCCCTTGGAGCCGGGGTTCCGGATTCCGACGACATAGGTGGTCTTGCAGCTGGAAAGGACGTCAGGCGAGTCGGATGATCACGGCGGCTGCCGCACCAGCTGCACATTTGGGACGTGAGGTACTCGTTGACCAAGACCATGATCCCGGCCTTGGCCAGCTCCGCCCTGAAGCGAACGATCCGGGAGGCCGGGCCGCCCTTGCTCGCATGGCCGAATCGCGCGGCGCCGTATGCGATGGTCGTCTGTGGATCGTACTTGCCCGAATACGGGTTGCGACACATGTCGCGACAGATCCAGCTGAGGACCTCGCGGCGCCGGCGAATCGTGCGCACACGATCCAGGCTGCAGGATGCGTGAGCGAAGTCGTTGCCACAGGGATTGGCTTGCCCACCTCCGTTCTCCGGAACAGTAGACGTCCAGGATGCGGTCGAGTTGTGGCAGCAGCGCCCTCGTGTAGTCCGAGAAGGCTGCACTGTTCGTTGTGCGTTGAGAGGGCAGGTCGCGCTCGAAATCGTGGAGAGACTTCTGCACAGGGTTGCCCTCGCAATCGTTGACGTCCAGCATGGTGGTCCGCTTGGTGGCATTCAGACGCGCGGCCGCCTTGTCGTAGCCGCACAGGCGGCGGTCGAGCTTGGCCGGAACACCGAGGATGAGCTCCGGCAGCGCCGGGGTCCCCGCACGGCCGGCACCAGCGACCTCGCCCCACAGCTTGGCACCAAACTCGTCCGTGCAGCCGCCAGGGGTCGGGAACAGTTCGACGTTGCGCCGAGCGTGCTTCTCCGCCTTTGCAGCGTCGTTGGGGCGCGAATCGGGCGCCGGCGGCTTGAACTCCGAGATCTTGGGCTCCCAGAGCGGGTGGTGTCTGCACGCTCCAGCGGCAGGCGGCGACGGACCGAAAGACCTTGCGATCCGCTTAGTATCGGAGCAGGAGTGCTCTAGGTGGAAGCCGACGATCCTCCCGAAGCTGACGGAACCGTCGGCCTTGGACGGGTTCGCCCGCTTCGGCACGTAGTGCGACTTGGTGCCGTCGGCATTGGTCACGGTGATGCGCTCCGTTGTCCCCGGCAGATGACTGTTGGCGAAGTCGTAGCGTCCGTTCGGCCCGGGGTTCAGGCTCTTGGCAACGAGCCGCACGTCGACGCGGCGGTTGGCAACAGCCAGAAACCAGCGATTCGGATCCACGTCGACGACCCCGCCCTCCACTGGCTCGCCGCGCTCGGCCCGCTCGAACATTTCCGCCTGCGTCGGCATGTGCAGGAGATTGGGTGCCAGCACGGACACATGGTCAGGGCGGCTGAGGTAGTAGACGGGAATGCCAGTCTTGAAGTCGACCGGGGGCCGCGGCAACGGCTCGGCAGAACGCGGCGGGAGCGGAACCGGGGTCGGGGCCAGCTGAGGAGGTACGGGGGCAGCGAACTTGCCCTCGACCGTTACCGTCGGCGGCGACGGTTCGACCGCGCAAACGACGACTTCGGGAGGGAAGCAAGAAAGGAAGGGGGAAGGAAGTGGCGGCGAGAAGTCGGGGAAAGGAAGGGCCGCGCATGGATGCACAGAAGTCTCGGGCACCGAGTCACCGGGCGAGACAGTCGCGCAGGGAGGGTCGTTGTGCCCCGAGCTCAGGGGCGCGAACACGTTGGGCGCACAGTCCACGGCCTTGCAGGCGGCATCTTGACAGCACGAGCACGGGTCGTGCACCCAATGCGGGGGCGGTTCCGGGGGAATGGAGGCAGGGAGAGAAGTCGAGGCTGGTGGTTCGACGAAGGAGTTAAAGGGCGGGGGTTCCGGCGGGACCGCGGCGGGGATGCCGCAGTCCGCCGGAGGCTCGGAAGGCATGGTGGTGAAGTTAAGGTTGCTGCTGGCACAATAAGAGGGCTCCCAATCCATCGGGACCGATTCGTCCCCTTGGGCCGTCGCCTGCAGGTAGTAGACCATGCCCCCATGCCAAATCCGATTCTGGCCTGGAAAAGTGAGGATCCGATCAGCCTCCGAACCCGTGCGTCACTGAGCAAAATGCCCACCATCGAAGACAGCCATGTCGCACGGCGGGTCCGGATCGCCGTTTGGCAGCCATGGACCGGTGTAGAGCGGCGGGTAGGGATCCATCGGAACATCGCGAGGGAACGAAACATCCACTTCGAAAGCAGCAAGACCGGCGGGCACATGAGCTGCGGCGGGAACGGAGACGGTGGGCCGAGTTTGAACAGGAGGAGCCGGCGCGGCTGCTGGCGAATGCGCTGCGCGCTTTGGCGGCTCGACGTCCTGTGTCGTGTTTTGCCGCTCCTGCTGCTGCGACTGCTGGAACGAGACCTTTTCCACGAAGGAGACTTCTTCGTTAAGAATGCCCAGGGTGCTGCCGCAATGATAGATGCCCCGGACGCCGGAGTACCTCAGAACGTCCGCGGTGCGACGATAGATGGGCTGCGTGGCGGCGGCATGGCCCCTGGCCGAGACTTTGCCCTGCTGACGGAGGCGGAAGAGCCGGTCCTCGTTGACGAGTTGGTTGCCGCCGTTGAGCAGGTGGCCGAATAGGTAGTCCGAGTCAACGCGCGAGGTGTCGATGCCAGGCGCGACCTCCACGCCCAGCTTGGACAAAAACTCGGGCAGATCCGAGGCCGAGATGTAGACGGTCACGGGGGACAAGCTGATTTCGGCGACCGCAGCCCGAAGCTTCCGCCGCGCCCACGAGGCTGCCTTTTCCTTGCCGGTCTGGGCGGCGCCAAGCCCCGCCATCGCGGCGGCGGCGGCCGCCTTGCGCTCCCGCCGCTTCGTCTCCATGGTCTCCTTCTTGGCGAGTCCCTCGGGCCCCGGCTGCGGTCGGCGCTTACGGAAGCTCACGACGAACCCGTGCCATCGCTTCGGGGAGCCATTCTTGCTGTAATGCCGCTTCTCGACGCGGTGCGGCCGCCACGTGTTGCGGGCCCTCCTGGTCTTGTTCGAAGCCTCCCTGTCCTTGACCGGAGCAGTTGAAATGGTTGGGAAAGTTGGGGTTGAATCGGGGTCCCTGGCGGTGCTCGTCCTCCGCGCCGTTCCAGGTTTCGGCAGTGCAGCAGCCGCGGACGCGGCCCTCTTCTTCAGCGCCTCGTCCTGCTTTTCGAGCTCGTGCAGGGCGATGAAGCACATCTGGAAGCCGAAGGCTTCGTCCGCGGGGTTCGTGGATGAACGACACTTGTCGAGGTCATACTCGCTCATCCGCGCCACCAGAAGCTTCTCGCTTTCCCAGTGGGGCCGGTTCTGCCCCACCAATGCCGCCGCCGCCGCCTCGTTCATGTCCTCGGCGTGCTCGGGGACCCAGAACTTGGGTTTCTGCTCTGTCGACCGAATCGTTGCCGTGGTCACGGCCGGGTAGCGGAAGGGGATGCTCCGAAGCTGTAGACGGTTTGCAACCACCCAGTCCCTCAGCTCCTGCAGCTCCACCTTTCGCAAGTCAGCCTTCTCCGCAGGTGAGGCCCGCGGCAGCGTCTCCCAAATGTTCTGGAGGTAGCTGCGCACCGCCTCCGTTTCCGCGTCGACCTTTCCGCGCGGCTTGCCCTTCGGCAGGTTCACGGTTCGCACCGCGGCCGCCACGGGGTTGCCCGCCTGCTTGTCCTGCAGGACCCGAGCGATAACCCTCCGCTGCGAAACGGTTGCCGGCACCGGCGGCTTCTGTTTTGAATCCCGGAGGTCAACGATCCGGTTCAGCTGCAAGCCTCTGAACGGCCGGAGGAGCCTCCCCAGCCCGACCCTGAGCTCCGTGGCCTCGGCGAGACCACAGCCAAATGCGCTTTCGAACGGGAAATTGGAGAAGTCGTCGTCCCCATATCCGAGCTTTGCCAGAGCGTAGCTGAGGATTGGGCCAATCCGCCTCCGGCCGACGCCCGCGTTCACCTCCCCGCGTAGGAAGCGACGGATGAGAACCTTGAGCGCAGTCAGCAGCCGCTGCGGCACGCTTCGAGCTCGGTTGAAAGCGACCTGCTCGGCATAGCGGAGCAAAGGTCCCTGCACGAAAAGCGGCCTGAGCTTGTCGTACGTCTCGCCCACAAGTTCCCGCGCCTCTGCAAACGCAGCAACGGCCGCCTTGCGGACAAGCTTTGCCGCTGCGTTGTGCTCCGCGACGGTGAGAACGGACGGTGCGCCCTGATCAGCAACCTGCGAGAGATCGGGGGTGTCCTCAGCCGTAACCAAGTCCTCGTCCTCAATCTGATCCAGCTCGCCGTGCAAGAAGTCGGCCAAGATCTTGGCGCCGGTCTGGTCCTCGGCCATCGCGTCGTCATCGTCCTCGAAGTCAACGTCCTCGAGCACCTCGTCTCGATCGTCGTCGTTGGCTCCGAGGTCCGGACCGCCGTCCACAAGCTGCTCCACTCCTGGCGCCCCCGAATGGCCCGAGTATCTCGCCCCAGCACCGAGCCCGGCCGACTTCTGCTTTCCCGCGCGGCGGGTTCCAACAGCGGCGGACATCTGGCCGGCACCAAGCACGGCGTGGATGGCAATCTTTGCGACGTAAGACGGGGGAAAGCTGGCGAGCATGTCCTGCGTGACGGATCCGTCTTGGTCCGGGAGCTCTTTGTTGTGGATCTGCAACAAGATCTTGGTCCAGATGATCTTGAATAAGATGGCGGCGAGGGTGCAGGCCTTGGTGATGAGGGGCCCGACTTGCTCGTACGGGCCCCGCGCCCATGGGTGGCACACCTCGGCCGCCGGGAACCACTCGACGGCCAGCTCCGTCATCGTCTTGTATCGCTCGTGCTGGGGGTCGCCAAGTGCGAGGAAGCCGTTGAGCGCGACCCACCGCCGCTTCGGAGAGCACTCCTGCCGGTGCCTCCCGCCACCGGCGAAACAGAAAGGGCAGGACGAGCCGCCGAGGCCCGTAGGAATGTTGGCTTTGAGGTTTGTCGACGCGAACGGGACAATGTAGTGTGCGTTGGCAATGAACTGGCCGAACGACGTGGTGAGATTCCTTGGGGCGACCAAACTGTCCGCGGCGGCGGTCAGCTTCGCATCGGTCCCAGGCATGCATGGAAAGCGCGGTGCAACTCACGCCCCACGGTGGTTCTCCTCGACATGCTGCCGGAACTCACTCTCGAGGTCGAACTGATGTCCCTTCCCCGGGCACGCTCTGCAGGTGAGGTGCGCACCCTTGACGTGGTGGAGGAGCCGAAGCTCGGCGTCATAGACACGCTCCCGCGCAGCTCCGTCAGCCACCATCCCCGACGCCGCGACCTTGCGCCGCCGCCCAGCCTTCGCCGGGACTTCGCCTTCCACCTGCACACTGAAGGAACAGAGCGGACAATCCCGCTTCTGGATACGGCCGAAGTCCAGCAGTCCAACGGATTCCGCGAGGAAGTGGAGCTTGGCGTCGAGCGCGGTGCGCGCGGCCTCCTGCCGTGCTTCGGGGTTGCTACCGCGCACCAGCGCGGGCATACCGCACAAGTCCAGGGTAAAATCGCGCATCTTGGGCCCCGACTCCAGCAGCCGCAGCGTCACCATGGAAGAGTGTTCCCACCCGAGCTGCTCCGCCTTCAGGAACAGGGTTGCCAGCAGCTTATCGCCCTCTGCATCCAGTCCAGGTACGCCCGGGCTCATCTGGAAAAGGCCCGGGAACGAAAGCAGCTGCCGGGGCAAAAATCAGTTTGGGATTGCGGGGCTGCTCGACAGGAGATTGCACACCAGCACGGGAACGGAACCCGGATTCTCGATGGCGAGGGCCTCCTCGTTGGCCGCCATCGGGTTCCACACCGCCCAATCGAAGAATCTCTTGCACCCTTCCGCATTGCGACTCGCCACACTATCCGGCAAACGCGCCGCCATGACTATCTTGCATCGCTGCGGGAGGGAGAGCGAAGCAAGGAAGTACTCCAGGCCGGGCGACGCATCAAAAAGCGAGCGGCCCTGCTGGTCCTTCAGCGTGCGGCACGCTTCCTCCAGTATCTGCCTAAGGTTCCTTGGCAGAGACTCGGTCGAAGCCGCGCGTTCGAGGTACTCCAACCGACAGACCTTCGAAATGGGCTGGTGAACATAATGCAGAGCACGACGTGCTGTCTCGGATGTTTCGAAGCTGTCCATGCGTGCCCTCCCGGCCGGGCCGAGCTGTCCCCAGAGAGAAACAGCGAGCGCACGTAGCCATTCTGGTCCACGACCGTTTCGTACAAGGCCCGATAGGAGGATGGCGAACCTCTCGTCCAGCACGGTGTCGTTTGCAAGGGCTGAGAGCGGAAACAGCTGTTTCAACGCGGCGCGGCTGGCTTTCTTGAACGAGACGTTAAGTTCCGGTGGGACGTCGGCATAGCGGGCGAGGTTATCCAGCTGGGAGATGGAGACGTCGGGGGCTGACGGCGGTCCCAGATCCGCGCCATCGTCCGCGGGGCGGAAAAAGGGGGGTGCCGGTGCGTCTGGTCCGATCAGACTGGGGGCGACCCGGCACCGCCGGGCGACGATGTTCCGGAGGCGCGCGACGAAAAGCTCGCGCTCCAGCTTGTACCCCCGACCCGATGCCACCCGCTGACAGATGAACTCAAAAGGAGCTTCACCGAGGTTGGAGAGGCCCCCGAGGACGTCCGCAGCGTCGAAGCCCGCGGTCCTTTGAGCGGAGTCCGTGAAGTCGTTCCACGGCCCAAAGAATTCCCTCGCCGAACCATCGACGTGGAGAACTTCCCTCAGGGTCAGCAAAGTGTGCTTTTGGTGCGGGTTGATGTGGGCGACGCCGAGGTTGCGAGCCTGCTCGGAGTGGGCGTTGTCGTGAGTCAGCGCGGTCTGCATGCCCGATGCGCAACCGTCATGGCAGTCCACCTCTTCAGCGAGCCGCTCGGCCGCGTTTGCTTCGGTCTGGGTCGCTGCTGCGCCCTCCATCGCGGAAGGGCACGTCTGAGGAGCCGGAGAAGCAAAGGCAGAGATCTGACCTTGTAGTGTGACCTTCCGCGCCACACATTTGCCGGCGGACGCGGATTCCGCGATGCGCACAAACTCAGCCTCGCTTAGCTTCAAGCAGTGCCGGAACGTCGCCATCAGATCGCCGTGGCCGACGATTTGAATGGCCCTCTCGATGGACCGGACGAGATCCGGCACCGTCCTGGGGCAGTCCCGCCTCACGAGGTTCTTGATCGTGGCAAACACGTACTCGGTCGGGTTAAATTCCGGCGATCTCGGTCGCAGGTAGATGAGGCTCAGATTGTTGGCCTTTGCTACGGCCTGGACCGCAAGGAACGACTTGCCCGAGAGGTTCTTTATTATTGCCGTGCCGTCCGTGGTCTTCCTTGCCCGCAGAGGAGAGCCGTGGAAACCCGCATTGTCCAGGATAACGCCCAGGGACTCGGACCCACAAGCCCCGGCGCGAATAGTCTTGAGAAAAGCACAGAACCTCTCGGTGTTCATGTTGCCGCTGTAGATCTGGTACGAGATCACGTTTCCAGTGTGATTACCGGGTCGCGGAGTGGGTGAGATGGCGAGGCAAAGGGTCACCTTGGGGCCCCGGTTCCCTGGCAGGTATACGACGGCGGGAGTCCCCTTCTCCGAGTAGCCGAAGCGCCCCGGATCGTTGAGTTGGAATGAGGACTCGTCCAAGGCACCTAGGCGCCCCAAATCAAAGGAAGTGACCCTCTCGTGGAACATGCGGTGCCGCTCGGGTTGTTTCAGGGCTTCGGCGCTCTTAATGGTGAGCTTCTTCCTCGTGACCCTGTTGGCCTTCAGCAGCCGCGAGATATGCTGCTGCGACACCAAAACGCCAAACTTTTCCGCCAGGTCAGCAGCGAGCTCCCTTTGCGTCACGCGGACGCGAGCTTTGGCCTCGTCAACTACGTGCCGGACCATTTCCTCGGACACCTTGCGGAAGGCCTTGCGGGGATGGTCCGGAACGGTCTGAGCCCCACATCGGCGGATCCAACGGAAATACGTCGTTCGGTGAATTGCGAGTACAGCAGCAATCTCGTCCGGGCCAAGCTTGCCGGTCTGCTTGAGCCGAACCGCGGTTTCTGGCCCGCTCAGAAGCATGTTTCGGCCGTGCCGTTCCCCGATGCGACGCAGGAGGCACCACGCGCCTTTTGCGATGGAGACTGTGCTCTAGCGGTTGCAAATTCGCACGCGGCGACTCCGGCAAGCTCGAGTAGCGGGACCTGTGTGTGAAACGAGGGATGGTCCTGCGGACATTAGGTAAGCCCTTTTCCGAAACCTTGCGGTCAACAAGCAGTGTTTCGGAAAGTCTCCGGCCACTCCACACTCCTCCGGCGTCCTTTCTCAGTGCGTATCGTAGGCTTGGTCTTGAGCATCGAGGTGGACGTGATGCCTTTGGCGGCCCGCGATTGGCAGTGGCCGCGGCGGTCCGCCGAGCTGGAAGGGTGCTCTCTGGTCGCCTCGAGGACTTGTCGCATCTGCGGCCGACTGGGCTCCGAGCCAACACGGAGGCCAGTCTCTGCGGTCTTCTGCCGCTGGAGCTCCGCGACGCCGCCTTGGGCGGTGGAACGGGGCAGAGGCTGACTCTGGGGACTTCGGGAACGGACCAGGGCTAACGGAGAACCTCCCAGCAGCATCTTACCAACGATGGAGAACGACAAGGGCCAGATTGTTGACCTGTACATCCCCCGGAAATGGTGAGTATCACGAGGCACTCGGGCGGGCGTGCTAGGCTCGGCGGGCGGTTGAGCTTGGGGCAATGGCATTGGCACGCAGGATCCTCTGCCTCCTCTGACCGGGACTCGGGTCTGTTGGAGCGAGACGATGGAGCTTTTCGTGTGGGCAGAGGTCGGCTGTGTCGCCTTGAGTGGCCAGGGAACTTGCGCAGCCTGCGGAACCTTTTCACTGGATCGGTCTCCACTTGGGTTACCGGGGGACCGGGTCGGTGTGTTCTGGACAGGGACTTAATGGCCTTCCTTGTTCCTTTGCTGCAGCTCCGCCACTGGTCGGCTCATTCCCGCGAAGGACCACGCCTCGGTCCAGATCAACGTCGGCGACGTGGACGCGACGGGCCGGCTGACTGGCACCTTCACCACGTACGCGTTCTCGGGTTTCGTGCGGGCTCAGGGCGAGTCGAACGACAGCTTGGACCGGTTGGCGACGAAGGACGGATGTGGGTTGCGTCGCTTGTTCGGAGGCGTCGGCATGCTAACGTGGCCCGGGACGCCAGACCTGAAGAACTCCTGGAGCTACAGCCGATGATCTTCTGGTGTACATAAATTGAATGTGGTGCCGATCTGCATGGAGGCTGGTCCATTTCGGTCCGGAACGCGGGCTCGCGCGAGCGCAGTTCGATCACGCCGGACAACAATGGCACTCGACTCCCGTCCGGACGACCCTGCGACGTCCGATGACGGAGAAGAAGAGTTCTATTCGGCGGACGAACACGAAAACGTCGACGTTCCGCCGCGTCCGGGGCCTGTTCCGGGGGTCGGCTTTGACCGCAACGCGTTTTACCGGAAGTTCGACCACCTGCCGCCAACGACGTTTCCCAGCGGCGTCGAGGAGACTTTCGCCAAGATCTTTGACGATGTCAATCCTGGAGGCCGGAGCACGCCCCCGGACATGATCGCGACGCGTCTGGACCGACCAGAGGTTCCGAAGGCCCCGCCTGCGCCTGCTCGGGCCAAAGCCCCGGCAGAAGAGTCGGACGCGGAGGGTTCCGTCCGAATCGTCGAATCTGAGGACGATGAGGCATCGGATGCGGGTGTTGGTGGTGCTGGTGAAGAGGAGGACGAGACGATCGAGAGCATTGTCAGCCCGGCGGAGATGGAGGTGGGCACGTGCTTCGGCCGCGTCGGGACAGCAGGACTGAAGATCGATCAAGCGTCTACTCGAGGAGTCTCGTTCGTTCAAGGGGGAGGGCAACGACCTCTTTGGGCGGGGACTGTTCCAGGAAGCGATTCACTCCTACGACGAGGCCTTGCGGGTCTGCCCAGACACGTTCAAGGAGGAGCGGGCGATTTACTTCTCGAACAAAGCAGCATGCTATGTCAAGTTGTCTGACTGGCAGAAGGCCGTCTTGAATTGCTCGAGAGGTGGGTGATTTGCGTTTCGATTGTTGACGCCTCTGATTGCCTTCCCAGCTCTTGAAGAGAAGCCGGATTACGTCAAAGCGCTGCAAAGGCGTGCATTCGCGAACGAGAAACTGGATACCTCTACCGCGCTGTCAGAAGCTTTGGAAGGTGGGCAACTTCCCCATGGTGCCTCGTGGCTCAAGCTGACGAGACGTTGGACAGACTACAAGAAGCTGGTGGCGTTGGAGCCGCTGAACAAAGAGGCTAGAAACGCGGTGTTGACTTTGCCTGCCCGCATCAGAGCCAAGGCTGATAACGAAAAGGACGAAATGATCGGTGAGTTACGCGCCCGCTTCGTGAGACCGAACTGACAGTTGCGCAGGCAAGCTGAAGGAGCTCGGAAACAGTATCTTGGGACGGTTTGGTCTGTCTACAGACAACTTCCAAATGGTCCAGGATCCCGCAACAGGATCGTACAGCGTCAAGTTCAACAACTGAAAGCACATGGATCGGCAGATGCTTCATGAGAGACGTGTTCTGATACCCTTTTACCCTGGACTGGCGGTGTACAATGACTCCAATATCTCCGCCGCTTTAGAAGAACTCCGCCATGAGCCGTCCCAGCCACTGTGCAAGCACTTCATCAGCTTCCTGGCAATGGGCGCAAAATGTTGCGTTACTCACCAAGCCTTCGAGCCGCTCGCAAAAGCTAACGAAGCCTGGCTCTTTGAGCGTCGTTTTGATTAGCTCGCACATTTCTTCGTCGGTCTGGGGCAATTTCGTCGGTGTTACGAGGCCAACAACAGTGCAACATGATGCGGCTTACGCATTTGGCATACCGTGCAAGCTCTTCCTCAGCGGTCTCGGGCTTGGGCACTTGATTCTGGCGACCAATCACGTTGGCTATGCTTTGGAACGCCGAAAGGAGGTCGCCTTCGACTCCAATTCCGGGACCGGTGAGAACTGCTTGCGCAGAAGCTCCGCTGCCTCCCCCGGTCTGCGTGTCCGTAGAAACTCGAGCATCGGACTGTTCAGCAGATTTCTCGAGGCCGAGGTCCTTGTCACCGGCATTTTGCTGAACGGGTTGCGGTGCAGGCCGTTGGCCAGCATCAGTTCGGGGCCGTTTCCGTGCGCTCTCTGAGATCGGTTCGCCGGGCAGTGCGGCCTTCATTGGGTCGTCTTCGATGTGTCTCTTCTGGCTCATCGGTATCGCCGCATCCGCGGCCAGCTGCGAGGGGCCAGAGTCCTGCGCTTGAGACATGCCATCCTGCACCGCCTGTGATGCAACCAAAGGACTCGGATGTTGCATGACGAGCGGGGGCCCCGTGCGCTGCAACAGTGGCGACGCCTGCGACGCAAAGAAGACTTCGTTCCCGACGCGGTACGCCGAGGTTGGTGTTTGGAAGATCTGCCCTCCTTGCATCATGTGGCCATGCATGGGCGTCGATCGCACGGGTGTCGTCACGATCTTGTTGTCGTGATGGAGAGCTGGGCTCGAGGGCACCAGGACCATCTGGGGCTGCTGGGACATGTACTCGACATTCTGAGGAGCATTGAAGTAGATCGGCTGCGACCACGGCTGCTCCGTCGGGGTCTGGCCCAGAATCATGGGCAAAGCTTGGCCAGCGACCGGCGACGGCATGTGCTGAATCTGCGATTGGGAGAATCTGGTGCTTCCAACGCTGTCAGATCGGCTGTCGTCTTGCGGGTGGCTTGCTGTGGGCTGGCAGGCAGGGACGAATGCGCTTTGAAACGGCTGCGACAACACGAACGAGGGCTGTGCGAGCGACATGTACGCAGATCCGGCTCGAAGAGAGCTCTGGCGGATAGCCTGCGGCGGCGCCTTGCCGTTCTGCTCGGCCTTTTGCGTCGCCTCGGGCTTCTTCTCCGCGCTTGGTCCGTTCTGCCGCTGGCCGTCCTGCTGCTCCGCTATGTCCCGAATGGATACGAACTGACCGACGGCACTTTGAAAGGCGGTAGCAAAAGTTTCGGTAGAGAACTTGAGCTGGAACTTCCGCGTCTTGTCCTGCGGTGGGAAGATCACGTCGCCGCGCGTCCCGATCGCCACCGTGTGCTCGCCGAACCTTCTCTTCGTACCTAAAGCCGATCGCAGCGCCTTTTCGCAGACCCTTTAGCTGGGATTTGCCGAGAGACTTGGCATCCAGGGCCAGGTTTTCGAGGTTTCCTCCGTCCTTGTCCGTTTCCACCAACAGCTGCCTTCCGTCCAAACGAACGCCGATCTCCTGCTCCAGATGCACCCAAGTGCCGCCGTCCCGACATCTGGAGTATTTCACGGACTGCCATTGGCGCGTGCTGGCCTTGCTCATGGTCGCGTTGTGAGGGTTGGCGCCTCGCGACGCCGTTTTGAGAGACCAATTCAACAATGACGGACTCGGCGAAGCCGGCGAAGCCAGAGCCGGCAGAGCTCTCTCTGACCCACGATGAGGAACGGGTCTACAGTATCTTGCTTCAGTACGGCCACGTGGGGTCCCTCGGGCGCTTGGAGCGACGCGGAGGACCAATTGCTCCACCGCAGGCCATCGGTTCCGATGCCATCCTTGAGCGGCTACCGGACAGGAACATCAAGCAGTTGGGGGCCATTCTGAATAGCCTGCTCCACAAATCGCGGATAGATGCCGTCGGGGGGGCCGGGAGTGGCGGTAACGTCACCTTCAAGGCCAAGAGCCAGGAAGAGGTGGCCAAGTGGGGCAACCGTTCGGCTGCATCGGCTTCTGGAGCTCATTTCGACGTCGTAGACTGGTCACCATGGACGTGCACGAGAAGATGATCTACGGGCACATCAAGAACGCCGGAAACAAGGGCATCTGGGTCAAGGACCTGAAGCAGAAGTCCAATATCCACTCCAAGATCGTACAGGATGCCATAAAGAGCCTGGAAAAGAAGCAGTTCATCAAGAGCGTGAAATCCGTCAAGGTGGCCTTGAGTGGATTGTTCCGTTGGTCGCAAGCTCTGACCGCTCTCGTGCCCAGAATCCCATCAAGAAGGTGTACATGCTTTTCGAGCTGGATCCTTCGGAGGAAGTATCCGGCGGAACGTGGTACACGGACCACGAGTTCGACCTGGAGTTTATCACCAAAGTGTCCGAATGGGTCGAGAAGTTCATCTTCAAATATGTTGGTTCCACGCGACATGGTGCACTTCCATCGCTGATCTCTCTGCTTGACATCCCAATTCACCTGAAGAGCTTTCCCAAGGGCGATCCGCAGCTGATATTCCCGCCCAGCTACGCCAAGTACCCCTCCCTGCTCAAGATCGTCGCCGCGATCGAGGAGTACAAGGTCGTCAACACCGCCCTGCGGGAAGAGGACGTGCAGGTGATCCTCGATCGCCTCGTTTTCGACGGCAAGATCGAGAAGAAGCTGCGGACAAGCGGCTTTGGCTCGGACGACGAGGGAGACGATCTGTTCGTCTACAAGACGATCCGCGATCGGTTCGGGAAGACGACGGCGTGGACGGACTTCCCGTGCGGGACCTGCCCCGTATACGACCAATGCGACGATGACGGACCCATCACCCCGATGACCTGCGAATACCTCACGAAGTGGCTCGCCACTGAAAACGCGGCTCGCGATTGGTAGCGCTGAGGGTCCCAATTTTCGATCTTTGTCTGCACTCTGGCATGACCTTTGATACCTAGAGCTCTTGTAGTGAGCTATACTGTAGATACATACCTCGCCTCTGCCTCCATTTCGATGAAACGTGGCCGGAAAGACTGAAAGAGTGATGACTCGGATCGGGCTCACTCCCAACAATCGACAACAACATGCTTCCGGCGGCCAAGAAGCGGCGGACGGGCCTGTCCTCCGCCCAGTACAGCAAAACTGTGAGCCGACATGATTTTGAGGACGATGAGGAAAGCGGGGAGGAGTCGGACGCGGGCCCCGGCTCCGGTCTCGAGGATGGCTTCGAGGCCAGCGGTTCCGACAGCGAGCAGGAGCACCAGCTCACCGTGGACGACCTGCTGGAATCAAAGGGGATGGAGAAGATACGGACTTTGAAAGCAGCGTCCTTCACGCCCAAGGGTCGAAAGGAGGCCCGGGCAGACTCGTCGCCGGCCGATGACCCTCCGGAGACCAAAGCAAACATCGCACGACCTCCTGCGGGGACTCGGAGCGGAAACAAATCGGAAAAGAAGCCCTCGGTGACTTTGGCAGCGGTGGAAAGTGTCGAAAGAAACGGCGACCGCGAGGAAGGGACGAGCTCTGTTGCCGCGGGCACCACTTTTGCCGATTTGGGCCTCTCGAAATGGCTCACAGACCAGATGTCGCATATGAGTATCAAAGCTCCATCTGAGATTCAGGCAGCGTGTATCCCCCGGATCCTGCAAGGTGAGCTGCGGAGGAGAGTCGCTTTGCGGAGGGGCTGGGATGAAGAAACATCGAATTACGCAACAAATCGCCTGAAAGTCGATGTGGAACACTTATTGGAGCTGTCTGAGCCCCGAATGATGTTGCTGGCTTGTGGCCATCGTTGGTACTGGTCACTGAAACGTTGTCAACCGCAGGGTCGGACGTCGTAGGGAGCGCCAAGACTGGGAGTGGCAAGACGGCGGCTTTTGCGCTGCCGATACTGCAGAAGTTGTCGGAGGATCCTTACGGCATTTTTGCTCTCGTGCTGACGCCAACAAGGTGCGCCGATGCCCACGCGACTTGGCCAATCCTGATTGTCTTTTAGGGAGCTGGCTTTCCAGATCGCGGAGCAGTTCCGCGCCCTAGGCGCCGGCATGAACCTGCGGCAGGCCGTCATTGTCGGAGGCATGGACATGATTAAGCAGTCTTTGGAGCTGGCAAAGAGGCCACACGTGGTGGTTGCGACTCCGGGTCGCATGGTGGATCACCTGACGCGATCGGGAAGTCCGATCTACTTGGACCGGCTCAAGTTTCTGGTGCGTTCAACGCGCGATAGCTTTCGAATCGCTGCGAACTGCTTCTTCCTAGGTTCTCGACGAAGCGGACCGTTTGCTTGAAACGACGTTCGCGGACGACTTGGAGGTCATTCTTTCCCGGCTGCCGGCGCGGAGGCAGACTCTCTTGTTCAGCGCGACCATGACCAAGGAGATTGGGGAGGTGCAGGAGCAATCCAAGGCCGGTGGCAGGAAGGTCTTTGTCCATCACTGTGCCGACCGATTCGACACCGTGGAGAAACTTGACCAGCGCTTCCTTATCGTGCCCAACTCCATACGGGAGACTTATTTGACGTACTTGCTGAAGGAGGAATGCGCTGGAAAGTCCGTCATCATTTTTGTGGGGAAAAGCCTGACGTGCGAAAGACTGCGCGTAATGCTACGCGAGCTGGACATTGCGTCGACGGCCTTGCACGCGCAAATGAGCCAGGCTGAGCGGATTGCGGCGCTGATGAAGTTCAAAAGTGGCATCATCAGCGTTCTATTGACCACGGACGTCGGAAGCAGGGGGCTCGACATTCCCGAAGTGGAGGTCGTGATCAACTACGACATTTCCGCCGACGCGACGGACTATGTCCACCGCGTTGGTCGTACGGCCCGAGCTGGCCGGGGCGGCCGAGCGATCGCCATGGTGACCGAGCACGACGTTGGCCTGCTCCTGAATGTCGAAAAGAAGATCGGGAAGAAGCTCGAGGCCTTGATGGTGCCGGAGAACAAGGTTCTCGATCTGTTGGAGGCCGTCAGCGTTGCCAAGCGGGTAGCGAACCTGCACTTGGCCGACCTGAACTTTGGCGCAAAGCGGGAGCTGAATGCCAAGAAGGAACGAATCCGCGCCAAGTCTGCAATCGTTCCCGAGGCTTAATGTACGCTTGCATCAAACCATCGTTCCCTCTTCAAGACGCGTTGTGCGATCCGCTGGCGGAGCCTTTCCCGAGCTTGAGCCGTCCGGAACCGTCAATGCGCGCCTCGATGCCGAGCTCGTCCAAAGTTTCCTCGTTTAGGACCTGCTTCGCCTCCATGGATCGGACTACATCTTGATTGGCTGGGTTCCGTTCCAGAAGGTTCCGGATTGCGAGAATGGCCTGTTCGCGGATGACTGCGGGGCGGCTCTAGATGCGTTTGGCCAATGGGCCCGTCCGAGCTCACATGGATTCTCGTCGTCCAAGTTGCAGTGATCGAGGATCATGGCGAGGCCGCCCCGTTCGCGTATGTCGTCTTGGATGACGCGCGATCCGAAAGAGAAGTTGCCGAGGACATTGATCACGTCGGATTTCAGCAGAAAGGCAGGTGACGAGGCCGTGGTCGCGGTAGGGGGCTTCTTCGGATCCGGTTTACGGCGCGGCCTCGCGGCATCCAGATCCTTCAGTAATGCTATGGAGCACGCATGAGGGAACACCTCGCCGGTCTCGTGATTGAGACGCACCAATCAGAGTCCCAACCAGGTCCGTGTCCGCCGACCAGCGCTCTTTGACGTCGACGGCCATCGCTTGGAGCATTTTGCCAAACAAACGCAGAAGAACCGCAAGAGCTTCCAGATCTGTGTGTCCACGCTGTTCGGCATCTCCATCCTCGGTCGCGGTGAGGCCCACCAAGATATCCGTAGTCCGATCGTACGCGCGTCGGAACCATTGAGCTACGATAGCGAGAACATCGGGGCCAAAGAGCTTCGTTGTCACCGCACTTCGCGAGGAGGCCATGCCCTCCAAGATCTTGATGCAAGAAAACTGGGCTGGCGTAATGCGGAGAAGGGCGGACTCGTCGACATCTGTTGAATGAGCCTTCAGGATGCTTCCCGCGTGTCCAAATTCCACGAGCGTCTGAAGAATCAGATAACTGGCCTGGTATTAGCCCGCACGTTCCAAGAAAGGGCATTGAAGACGCACCACAAATCGAAGATGTTGGAACTATCGTCGTCCGCGTGGGCTGCTGCTAGCGTTGAGAGGCGGACAAAGAGTTCAGGGCCGGCTTTGCTGCTCGCAAGACGGTCCCTGTCCACGGCCGTCAGAGTGAGCAAGCTCGCGGCTCCAACGGCAAAGATTTCCCACGTATTCGTCTCACTGCCAGACGTGGCATTGTGAATGAGAATTAGCACAGAGCTCGTGAGCTTCGGGTCTCCCATGTCCAGACTCTTGCTGAAGAGCTCGTTGGCTTCCAAGAATCGCTTGCAGCCAGCGGTGTACCTACAGCAGGACGTCCGCCGCCTCGTTCACAACCCACGGCCAAATGATCTCCTGGCTCTCCGCATTGCCCGTCATCATGTTGGCCACCATCTGGATCCAGACAAGGGCCAAGTCCGCGCGCCGCGCCTCTGCCGTCCACGCGTCCACAAAGGCGCGCGTGCGTACGTGAACACGTGTTCCCCTGGAAGAAGTTGATGGATCATGAGTGTCGGGGCCATGGAGGGAGACAGAGAAGTCCGTACTCCGCCTTCATTTGGTTCGCTGGGATCCCGGCACAGGCGTTCCTCACAAAACGGAGGGCCGCCGACAGATCGGAAGACAATTCATCCCAATCTCCTTGCCCCGAGGAGCCCATGGAATGAGGAGGCACAGCACGCTCGCAGGCATCAACGACCAGGAGGACGAGGTTCCATAGCTCCTCATCGGATCCCAGTCGCCTCCTGTTGGTCCGGCAAGGTTGGATTGCATTGCTGACCGGCGATGAACAAAAAAAAACCTTTGCTCCACCCCGGCAGCAGCCTCCTTGGCGGCGGCATCGAGCCGCGACGAGGCGGACACACTCATTGTTTGTCGCGGTGATGTCTCAAGATCTGCCGCCATCTGATCCACAGCCTCTCGTTACACTGCCGTTCCTCCTTCCATGAAGCAAGATCACCGTGCAAGCTTCGCACTCATCCCGACCCGTGCCCCGCCTTCGTAGGAGACCCCGGATCGACGTCCATCGGGTCAACATTCTCATCGCTCCCGTCGTCCCGCAGCCCCATCCCCCGGTCCGCGCTCAGAGTCCTGTCCTGCCGCCGCGATGGCAGGCGATCCGCCTCCTGGGCGATCTCCGAATGGCGGGCATCGCCGCGAACGGGCGATCCGCCCTGCTGTCCGAGTCCGAGCTCCTCGAATCCGCGCAGCGAGGGCGTCGCGCTCTGCGACCGCCCTCGGCGCTCCTCCGTCGGCGAGGCGGCGGACTGCTGGTGCTGTTTCTTTCGGCTGTTGAAGTGGCCGCAGCGCAGGCAGTAGTACTCTGCGGAGCAGGTGAGCGCTGCCGAATCGTGACGCCAACCCGGAAGCCACCCACGAATATCCTCAAACTCCTCCGCCACAGCCAGCCCGTTATGTGCAAAGCACTTGGAGCAGATCAGCGCGTACTTGGAGTTGGGACCCTCTGCGGGTCCGATCAGGGCGTCGAAGAGCTTGTCGTACCAAGCCTTTGGCGTGTCGTAGACCAAAGCAGCGGGGTTCGACGGCGCTCCAGGCGGAACACCGGCGGGTCGCAGGCTCGGATCTGCCCCAATCTGTGAGCGACTCAGCTGCGGCTTCGTTCGCGTGCCTTACCCAAAGCGGGCCCGCCGACTCGGTTGTTGGGAGGTGAAACCAACCCGCCGGGCATGTGCGGAGGGGAAAGAGCCTCCATTCCCTTGGCGGGAGAGGCGTGATCCGGAGAAGCACCGGGTTTAGCGGGCGTCGCGAAAGGCGGCGGCCCTCGGCGGACAGGGGAATCGCGTGCTTGTGGCACGCCGGCGGCTGGGCCAACCTGGCCAGTAGGGCGTGCTGAGTCGCCGCCTGTCAGACAGTCGTTGCAAAAGACCCACCTCTTGGGCACCGTTGGGCCCCGATAATGGTCTCCGCGGGGTTCCGGAGCCCGAATCGCCGCCGTACTTCTCGATCAGATTCTTGGTCTTGTCGAACTTTGTCCGCTTCTTCAGCTCCTCGACCGTGTCCTTCTGGGACTTGCGCAGGGCCTCCAAATCTTTCACTGCGGTGGTCGACACGACATGGCCTCAGTTTCCGTTGCGCCGAAAGTCCAACGGCTGCCACCCACTTGTGGAGGCCTGCCGCCGCCTGTGAAGCCATCGCACGAACCGGACAAAGTACCACATTCTGGCCCGTGACGCGTCAGAAATGCGCTGAAAGCAGCCTCCAGCCGCAGGACCCACATCACCGGCAGCACTATGGCAAGGAAAGTGAGCCCGACCCATGTGAGCTCCGAGTAGCCGCTCCGGTCGCCGGGGAGGTAGACGGCGAGGATGTAGAAGCCGAGGTACAGCACGTAGAGCGCCGCGCAGTAGAAGGCAAGGTCCGCGATGGACCTGCTCTCCCGCTGCTTCAGCTCCGAGAGCGAGCGCTCGGCCCGCCGTATCTTGCCGTCCAGATCGGCGAGGGTCCGCTCGTACTCCTCGTCCGTGGGGTCCTTCTGGGAACGGCGCGACGGCGACTGAGGACGACCGGGAAACCCCACATCGACGCGAAAAGCACCTTCCGAGAGAATATGGAGAACATCGTGAGGAGGGGGAGGGTTTCACGTGGCAGTCGGCGGTCCGGGTCCGTCCAGCGTGGCCAAGACGCGTGGCCCGACAAGCGGCGGCGGGGGGACGCGCGTCTTCTCCTATTAGACAGCAGGAGCTGCTACCCGCCGGCTGCTTCGGCCGCGTGGCCGCACATGCGTGTGCAGTTGGACTCCGCGCCGCCTCGCGGATGTTGACCTTCAATCCCTCCGAATTAGCTCCCCTCCCCTCGGAAGCATGGGCCGCCGGAAGCCCGCCAAGAAGGCCGGCGATGCCGCGGACGGCGCGGACGCGGCGGCGTCGGCCGCGCCGTCGCCGCCCGAGCCGGCCGGGGCGCCCGCCGCGGAGGTCGCCCCGCCCGCGCTCGACGGCGCCGCAAAGGCCGCGCGCAAGAAAGAGATGCTGGAGACGCTCGAGCGCGAAGGTGCGGCGGCCGGCGGTAGTTGGAGGCGCGGCTCACGGCCCGGCAGCCGCGGCGCGCTCGCGCAAGATGGAGGACATGGTCGACATGCTCTGCAGGGCGCTCGTCATCCGCTGCGAGGCCATCCTGGACCGCGTCCCGGCCGAGGCGCGCGCCATGCGCATGCGGGACGTCGCACAGGGCAAGGGCCCGGACCTGGCGAGCGTGCTGCGGGGAAAGGACGGCGTGCGCCTAAGCTTCATGCCCCCGCGGCACGGAGTCGCCGGCGCTGCTGCCGGGGAAGCCGGTTTCGAATCCCCCTCTCGGAAGCGGTGAGCAATCTCCAGCGGCAACCCCTGGTCTGGTGCCAACACCCGTCCCTCTCTGCCAGGAAACGGGACCAGACCGCTCCGGACGAGGTCTCGCCGGCCAAGCGGCCGCGCACGGTCGACGAGAACGAAGAGGACGACAACGGCGGCCGCGCCACCCGCGCATCCTCCCGCTTTTCGGTGTCGCAGCAAGATCCGATCGTCTTCAACCAGATGCTGCCGCAGACGCCGTCGGTGGCGAACCGCCCGATCCGCAAGCCGCGGAAGAACGAGCGCCTCTTTTCGATCAACGGCAGCCCGCTGCGGGCAAACTCCGGCGGTCGTGGCGGCGCAGGCCCAACGCCGACGGATGGAGAGGAGGATGCCGTGGACCCACTGGTCGGGGGAAAGAGCGCGGACGCAGCGCCGGCGAGCAGCAAGCAGCCGGCATACCTGCCAGCAGCGGAGTTTGCCTTCAATCCCGACCAGATCCTTTCTGCGGCGCTGCACAACTTTGTCCCCAAGGACGGGGTGCAGAAGCGCGAGGTGGGCACGGATGCGGTGACGCCCCGTTGGGTCCCTCACCGTCCCCATTCACAGGTGGACCTCCACATCAAAAAGATGAAGGAGGAGTTCATGAAGCTCCAGAAAATGGTGGCCACTGGGGCCGGGCAGGCCAAGGGCGCGACGAAGAAAGCTCCGGTGGCGGCGACGAAGGCCGGAAAGGCCAAGGTGGACACCGGCCGCAGATGATAGGCGGATTTTGACGGTATTCAATGGGTATAGTCTTGCTGGTGTACACCGAATGAGGCGCCGCTTGAGCGAATGCCAACGACAAAGTTCAATCACGACTCAGACCCCTGCCCTGCCCGGCCGAAGCGTCATCCGCGGCGCCCTGCGCCCCGATGCTTGTGCGGCGCCCTGTACAGACTGCGCGTCAGGAGCCTGCGATGTGAACAATGGTCCGCAACAGACCTCTTCGACTGACGACTCCGCTGGTTGGAACCCTGCGACAGCGGTTCGACGCCCTCCCAGTCCCCGGACGCGCCGTCGTCCATGTCCAGCAAATCCATCGAGGTAGGCTGCATGGCCTGCTGACCCTTCCCGCTCTTCAGCGACGCCTTTGCCTGGCGTGGGGATGAGAAGGGGCCGAAGTCTGCGGACAAGAGTGCTTGCCTTCTCCAGGTCTTTCTCGTATGCCTCCTTCGATGCCTTGTGTTCCTGCGTGGTCTGCGAAACCTGCTGGATCGCATTCTCCAGCGCCTCTAACAGCTTCTCCGAAGTCGTCGACCTGAGTTTCCGTTCGTCAAATGCCGTATGACGCCGGCAGCCGACCGAGTCCCACCATGCCCCCAATACCCGCAGCAGCTGGGCGCTCCCTCCCGGTTGCAGATCCCTTCCCATCGCAAACTCGACGTCCACTTGCTTCCTCTGCTGGTCGAGCTTGGCCCGGAGGATGTCCTGGTAGATCGCGTCGATGATGAGGTCCTCGAGATCGCGGATGGTGGGGATGTCGAGCGTCCGCATCAGCCGCTCGTAGTCCAGCGTCTGCGAAGCACTCGGTGAGATCACGGAAATGTCCCCGTGTCCCGAAGACTGCGTACCCTCTGCTCCCCGGACATCGTCACGAGGGTAAGGTGTTTCAGCTTCTTTTCCTGGGCCGGCGTCAGTGCGGGCAGGGATGCCGCGTTCTCTGGTGAATTGCTCGCCGTCAAGCAACGCCCACTGCAGCGCGTCCGGAAGCAACCGACGTTTGTAGTCTTCGTAGGTGCCGTACGCGAAGAGCTTCAGCAGTTCCACGGCGGCTCCATGCTGAGGATCATTCTCGAGCTGCAGAAGACAAGCGACGCGTTCATAGATATTCTCCATGGGGACATGGCTTTGGAACGCACAGCTTTGACGTTGGGATGGTCCAGGAGTTCGGCAAAGACGAAGACCCCGGGAGCCCCAAGCGCGTCCTGGATGAGCTGCGCCGCGGCTGCTCCCTTGGCACTCTGATCCATGTGACAGAAACAAGTCGAAAGAATGTGTAGATTCCATGATGTCCGCGTCCCGGGCCGTAGCCAGAGAGCGAAGTGGTCAGATCGGCGTTCGGGCAGCGACCCGGGCAGTTCGAGACCTTGATAAGGAGCAGGTACTGCTCCAAGCGGGCCGATGTGGAAGATGCCATGACGGCCTCCGCCATCGTTGCGTTCCTTTGAGCAACTACTGCCTGGCAGAGGTGGGCTAGCGGGACCAGCGGGAGACGAGGGCGGCGACGCGACGCGTGACGGCACCAATCATCGCTCGCCCAGGCCAGTCTCGGTCGCCGATCACGCGTGACAGGTTCCCCTCTACTGAGGAAAGAATGAATTGGATGAGCAGCGGAAAGTACTGCTTCCCCAGCGTCGCGCGAGGACCCGGAAGCCCTAAGAACGCGTGCTTTGCACTTCATTCCTTTCCTTCGACGGCCCTGCCGCTGTCACGCTCGCCACTCAGAAACAAGCTGCAGATCAAGCAGGATCAACTAAAGCAGCGCGAGTTCTTCCAGAATCAGCGGCTCAAGCAGTGGGTCTACCGGAAGACCGAGTCCTGGAGATTTGATCGGATCGCTTGTCAGACTCGCGTCCTCCATTCCACGCGGGGGAATGGCCGGAAGAGGCGATCACGCCGTGCATGATCAAGATCGCGGCCGTCACGGCGGGGTCGCGCGAGACGGTTGGCCCGCGGCGGACGCCCCAAATCGCAGCTTCGACCTCCTTTACCTCGCACGGGAACCCGTACGAGGTGAGTTGATAAGACCATAAACCACCACGGACACTAACGCGGTGAGCTGTGGGTCTTTTTCACAGAGAACGATCGGGGATCGGGGCGCATCCGCAAAGCGTTCGACATCGATCCAGCCCGCTCGTCGTCCATGCGCAAGCCGTATCAAAACGACCGCCACTTTGCGCAGTACCGCACGTGGTCCGAAGGCGCCAACTACTCGCAGACGGAACGCAGCACGCATTACGACCCTCGGGACTTCGACGAGGAAACCGGGAACCCGGTCTTTGAAAGGAGTGAGATCGGTTACCGCCCTGAGCCGGAAAGGTGACCGCGGGCCTGGAAGCAAAGCTTTCATTGCTGATCAATCGAACAGGCTCGAGTACAGCACATCTGGTTTCGACCGTGATGATTTGCCTTCAAAGAAACGGGGTCCGGAAGCTTTCGAGATCACCGCAGACCCGTCACCGAGGCGCCCTTGGAAGGGAGCGCAATCTTCCCCGGTGGATCAACGAAGCGAGCGGGATGTCAGGTGAGGCGCAAACCCGGGCAGTCATATTGATCATAATCCATTGGTCCTGTCCAACAGCCCTCTGGTGTCGCAAATCAGCAAGCGGAATGGGAGCCATTACTCGTTCTCAAGCCCGGCGCACAAAGACAGAGATTCCGTGGCCGCCGCCTTCGACCAGCGCACGAACGATTTGGATCAAGAGCAAGATCGGGCGGGTGCGACGAGGGCGGAACTGCAGACCCTGGAGGACGGTCCACCTCCCGTGAAACAAAATCCAGGGCGGCTGCCAGCCAACGACGGCGCACGTGACGATGCGTCTCGTGCTTCTCGGCCGTCTGCTCATTCGCGTCTGGGCACGAGCGAGAAACCCAACGAGAAGTCGGCCACGTCACCGAGCGTCGCTTTTCAGCCCCGCACACGAAGGGGTAGGCCTCTTCTCCTCGGATCCGACGGTAGGATGGCCGCTTTCTGGACAACAGCACGAGTTGAGGCCCGCCAAGCGACAGATTTGGAGCCCGGCGATCTCGACGCAATGGAACCTTCCGCGCGCGATCCGGTGGTGCAGGTGCCAGCTCCGGACCTCCAGGAGATTGAAGCCATGAAGATCGTATGTTTCGAAGTCTGCAGCTGTTGGCCGTGGTGCTTCATGCCGCTCCTCTGCAGAGGCTTAATGCACTCGAGACGGAGAACAAAAGGCTGAAGCTTGACGTTGCCCTTCTCAAGACCGACGCCATGGAGCTCGCTCAAGTCATCGTGGACTTGCGCGAAGAGATCCTGGCCAAGTTGACGCACGCTCCGGGGGAGCCTCCCGCTGTGGTGCCCGAAACACGCAAGATCGCCGGGGACAACCTGATCGGAGAGGCCGCGGCGACCGGAAACCCTTCGATGAAAGACGGAAAGGACGATCCAGTCGACGAGCTGAAGGATCCTTATCAGGCCGATGACTTCCCTGGTGATCGACATGATGGGCTCGCGGGGGGCGGGAACGCGAACGAGGCAGCCATCTTGTCGGATGCTTTGGACGAACTCGGACAGAACCAAGACGTAGAGCGCGGTGCCGCCGAGCGGGCGCCGTCTCCGGTCTTGTAAACTTCGAGGGGGTTCTCGCGTTGGGGTCCTTCAGCCAAACTCCGCTGGCGCGTCAAAGCACCAAAATCGTGAGACCTCACTCCAAAGCCCCTCTTCGAATATAGTCGGTCGGGGAGCCCTTCTGCGGAAGTCGTTTCCGGGTTTGGCTCTCGGCATGGACTCGGAGACGACTGTTTCTGTGTCGAACAGCGGCAAGGCGACGCCCGCCGAGGCGACATCTCCCGCGCCGCGTTGCTCCAGGGAAGGCAGCGAGGCAAGGGCGGACGTTTCCGGCTCTTTGGCATTCTTTGTCGCCGCCGAGGACTTGCAGAGCCCGGCCGCAAAGCCGCGGCACCTCGAAGCTCGGGCCGAGCATCGCAGTCCTCTACTCTACTCCGCGAGCGACAACCGAGCCGCTTTCCTGGACGAGCGGCGGTCCCGTCTGCGTGCCAAGTTGAAGCGAATCGAGGAGGTTCTCGAGCAGAACCAGCAGCGCTTGGAAGGTCAGGTCACCGCGCGCCGCGAGGGGCTCCTGCAGAAGCTCCAGGAGGTGGAGCGCAACAAGGCGAAGCTGCAGGAGCTCGAACTGGAGAAGAAGAAAGCCAAAACGCCGAGGGAGCAACCCTCGAAGCGCCTGCGTTATCGGACGAGCTCCAGCACCGGGGACCAGGGTGATGAAGCCCTCAATGCCGAACAGGAGCGCTCCAAGCGCGAAGCTGCTGCAAGGGTGCTACAGGCCGTGTGGCGCCAGCAAAAGTACAGCGCGCTCGTGCGGGAAATGGCAAAGTGCAAGCTCAGCCTGTCATCCGCACGCGAGACGGCATTCGCGGAGCTGGTGGACAAGATCCAACAGCCGTCTACCATCAAGGCTATGGCTCGGTTCCTGCTCGGTGTGAAGTCTGCATCTCCGGAGTCTGCTCGTGTGGACTTCAAGAACCCTGCGCGCGTGTTCTTGAGCGCCTATGTCATCGTCGGGCACACATCGGCCATTCTTCACCAGGAGGGTCCTGCGGAAACTGTGGGCGTCGGAACCTCACCCGTTGTCCGTCGCTGACGTATCTCCGCAGGCGATCAAGTCTCTTGCGGAGAAGATGCTGGAATCCTTCGAGTTGCTGGCGACCGAAGTTGGGACCGATGTCGCTCCCAAGGACTTTAGCTCAGCCCTGCTGGTTTTTCTCGGTCTTTGGGTCCAGTTCTATGAGGCGTTCGAGGAATGGAAGAGGGAGGACACGCACAAGGTGGTCGGGGAGTTCATCGCGCACTGGCTGGACCTTGAACGGCTCTGGCTTTCCGTTCGCGCCGAGCTGCACGCCGACGTCGAATGGCACGGGAGGGTGGAGAAGCAGCAGGATCAGATCCGCAGCAGGATCAAGCAGATTGCCGGAGACGATGGCATCGCACGTCTCGTTGCCGCGGCCGATCGCGCAAGAGCCGAGCTTGGCCTTGTGGATGAAGACCTCGACGCGGTCGAGGATGCCGTCGCTTCTGCACCCCAGGATCTGCCCGGACGCCTCGTCGCATCTCCCCCCGGCTCTCCCCCCCGGAAGCCTGCCAATACCTACAGTAGCTCACCGAAGCGGTTTCCGTCATCGAACGAGAAGCGAGCCTCGTCTGCGAGGACGGACTCAGTCACCAGCAGTCGCAACGGCAGCGTACCAAACTCGCCTTCTCGCAACTTGAGCCGCAGTTCGTCTTTCGCTGCCGCGATCGAGGCCTCCGTCGCGTCCGGGGCGAGAGCGGATGTCCCTAACCCTGGTGGACTCAACGACATGCGCGAGATCTGGGCCAGCCTGGCGGCCATGCCATTCGGATCGAACGAGCAGCTGGCGCACGAGCTGGTCATGGATCCCGATTTCCAGCTGCAATCACCGAAGCGCAGCGCCTTGGAAGAAGGGATCAGGTCGGCAGCGCGCAGGGCCTTTTTCGATGCTGTGAGGGAAGACTTTGCTGTCGGCGAGTATGGACGTTACGCGGTCGGCCTCATCGACGAGGCGAAAAAGGCCAGTGGTCGTCGCGTCACATGTTTTTCTCTCTCTGACTAGTATTGGCTCTGCAGGCCCTAATCTCCATGCTGCGGGAAAACGGCAGCGTCGCGCAGCAGATCAACGAGGTCCTCGATCTGGAGCTGATTTCGCAGCAGATTTCCCGGCGCATCTACGATATGCGACAGAGCACGGGCTTCATCCTCGGAAAAATGCTGCAGCTATGCGCCCCGGCGAGGGATGGCGCGATCAGGGACTTGGTCGCTATTGTCGACTCGGATCTCGCAGGTGCTTGGGACGGATTGCTCACGACGCTCGACGACATGAAGCTCGACCTCGCCAACTTTAGGCTGCAGCAGCTGAGGCCGCAGTTGGCGACTGAAGCCGTGTCGTATGAAAGCCGCAAGTTCGACGAGGCCCTGGAGGCCGGCCGGGTGACCCTCCACCGCACGCGCGAGTGGCTCCAATCGGCTGCCATGTCGCTGCTGACCGTGGCCGCGGCCCGGAACCCGGAGAGCTCGGACGCCGTGGCCGCTCCGCGTTTCGAGGACGTCTACAACGAGGGTCTCCTCTCGTTGGTCTTTGGAAGCACCGCCGTCAACGCGGTCAACTGCCCCGAGACGCTATCATTGGACGCCGATCGCATCTTCGGCATGCAGAACGAAGGGCAGGCTATCACCATCGTCGCCGCCCTTCTGGTGCTGTCCAAAAACCTGATCGCCGAGCTGCGTTCGAACGACGCTGCGGCCGGACGCCTCAAATCGCGCCTGATGACGTTGCTCCGGGACCCGGACGGCGGCACCACCGTCGACAACCTTTCCGTGGAGCTCGTAGCGACCATGAACGCGATCCTCGCCGAGAAATCGGCCGGCTCCAGGCTCGCTGCGGAGCAGGAAGCGCTGGTCAAGAGCATGGTGGACAAGACTTTGACGTACAAGGACACCGTCTTCACGATGATGAGCAGGCGTGTCCAGGATCGGGTGCGCCAGACGCTGCAGTCGGGCACGCTGCCGACGGCGCAGAGTCTGGTCAGCAGCGGGCTGGATGCGGTCGCCGCCGAGGTTTCGGACCTGTGCAAGAAGGTCACGCGGTTAGCCAGGCACGACCGCGAGGTGCATGCCAAACACTACGATGCAATAATTCGCGCTGCTTTGTCGTCATGATGAAGATACATAGATGCACTTTTTGTTTCGGTCCTGCCGGATCACCCCTTTCCAAAAGCGGCTGGTGGCGCGTCAGGGCAGCGCAGGCGGTCGGTGGCCACTGCTCGCCGCGGCGGCCTCGGCTGCGTTGCTTTGCGGTCGTAGGGCCTATCGTGACCCTCGGATAGGCCTCCGCCGCGTGTCGCTACGGTGCTTTGTGTGCGGCCGCTCTGCACGGCCGTATTCCTCACATGGCCGCCGGACCGGCCAAGCCCAACGATGGCCCGCTGCGGGACCCCGGAACTCCTGGAGCCGTAGGGGATACCGATCAGGCGGCCATGCCGCTGTCCCCTACGCAGTTTGCGAGCGAGTACCTGAGGTCACTGTCCGAGGCGACTCCTTTCCTCGGCCACGGCACACGCGGCGGCGCCGATGCCGCGGCCATGGCTCCCTTTCCACACGGCGCGGACGGAAGCGTGAACATTGCGGACCTGGCATCGCTGGGACTGGGGATGGGCGTCAATTTCGAGAGCTTGGACTTTCTTCATGGCATGGAGGCGAATGCCGCGGGCGGCAGCATCGATGGACAGTTGAGGTCTTTCAGACACGGTAGCGCGAATCTGGGCGCCGAGAGTATAGGGGGAAGCACGGGTGGAGGCGGGTCGCAATCCGGCGAGGCCGCCACTATCGTCGATTGGAACTCGTTGAACCTCGACCAGCAGCTCCTCCTCCTCCAGCAGCCCGACTTCCTCATGGCCTTTCAGAATGCCATGGCCTCTTCGGGAGCTGCAGCCTCGGCTCAGAAGGTTGACGGTGTTGTGGGCCCTGCCCCGGAGGCGACGCCGGGACAGCGTGATTCTGGGCGACGCCGTCATCGGTCTGTAACATCCGCTAAGCCGGGCGACTATGTTTCTGGCGGAAGACCGGCGGAAGGTTCCGAAGATCTGGGCCGTAGCGCGGATGGACCGAGTGGTGCCGCGGCGGACGATTTGGAGACCACCGAGTCGCCGCCGAGGCAGCCCGGATCGAAAGGGAAGCGCCGTGCTGGTGCGGCGGAAGCGACCCCAGGCGGGTCTAGCAAGCCCTCGCCGCAACGTGGTCGCGGTATCAAGTCGGGGTCGGCTGTACCCGACTCTGGTGTCATTTTGGACGAGAAGATCGAGGACGATCGCACGGTAGGACGAGCGGCCCTGCGTTGCGTCGAGTCTGAGCTGACTTTGCTTTTGACCTTTTATTTTCAGGTGCGGTTCTCACCTTTGGTCAGCCCAGCCATGACACCTTCACTCGACTTTCAGCGGATGTCTCTGGCAATGGCGTACGGTGATGGGGCTGCGCTTTCGCCGTTGAGTTCGCCGGCTTTGCGACCGACTGTCGGGGACTCTCTCGATTCGAGCACACGCTCTCCCGGCTTTGGACCAACCCGCGTCTCTGTCACTGCGAAACGCGGACCGGGCGACGGGGAAAACGTCGCTTCCACTAATTTCCAGGGCTTGCCGCCTCCTACCGCGACTACGCCGCCGTACCAGGTGCCGCTGTCTGGCAGGCGACGGACCGCGAAATCGGGCGGGGCGGCGCAGAGCGGCGGTTCCCCGGCCCTCGGCCCAGCAAAGACGTCACCGCCGTCCGTTGTTCGCACATCTTCTTTGGAGCAACTGCCGGAGAAGGGGCAGCCGCCGAGCAACCCCGCCCTATCCCCTCCTTTCGTGTTTCAAGCTCTCTCACCGAACGACGTCCTCTCCCCTGGCTCTGCAGGCGCTTTCCTGCCTCAGTTGTATGCCGTCCCATCCGCCGCTTCGCCAGCGTCGATGGGTGCAGTAGCCGCTGGCGCTGGTTCCAAGAGCGATTCGCCCCTCATGCTGGCTGCAAAGGGCGGGCCTGTGCAGATCCAAGCGCTTCCGCCGCCCATCATGGGTCCTCCGGCAACCCCCGCCTCAATGATGAACATGGGCCGCCCCGCCCAGCTTCCCCCGCATTTCGTTCAGGCACCATCACCTGCGTCTGCGATGCTCAACATGGGACCGTATCGGCTCGACATGCAAGCGGGACCGCGTTTTTTGACCCCGCCTTTGGGTCCCACGGACGTTGGGTTGCAGTTTCAGCTTACCGATGCGAACACTCCGATCGAGCTGCGGCGGTCGTCGCACAAAGTCGCCGAGCAAAAGCGGCGTGATTCACTGCGTCAGTGCTTTGACAACCTGCGGGACCTGCTACCGCAAGATCAGGTAAGGGACGAGAAGAATCCAAGCAAGGTCTTCATATTGAAGAAATGTGGGTTTTCTTGATTTTTCCCGTTACTGACGGCTGACCCCGTTGCGGCAGCATCGGAATACATTCGGACCTTGCTTGCGAAGCAAAGAGAGACTGAGGATAGCGTGCGGCGCCTCAGGGAAGAGGTTGACGAGCTCAAGTCACATCTTCGTCGTGGTGGCAGGCAGGAACTTTACGACCGGCCGCTTTACGACGAGTACCGCTCGCGTGGAAGCGGACATCCCGCGGATCGCGATCGCGGCGAAGAGAGAGAGGGCCGCAGGGAAGGCGATGCCCTTATGGAAGACAGAATGGCGCAGGACGAGCGAGAGTTTAGGGAGTGGGAAGAGTACCGCAGGTGGCGGCGCAATCGGGAAGAGCGCGAGCGCGAGGAGCGGCGCCAAAGGCATGGCGAGTGGGACGATCGGGATTACGAGGCCCGGAGTGTTCGGTCGCTTGGAGGCGGTTCGCACGGCAGACCTTCGCCGCAATTTGGGCCGACGCCGGCTGGTTTAGAGCCGCCTCCGCGTTTTCCGACACCTCTTGACGCTGCGCGCGCCGCTTCGGCGTCGTCGGTTGCTGCGGACAAAGGGGATGCGGAGGCGGATGAAGACATGGACGATTCGGAAGAGGAGCGCGACAGCTGAAGCTGCCTCGCCATTCTTGTCTTTTTGCCGTGTGCGCGCCATGTACGAAGAAGAGTTCGAGGCCAGGATCGCGACAGCGTCGTCGATCCTTCTTTCGGCCTCATCCCTTGCTGCGCGGTGGTTTTCCATTTGCTCGTCCCTCTTTTCGATGTTGTCCTTCAGCCTGGTGATCACTGCTTCCAGGTCCCACTTCGTTCGTTGCCACGCTCTTTCGGCTTTTTCGAGGCGGTCACGATCGGCGACCGCGCCTGCCAGATCTGAAGAAGAGTCAACTAGCGAATCAGTTGGGAACCCGCCTTCCTTTCGAGGCCAGGATCGCGACAGCGTCGTCGATCCTTCTTTCGGCCTCATCCCTTGCTGCGCGGTGGTTTTCCATTTGCTCGTCCCTCTTTTCGATGTTGTCCTTCAGCCTGGTGATCACTGCTTCCAGGTCCCACTTCGTTCGTTGCCACGCTCTTTCGGCTTTTTCGAGGCGGTCACGATCGGCGACCGCGCCTGCCAGATCTGCAGCACGGGCTTCGCTCGCTTCCTGGAACCTCCTGACCTCCGCTTTCAAACGTTCGCATTCGCTTTCCACGATCGCTTTGGAGCGAGACAGCTCCTGCGCCTCACTCCTGAGGCATGCCACCTCCGCCGTCAGTTCGGATTTGGCGATCGTCAAGCCCTGCAACTGGTTCTGGAGCTGGTTACAGGTTCTCTCGTTCGAATTGTTGCTTCGATCCAGCTCGGCCTGCAGCGAATCATGTGCAATCTTCAGCGACCTGAGCTGCTCCTCGCAGTCCCTGCGAAGCTGCTCCTCGCTGTTCTTCCAAAGTGCTTCGCCGTCACTCAGCCTTGCTTGACACATGCGTTCCGCGGCAGCAACTTTCTCTGGGCACGCAAGGGCCGGTTTAAAACAGACAAACAGGGGCTTGACTATAAGAGAGGCGCCTCACCTGCAGATTCTTGCTCAAGATTTAGGACTCGGATTCGCTGCCGCTCCAGCTCCTCGCCGATGTCGCGACTGTGCCTCTCCGAGCTCCTCAGTCTCCCCGCCGCTTCCTTCAGTGCGCTTTCAAGCTGATGAATCTTGCGAGTTTGGTCCGCTGCCGCGGACTGTGCTGCCTGAGCAGCAGAGCGACGTTTCTTCCCGACCATGGGCAAGGCGTAAGCTTGCGCACCTTCACGAAAGCCTTCACACACCTGCATTTCGGACTCGAGCTGTTCCTGCAAGGTCTTGATCAGCAGGCCAGTCTCCTCCTGCATGCTCTCCATGCCCTTCTCGTAGTTGATCTTCTCTTGTTCAGACACCCTTGCTCGCTCCTGCCACATCCGGCAGTCTTGTCTCGCGCGCTCGAGATCCCCCTCGGCGGCGGCAAGCTGGTCAGCACAAGCCCAGAACGCTCCTGCTCCATTTTGGCCAGCTGTTGTCCAAGATAAGACATGGTATCCCTGTTTGTGGCCCTCAGACACTCGAACGTTTCCACGAGGTCCGGCTCTGCGGGTTCCCTGCAAGCCGGTCGAGGGGCTTCGCGGCGGCGCTGGCCGAGCTGGTCGGCGATGCTGTCCAGCAGCTCGTTGGATACCTCGTTGCCGGCTAGCTCGAGGTTTTGGATCGAGGTGCTGTGATAAAGCAGGTGCAAAAGTACGCTGGCACCGTGCGACGTCAGCCTGTTCCAGCGCAGGTCTGACGACCGCTTGAGAACATGCTTGCGCGCCACCGTCAAGGTATCTTACCGATCGTTCGAATCCCCTTGTTCCTCTTCAGACCCTCGGAGAGGATGTGGATCGAGTCATCCCCCAAGAGGTTGTTACGGAGGTCCAAAGCTCGAAGAGACGCGCTGGATGCCAACCCATCGGCCAGAATCCGCACGGCGACCGTGTCGGCCCCAAGAGAATTCCATTCCAGCGCGATGCTGGTTGGTTGGAAGGGTCGGGGATGACTGAGGCCCTCGCAAAGAAATGAACGTACCTCTGCAGACTGCTGCTTGTGCTCAAGAGCTCAGATAGCGCTCGTGCAGTCCTGGCACTGATGCGAAGGAACGTTGGCTGGCGCTGCAGGGACTGGCTTGTGTAGCCTACCCGATTTTGGACACCTTGATCTCGAGAGCAGCAACATTCCTGCTGTGCCTTAGCGCATCGACAACGTCGGCGAGACCTGAAGGCACTGGTGAGCATTCGACATGACCCGGGCCGAACTCGTTGAGCTACCACCTTCGTCCGAAACCAGCGCGTCGACGACCACCGTCGACACCATCTTCTCCGCTCGAAGTCGGACCAAGACATCGGGAACCCTCTGCAAATGCATATAACACATCAGGTGAGCTCTGACGACGAGGAATGGCAAGGGCCCCACGTGGTGAGGAACCGCCGCGCCGCGAATCGCAAAGGTCCCGTGAGCCGCCTCGATGCGGTACTCGCCGCTCTTTCGATCCCTCGGTGGCTCGCGATGCCTTTCGAGCAACGCGTCCACGGACGCAGGGAGGTGTTCGACGTCCAGTGCCGGCCGGGATTCGTGCCGGTGGTGGTGGTGGTGGCAGCAGCCCGGGCGCCCGGAAACACGGCGGCTGCGCGGACGATGCATCGCACCGATATTGTCGGATGGAGTGCGGAAACGCCCGGGAACGGAGCCAGAAGAGTCGGAATTGTCGTTGGAACCAGGGTGGAAAGTTGTTCTCGAATCAAGCACGCCCCGATCACAGCTT